>VZTZ01026493.1:128316-345563 GCA_013400955.1 Drymodes brunneopygia | reverse complement strand
AAAAAAAAAGAAAAAAGGATTGGTGAGGCAGTGCTCACCTCAAAAACGTCTTGGGCTCTTTAGGTAGCATTGGCTGTGGTAGTGGTTTGCTGCTGTTGAACTCAATATCGTGGATGGGTGAGTTAGGAATGGGGTCCAGGCGGTTTGGATGTCCATTGCCCACCACTCCGCTAGATTCCAGAGCACTTAGATTGGGGACACTCACAAACCTGTTTGTTGATTTATCATTCTTCTTCTTTTGCTGCATTAAAAATAACAAACGTAAGGAAGGCTTCTTGCATCAGGACAGACGAGGACATTGGCTAATTTAGAAGTTTTATTGATGGCTGGTTTGAGGTTTTTTTGAAGGAGAGGCATTCGGACAGATTTGGGTCTTTTTTCAAGTGCAGTTTTCTGTTTGCTTTGATCTGAACACCACAAAGTTTCATGGAAAAATTGAATTTCTAATCCAGATGATTAAGTTATTATGACTTTGTGTAATAATCAAAGAGTATATAATAAACTTTCAATATAACATTTTGGTTATATAGAAACATTGGTTCTATTTAAGCATGTATTGGTTCTATTTAAGCATTAGAGATTGACAATTTTGTGGAAAATTTCCTTTCAGTCTGTTAAACCTTTCACATTTACTTAAATCTTTTCTTCATATCCATGAAACCGCACTGCTATCAAATGCAATTACAGCAAATTTCAATGATAAAAAAAGTGTCTCTCCAACACATTTCACCCCATCACTGAGGCACATTTGGTAACTGGACCATAAAACCTAGAAAAGCACCTACACTTCTTTCACAGCAATTACACCCTCACAGTCAGCAAAGCATTATAGCAATACAGCTAAAGATAAAATAATTACTGCACAGGAGTCCAGTTTCTTGCACAAAGAAAAGGCCTGGCTTTGATGCTAATACAGCTGCCACTTCTAGACACCAGATGGCACAACTGAACATGTTTTTTTTCCTAATACTCTCTGTACTTCTGCTGACAGTATTTCAAGGGAGTCAAAATATTGAGGAAATCTATTTTCTATCACTATTTTACATTCCAGAATGCATCATACAAGGGAGTCAGTATTCCTCCTCTCTGTTTTTATAGATATTTTAATGCAGAAGGATGTTTCAAATAATTCTATCACTTTTCTTTTAAATGGCTGTCTGACAGGACACTGTTTATTTTCTGACCTCTATCACATTTTCCATGTCCACAATAAAATACTAAAATTAAAAGCACCTTATTTCCAAAAATAGGAGTTTTTTTACATATCCAGAACAATGAAAAAATCCCTTCCTCAGAAATACAATGAATTATATATTCAAATAATACATTATAATAATTTATTTCAATTACTTATATGCAACCTTAACAAAACAGCTAGGAGAAAAACCCCTTAAGGGCTTATAAACTACATAACTTTGAACTAAATATAAGACAAGTGGAATCTCATGTTGTTTCTATATTATATTTTGCAGCAGAATTCCACCTGAAACAGGAGAGCTGCTCTATTCGAGGGTGGTCAAGGTCAGATGGAGACAGAGTCCTATTGTTTGCTTGCACTTTCTTCTCTTAGGCTCTCTGCTAGCTTTGATTTCAGTGCCTGACCTCCCCAGGATTGGCAGATACAAATGATACTGATTGCAGACACATACTTGTTTGCCAATTACACAATTAAAATACCCCAATAATTTAACAGAAAGCTATAATAGAAAAAAGTGGGTTTTAAGCATCACAGTGAACGATTGTCAGCTACAAAGGATTAAACTGATATTGTCCCATACATGTCTGCTGTAGGAGCTGAAGAAGCAAGAAATAAGAAGAAAGAGTTTGATAAAAGAAATTAACTGTATGTAAAATACACAAGCAAGACAATACATGCTGTAATTAAAACAGTGTGTTAAACAAACTGTGGTTAAATCTGTGTGCTCCACAGGTGGCTCATTTCTGGGAAATGTATGTTATCCACATAAGTGCTTAGAAAAATACTACACTTTATATAATATTCTCTATAAAACAATCTGTGCTTCTGAAGCAGTCAAATCTGGAGAGAGAAAATTGCGTGTATTGTTTCCATGAAATTCATGCAAAGTATTAAGAAACATTAGCTGTAAGAATGTAATAGTATACTAAACAGATACATTGCAGAAATTAGAGAAGTTCCAACATATACTGCAATGGCTGTAATTTTGCATTAATATGCAAAGCCTGCAGTAACTCATAACTTGTCTCTTTTTGTTTTTTTGTTTGTTTTTTTTTACAGAAAAAGAATAGAGAATGAGATTTTAAGTTTCTTGGTAATTCATTCTCCAATAACACAGTACGTGCTTTGACAAAATAAAGTAACACAGTCCACAACTCATGAAATGAAAGATCAGAATGTTCTAGCATACAAAACACTTTTAAAGTCTAAACATTTTAAGTGATAGAAGCACATTAGAAAAATATGTGAATTATCACTATGGAAATCTGATGCTGAAGTCCTTTTCCCAAACACCTCAGATTTCACACAAAACATAAGGTTATATACTAGATGGTTACATTTCACATCTTTATAAATGGGTGGTTCAGACAGACTTCCAATATTTTCAAGCAACCATTGAAATTGTATCTGGAAGTCCTGGTACTGTCTCTGATGGGCACAAACTAATTTCTTTTATGCAGTTAGCATAAAAATTTGGCATCCAGATAAGCTTGTGAGAGCTGCTGGGCTCATGAAAATCATAGGAGAAAACTGACATCTTACAGCAGAGTTTGTGCAGAAGTGTGAAATATGCTGATCTGATGTGAAACTGCAGTAAGGCTGGCTAAATAACACAGCCTGATCTCAAATAATGGAACCACACCTCCTTTTAAATAACCTGAGCCTGAACCTTGATCACTGAAGCTCTTGAGCATCTAAGCTGCTCAGGTTTTGCCCGTTGGGTTTTAGCCTCTGCTTCAGAACCTTCCCAACTTCCTCTGTCTCTACACCTGAGACAAATCTCTTGCCCTTCCATGCCAAGTGAAATAACCCATGAGTTATCACAAGGAGGAAGGAAATGTCAGAGGACTCACTCCTTAAGTAGTGAAAAGAAATAGTATTTAGGTACTCTACCACAGTCTACCAGAAGTCGCAGGAAGGCTACTATGCCTGCGCGTGCAGTAGCCTTCCCTGGCTGCTGTTCAGCAGGATGGAGAGAACTGGCAAAGGTTGCTACTGAAGTGTTTTCACTCGTATAGGGGGTGACAGTAACTGAGGGAGGCTGGAGACTGACTTCGGTCTCTTGCAGCCTCCACTGTCCCTACTGGTTTGTCACTCTACTTCTCCAACCTTAGTCTATGTCTTTCCCCCTTCAAACTCATTCCATGCCCTTCTCACACACTTCCCCTTCCCCTTTTCCCCCTTATTCCCTTCCTTTTAGTGTCCCCTCTCCCTGTCTTTCTAATGCTCTTCTACCCTGAGTGCTTCCTGAAAAGTGCAAAGTGCCCTTGCACCTTCCATAATAACCAAGAAAAATTACAAAACTAAAACCAGTTAAGGGTGTCACTGCTCTCTCTTGCATGATAGAGTCCTCTGCCATCTATTGCCTTTCTATCACTTTTCCATTTTAAATTTGCAGTTTTGTGATAAGGAACAGTGTTTCATGTCACATGTGTCAAGCAAACCCGGGCAACAGCATAAGTGGATCTCTCAACAACACAAAAGGAACAAACCTACACAAAAATAAGTAGACAAATGGAAAATTATGTTCCTTGTTTTGAACATGTGTTTTAAGAGTGACTTATGTATAGATGCAGGCACACACACATACACATATATCTTTTCTTTTTACTATATCTTAGGTTTAGATTTATTTTTCTTTACTTTAGCAATGAAGTCCATGGAACATACCTTCAATGGATTAATAACACCAACATTAGGACTTGCATTAAACATTTTGTTGTAGTTAGTCTCCCTGTTTACTAGTTCCAGCTGATAGAACTTTTTGTCCTCCTAAAAAGAACAACAGATAGAAACTTCTTTTTATGCATTTTCGATCAGTAAGTAGCCAAATCTGCCTGTAAAATGTTCTCAAATAAATTTATGTTTACATTTTCAAATAAACAGGTAATTCTGAAAATTGCATTTAATGCTTATATATTGTTATATGGAATAATCTAAATAATTTCTATTCATGCAGTTCTGTGGTCCTGAGAGTGAGCACAGCCTAATGGATTACGTACTGTGAAAGACTCAGTATAGTTAAATTCTGATCTTTGATCAATTTTGATTTCCTCATTCCTTCTTGGTTCTTAATTGGGATCTAATCAGACTAACCCAAGTCAGGGTGTTGTGCTCTGAATTTGGGAAGCTCAGTGGGTCAGGATCTTGGTCTTAGAAACCTCAGAGAAGAAACTATTTCTTACATGGCTGGCTTGTCCCAGGATTGGAGGCAGGAGACATCTGTTAAAGGATGCACCAAAATACTTTTTGTAATAATATATTATGCTTGATTTTGGAAAACACTCCCTAATTAGTTTTACTATTATGAGTCATTGAAACCAGAGGAATTATGTGTTAAAGAATATGAATAACATGCTATCAGGACTGGTTCTTTAAATGCATTTCAAACACTTTGAATCAGATTAACTTTTGTATTTATCAAGATATTACACAAAGAGAGCATAGAAGTCTTACAATCAATTTCTTTATGAGTTGGTCCCGCTCTGCAATTAGGTCTTTCAGTTCTGAGATAAGCTGCAAGTCTTCTGGTCTTGATTCTCTGTTTTTATATTTTTCTTCCATTTCTTCTAAACTTTATAGAAAAGAAGAATACCCCCTTTAGCCTGATCTAGTGTTAAATGATGAGTGAATAGTCACATTTTTGATAAGTACAAAAGAGAGTTCAAGGAGTAAAAACAGAAGGTGACTTTCTTACCACCTTGAAGGAAATTAATTTTTATGTTCTCCTTCCACTTTAGATAGTTAAGAAACAAAACAAACCAAAAAAACCCAATAACCATAATTTTTGCTCCAAGAACTAATAATCTAGGGAACATTCTAAAAACTTAACATCCTTCCTGTGTATGAACTTCTACATTTTTGAAAAAGGCCAGGCTGAAAATAAGGCATTCAAAACCACAGCATCTTCCTGAGTTCATGTGGAACAGACTGTAACAGAAGATATCCAAGAACATTGAGGTACATTAGGTAACTAATTCCTCTCCACAAAAGCTACTTAGTACCATTAGAGATGAAATAAAGGAATGAGCTGCAAAACAAAAGGAATAACACTCGGATATTAGGATACCTAATTTAACAACTGATAAGCATTTGAAAGAAAAAAAAAACTAAGAGGAAATTGGAAATGCCTGGTGGGAAAGCATTAAAGGAGAGAAGTGAAATAAGCCAGCTGAGAGAGGAATTGTACAAATAACTGCATAAATATCCCTTTTTCTAAAAGAACAAGTTTTGAAGACATGACAGTTTCAAATTATTGTGTCTCTTTAAACTAATAACATGCTCATGATGCTAAATATAGTTTCAAAGGAAAGTACTGAAATATGTGTCTCACATATTCAGCCCTCATGTAGATTAGTGAACCAAGTATCAGAACAGATTCAGGAAATTTAACAAACTTAGTGAAAAAAGAAAAAAAATCCCAATCAAATGCTGAGAAAAATCTATGAATTAAATTGAATCTAAATCAGGTCAATCTTAATTCCACAAGAATTAAACAAACTGTAGACACCTGGAAGTAGACATAATTTTTCGCTTCAGGTAAATATTTTCTCTTCAAAAGCAACTATGTGATTTTTACTTTGATTTGCAGCTGAAAAAGTAGTTAATATTGAATTATATTGATAATTTAATAACCTTCAAATAACCTGTATGTATTCTGAGGAGATTATATAATGCATTTACATAAAACATTATGAATGAGAACAACATGATTGTTTTTACTTGCAGAGAAGGCATCTGACTCAGCAGAACAGAAATAGCCTCAGCTGGCTTAACTTTTGTTTATACTTTTTATGCTGGGTTAAGCTATTGTACATAGATCCCCAGAGTATGGTACATAGTTACACACAGCTGTCATTTTATTTTCAGATACTTCAGAGAACTGGGGTTTTTTTTCTGTTTCAAATAGATAATTTGTAATTTAAAGACTTTAGTTGTAAAGCCTAATTAATGACACCCACTCTCAATTATTCCAAGACAGATTCTCCATTTCACAAACATTCATGAGACCACACTTTATGTGACGCTGAACCTGGGAACAGTTACTTGAGAAAGAGCTGCATAAAACTTCTCTGGGTTGGTGGGGTGTGTGTGTGTGTATGTGTTGGGTTTTGTTTTGGCTTTGTTTTGTTTGGTTCTGGTTTTTTTTAGATTTGTTTGCTTTTCTACATCGTTTCCTCTTTGGAAAGCTTCTTGTTTCAGTGTAAATAGAGAAATAACACACTGAAAGCCAGGTGAGGGCACCCTGGAAGATGCTTGCTGATTTTAGGCCAGTGGCTGATTCCTCAAAGTTCTAAATTGAGGAAGAACAAGGAGTAGAAAATGAGCTAAATTCAGAAAATTCCTGAACACTGAGAAGCAAAAAACTTAATGTGGAAAACATTTAGGGTAAACAGTTCCAAAACAGTTCTGGTGGCTGCTCATGGGCCTGTTTCTCGTACAAGATAAATGCAGCAAACAGGAGGTAGCTTACACCTAATTTACTGAATGGCAAGGTACCACATTTATCAGGGCATAAGAGTGTGCATGTGGACAATTACAAGGGAGTGAGAACTAGAATTTTATAACCATTTTATTTGAAGACAATTTTTGTGGGCTCATTTTCCAGAAAAAGCGAGATGCATTTTGGCTTTACTGTCCATTCATAACTGATACTTACTTAGAAAAGCTTTCTATCAAAAACTTAGAACCAATTTCCTCTCTCTGCCGTAAATCTTCCGTGCCACAAATACAAATCCCTCAGTGACAACTTTGCAGCACGAAGTCCTCAATGTGTTATCAGACCTGAGCCAGAAACTGTGACCAAATGGGTAACAACATCATAGAGACAGAGAATGAAGGATGTGGAAGACAAGGAAACATTGGTTGGTGACACACTATCAAATCACTTCTGCCACCACTAGGTGGTCTAATTCCTGGTGGCCTTTTGACTCAGAAACTTTTACGCCTTTTGTTATTGTTATGCTCATACAATCCACTTCAGACACTAATTTTCCTTATGCTACCAAACCTGAAAATGTTTGCATCACTCAAGCTACAATCTCACTTCTTAGTAGTAGCAAATACTGTATTGTTCATAAACTTGTTGAAGAAATTCTTGTGTTCTCAAAAAAGATGTATTAAAGTTCGAGAAAAAAACCATTTGAAATAATGTTTTCTCCAATTTTCTAGGAACTGCACAGGTTCAATCTCTTTCCTACCTGAAATTTTTAGGTCTCATACCCTTCACAATTTACCTCACTAAATTCTCCTAAAGATTACGGAACAGTGCTGCCTAAAGAATGCCTAAAGAAGGCCCCATACTTTATTTAGGTATTTGTACATCTGCATCTCTGCAGTATCTTCAGGAACTTACGGACATCAGAATAAACTATTCACTCAAATGCAGCTACATAGAAATTTTTTTAATGCAACAAAACTTACGAAATTTGTAAAGCTGTATTAATTTCCTTGAGCAGCTCTTGGGTCTTATTAAAATCTGCCAGCATGCTTTGTTTCTCTCTGATGTGATCTGCTGTCAAGCCATCCAGCTCTTTCTCATGTTTCTTGCTTAAATCTTGCTCATGCATCCTGTTTAATTTAGTTTTTGTTAAAAGAAGAGTTATTCTAAAATCAGACTTTTTTGTTCATCATGATTTTCTGCCATGCTTCTCATGGCTTTTACATAATATCAGACAAAACAGAAGGAATTACTGATTCATCAAAGTCCACTACTTACTGTTCTCCAATCTTCTAGCTTATTTCATGGAAAATGCATCTCCTTTAATGCTTTTTAAAATAAACAAACATAATGAATTTGAAAAAAGACTCACCAAAAACCAATACTTGAGTGAACTGCTACTAAAATATGCCAAAATGTGTCACTGAAATGCCACTTAACTGCACAGCATAGTCACTAACGTTACTAGTATAGGGCATAGCTTTACTAAAGAAGACTTAAATGATGTGTAACATGACTTGATTAAGAGGATAAATTTAAAACTGCAAATGGTAATTTTTTTAAAGTAAAACAGTAAGTGAAACAATACAGGTTTGAATTTAAAGTGGAAAAATCCATACCTGATCTGTTGGTTGGATTCACTGTGTATTCTAAGAATTTCTTTCCCTTTAAACTCTAATTCCTTCGTCAATGCACTTATATTTTCATGAAGATGCAGAATCTCTTTGTCCAGTTCAGCTATATGATGGTCTCGGTGTCTCAGTTCATCTTGTAGATCTGATATTTGACATAAAAATTCTTTTTCCTATGATATAAGTAGCAGCAGCAAAAAATATTTTAGATAGACTTGTTTCTTAGAGGTGAAGCTTACAATACTTGCTTTTGGAAGACAACAGCTGAGCAGAATTTTCCACCCAATAGACAATTTTTTCAGTTTTGATGCTGACACAAATTACAATCAAAGTGAAGGGCTTTTTTATTGTGTACAAGTACAAAGAAAGAAGAAATCAAAGTTACATAATAAATGATTTCCACTTGAAAGAAAAGTCAAAACCTACAATTATCACTGCCTGTTAAAATTGGTGTAGCTCATCATATCTTCCTTTTGCTCACACATACAAGAAAAAAAAAAAAAACGAACAGGTATCACTAAGACCCAGGGCCTGGGCATTTCGCTTTCTCTGCCCCATCAGCATGCGATCCAGAGAAACATTTTTTTCCCTACAGCCCCATTCAATGGGAGAAAATTGCTCAAGAGGTATGCCCTGCACAACCAAAACCTGATTCAGAGGTCTCCTATCTTACAAATATATACAAGGGTCATAAATACCTTGCAGCAGAATATGTGTTAAATAGTTTATCTTATATTAATATTCTGTCTAATAAATCAAGAAAAGTTTTGGGGTTTTTTTTTGCATGAGAAATTCCAATGAAATTAATATCTAGGAAACTCAGCTGGAGCCCATTCCGATGGCTTCAATAATGAGTCTCCTTGGTTTAGAAATGTCTGTAATGGAAACAACTTTTTCAGAGTTTTCTGCTACCATCTATTCCACTTCTTACAGTTTCACAATAATTAATGACCATATAATTTGCACAGAGAAAATCAGCAGATATTGTAAAGTAATTTTATGTATAACTGTGTTTTGTGCCTTCATGCCTCCAGGAAATACAAATATATCCTAGTGCACAAATTTCACAGGGCATGTTTAAGGGCAGACCATGAAAAATAACTATGTGTCTCTCTATAAAAAGACTATCTTAAACTTGTAAGAAAAAGCAGAAGAAAAATTTAGATCCACACACTTAAATATTTCAAAAAGTAGCAAATATAATCATCCTGATCAGACCACTGTATCTCATTCAACCCTGATCCTGTGAACTGATTGTAACACAGGAAACCTCAGTAATTGCTTTGCCCTCAGTACAACCAAAACTTGTGTTTAGCAGATCATTATACTGAGGCAAAACTACACCCTATTTGGTTAGATCAAACACCAGTTCCTGTAATTTAAACTTTTTTTCCTGATATCTCATTCAGGTGTCAGACTCTGGGCTTAAACAACACATGACTGAAACAATATCCTCCTAAGTCCTGCATGACAGCACCATGTTTTCTGCCTCTGATGCTCACTCTGTTAAACCAGCAAGGAATAGCTAAAAAAGGGCTTATCATCGACTGTCTCTGTTTTTGGGCAAAGGCTATGTCCAACAAATCCTGTTTCCTCTGTTAATATATTTCTAAACCTCCTCCTCCTTGGTGCTGGAGTATCAGTAAATCAATCTTGAAAAGCCTACTACATAGGCAAATAAAGAGGTAATTTTCTGGTCCTCTTATTCCCAAGACTCTGGCTTTCAATAGAGCTTAAACTTTGAATTTTCAGCTATTAGCAGAAAAACTGATCGTGTATAAAATGAAAAATGAAAGATAAAAGGTTAATGAATCAGTTTACTACTGAAAGCAAAAGTTGTTCATACTGGCTTTGGGGGTTTGTTTTTGGTGGGGTTTTTTTGTGTACTTTTTTCTTCAGTTTGAAGCAAACATTTGATTATAAGCAACCACTTCTTTTGCCATATCTCTTATGCTTCAAAGAGAAACAGCTTTTCCCTTCCTGCCGGCAGCTGAGGATGAGTACAATTTTGCAAGAATAGGCACTTGCCTCCCATGGCAAGCCAAGGTGCTCCCAGATGGCTGCACAGTTCTGAGAGGAAACTACCTGGACATGGGAACCTTTTCGAGGCTTTGAACGAGGTTTGTAGAAGGCAGGAAAAGCTAAGCAAGGAAGTTTAGGAAACTGATAGGAACGCATTAGCTGCTGGTGCTGGATGATTTTGAAGGATTACATGTTTGTTGTTTGTTCACAGCAGTTCTTGCCTCCAGCAAAGGGAAAAATGCATATTGATCATGCCATTTTAACAGCCAGTTGCCAGCCACGCCTCCTACCTGTCGCCTGCCGAGTTCTATGCTTCTTTCAAGCTCCATTTTGGCAGCTACCAATTCTTGTTGATGGTTGTGCCTCAGCTGGTCAATTGCTGCTGCATGTTGGTGATTGAGCTCTGAGCGCAAGGAAGCTGGTTACCATGAACAAAGAGAAAAGTTTATTTTGGATGTGTTTACATTAACAGTAACCATCCAGCTCCACCTAGTATTGCTGCTAACCTAAAACACACTTTACATCAGTTTAGTAACTGCCCTGTATTTATTCCTGTTACTTTCTGAAAACATCAGTTCCATCAGGAACTTTGGTTGCTTACTCCTTCCAAAAGAGCCTGAAGGGTGAGATATTTCACAAGTGAAGAGTCTAGGCTTACCTTTTTAAGCTTATAGTGGTTTTAAGAGGAACACTTAGGTCAACACTGAATGACTCTGAGAGACACTACAGTGTTATAATACACACACACACACGCATATGTATTTGAATGAGTAGAAATAATAGTTTTGGACTCATTTTCAAATTTGGAAATAGTATACCTAACATAGCTTTTCCTTCATCTTCCAGCTCAAATCGTAGAGTCTGAAGTTCCTGTTCCATCTCCAACTTAAAGCCTTCCATGGCTTGTTTATGTGTTTCTTTCAGTGCATGAAGTTCTTCCGAGTGCTTCTGTTGTAAACGTTCTTCTAATTCCTGTGAAATCAAAATTGACAAAATTTGTTCTACACCAGCTTAGAGAATTTATAAAACATTACACATAAACAACTGAAAACAAAAAGCAGGCATTGACATACTCTAGAAAAAAAAGTACAGATATTACTAATATTTTCTTATCCTCCTACTATATGTTTTCTTTTCAGTGGTTGATGGTAACCAAGATTACCTGTGCACAAAACCCATTTGGCTCACAGCTGGAAAAGAGAAAAACATCAACCCATGGATATATCTGCAACAGCAAGCAATGTAATGAGGTGCAGATTCATACATGGGTTTAGTGTGTACACAATACACATTTGGGGACTTCTGCTCCCTAAGGACACCCATGTTTACTCCCTATGGAATTGTATGAACCATAATGCGCCTGGTACACATCTTCTGGGCACATAGTGGGAAAACTGACTGCAAAGGCAACACCCTGGAGCTGAACTTAAAAAATCTTAAGATAGCCCCCCATTACATACCATGCACTACTAAAATTCCAATTTTAAAGCTGGTTTCATCAAGATTTTTAAAAAGTATCTTGGGTGGGGCATGAAAATTATCTTTCAAGTCACAGAACATAGCTAACACAATTTTAAAGATAATGAAAACACAAAATATATTTCAAAGGAGTCTATTAACAGAAAATAGGTGCAAATTAACTATCATGGAAAATTCCTACTCAAAATCAAAACAAGAATATATTATGGGTAACAATGTCAATCTACCATAAAGAAAAGCATGTGTTGATAATTTTATATATATACATACACACACACCTGTATATGTGAATGTAAAGCAAGACATGAAAAAATGCCAGTATTAGAAAATATTTTTCAATATTTTGTTCAGATTTAACTGGATAACAGCATTACTGTAATACACCAGCTGAAAAGGAAATTTAGTAGTTACACAGGTATTTTCTTTACTAATTCCAACTGTGTATGTAAAATGCTAAAGTGGCCATATTCTCTAGAGAATTTGGAATAACCATATGAACATGCCTTTTGTTCTTGCTCTTTTGTTTCTTCCATGTTTTGAAAGGCAAGGATATGGGCTTCCTGAAGTGACTTATGCCTTTGCTGATGCTCTTCTTCTAATTCCTGGATCTCCTGAGTCAGTCTCTGTCGCTCCTGACTGAACTGAGCTTGTAGTTGTTGCAAAGAGCTCTGTGACTGGGAAAGCTGCATCTCCAGATTCTGCTTCAGTAAGGAGATCTAACCCACAATAGAACAGCAAATATTCATTAGTCATTAATACCAACATCAGTTGTAAAGAAGACATTCAGAAGAAGAAAACATTTGAAATCTGAGAGCCAGAGTGTTAGCTAATAGACAGACAAGCAATGTCATCCATCTACTGAATTTGTTGTTAATGTTATATGATATATAATCAGAGATATGACATTTTAGTGGTTTTGTAAGGGTTACCATATTGGTTAGTTCATGCTGCAGCACTATCTCCAACAAAATTTTTAATGGCCAAATAATCAAAAATTATTTAGGTTTTATATTAAAAAATCAATAAAAATGACACTATCAAAGTCTGAAATCAAACACTTGATTGTTAAACTATCCTTCGGGGAACACCCATTCTGCAAGGAAAATCTTGCACCTGAAATAGGGGAGGGCAGTCTGTGACATCTACATTGATTTTTATATCTTTTTGTATGCTAAGGTCCTACGTTACTAGTGGTTTTCTCATTTAGAAAGAAATGGTACTACTCAACATCACAAATAAAAAGTAATACTTGATGGATTTCCCATCACACACCTTTTTGTTAGTTCAGTAAGACTAAGAGAGTGATTTTTATGCTTGTTTCCAAGATTTAAACGATCTGAGTCACAAAAAACTCATTTTCTTAGAAATACCAGATTTCACAAACAATGCTTTTCATCCAACAAGTATTATAGTACACTATATTCCTTTTTTAGTCCCATTCTCTTTTTATAATAATATTATACTTTGTTCTTCACATCAGATAGCATCTCTTCAGACTGAAGGTACTAAACCTGTATTCTCTTAAAAGTCAAACGAGAGACATGCTCCAATTCCAGAAACAAGATTTAACCAAAAGGGAACTTTGCTACAGCGACTCAAAGGAAGGAAAATAGAATTGCCAAGTGACAAAGAATTTGAATCAGTAAGGATACTTTTCAAGCCTCAGAGCATTACATCATATGGAATTATAAATGAAAGTCTGATAGTGTCATTTGATTCAGCATCTTAAAATTAATTATGCCAAATTTGCAACGACATTGCACATCAAGTTATTGAGTTAGAGAACATTAAACCCACCACTAAGCAAAAAATTAATAGCAGCATACCAAGTACCACTTGTAGCATGAACAATGCTGCTGAACATATGGGTTAAATTTTTCTTAGAAGGACACAGCTTAAGCAGATTTGAAAGAAAAAAGCTATTGAAACAAAAATTAGCAGTAAAACAAAAGAAGACAAAAATCAAACTAATTTAATGAAATAAGCATAGCTCATTGTATTTCAGAGTCACCAGGTCTTTGTGTCTGGGAATATACACTCTACCTTTAACATACACTGTATAAATAGTACTATACCTCAGATACCTTTGAAAGAGATTAGCTACAATTAAAGGAGTGTACTGAAGGCCTACACTACATCCTGCAAAACCTTGTACAAACTACATTAAATATAAATTTCACATACAAATTGTGCAGTGTCAGACCAAACTTTTGTCTGATCTCTGGTTCTGCCTCCAGAAAGGGCCAGCCAGGATTACCCTAGCAAAAAAAGGCCAAGGCATAAATGCAGGGAGCTTAACTCTGTAGTCTACCTGGAACTAGCAATCATTCTTAAACTAGAAGAGGTATTTTGGAGCAGATTTGTAGAAGAAATAATAACAACCATTATCTGAGCCCATAAAAGCTTTAGTATCCCAAATATCTTGTGTCAATTTCCAAGCAGACATGCCAATTTGACATGATGATCTTCAACACTTGTAATGGAAAGGAGTCAAAAGAAGTTCCCTTTCCATTTGCTGCATTCTACTCATGTTTCTGTAGCTCTCCATTTCCCTCCTTACACTTTTGCCATATTGAACTGCTTTGGCTTAGTGAGTTGCTCCTTGTATGAAAGTTACTTCATATCTATGATCACAATTCTCCTACTTTTACCCCTTTTCTTCTATTTCTTTTTTAAGATTAGGAGTCCAGAACAGCACAAGGTATTTGAAATGAGAACAAACTTTATTTTTATGTAGTGACTTATATGGTTTTACATGATATGTTTTCTGTTTCTCTGCTGTATTCCTGAAGTTTTGTTTGCTTTTGTGACTCCTACTGAGCACTGAGGTGATGTTTTCATAGAATTCCATGTCATAGTCCCCAAACCCACTTTCTAGTTATAACAGTTCAAGGTAAGGCTCATCATTTTACAGAAAAGCTTACAATCTTTTTCCTTGTGTATCATTTTGCATTTATCTACACCGGATTTCATCTGCCATTTTATTGCCAAGTCCCCTGGCGTTTTACAGTTATTCTATTCTGAATGAGCTTTTATAAGCTGCAAAGTTTCCTACCTTACTCATTTATCAACAACCTGTAAAAGAAAATATTTTGAGCATCAGTGTGATCTACCTTCACTGTGGTAACAATTTATTTAATACCTATATATAACATATACTGTATTTTTTCTCTTCAGGTCTAAAACTGACTCCACTAAAGTGGCGAGTTTTCACCCTGCACCTGCCAGCATAGCCAGCTCTGAATTCTCATATATGCATCATCTTCTCATACTGCAGTGTGCTATTGCCTTCCTTCTCCAGGAAAAAAAATAAGCTATTTTACCTAAACTTCCCTTTGGTCTACTCACATCCTCACCTACTCCAATTCATCCCATGGTCACTACTGGACCCTTCTCTCCTTCCCATCTTTCTGTAACCTCATATCTACCTGGCCCTTCATCTGTAAGCCTGTTCTTACTTGTCCCTTTGACCACATTTCTGTTCCTCAGGTTTCTCACCATTGTCCTGTCCTGTTCACCCTGGCCACCAGGAGGGACAGTTGTAGGGGAAGTCCTGCCCAGTCCTGCAGAACTTGAGGTAATTTAATGATCACACTCTAACAAGCCTTTCATAACAGTCAAATGGAGTCAACCACAGTAACTTAGACAAATTTTTATTAAGATAACATAAAAGAAAAAAAATGTATTTTTGGCTTGAAGTTAAATTTCTCTCTCACTTAAGTTCCTGCTCCAAATTCTGACAATTATCAGTATACAATTTATAAATATGTTGAGCATGGGCCAAAGGCAAAATGATTTTGTTTTCATTTCTGTCTTGGAAATGCAGAAAACATTTTAACTGAGATGACCAAGAGAAGTCTGACATCTGGGCAGGAAGCCATCTTCAAAGAGATCAGGAATAAACAAGAGCAGTTCATCCTTTCACCAGATTAAAGTGACTGCAAAACCACAGCCTGAAATGAGTCAATGTCTGGAGATGTCTATTTGCATCAACAGACTATACAGAAAATAAAGGATAATGAGGATTAAATGATGCTAGCAAGCAAGTCAGATTAGTCTACCCTTCTAATAATTTGTTTTGATGTTGAAAAGTACAAAAAAAGTTAATACTGGTCCTTTTAGAAGAGTGTGTGATTTTAAACATTATTTTGATTATTCAGTCCATAGACTGATACCCTTAAGAGCATGTTTTTGAGAACATTAGTGCCTTTTTTGTATGTCTTTGGACTAGCCTTTCTGTACACCTCTGTACTGAGGATTCAAAAGAAAACAGCTCTAAACACTATTCTCTGAACTTCCAATGCTTTTATCCCAGGTTTTCAGCACATTAAAAACATCAGTGAGAATTAAAAAAAAAAAAAATAGAAAGATTAGTTTGGCTACAATTATGACTTGCACTGCAAAACTGCAAATTATAATAGAGCATCAATCCCATGCTTTGTAGAAAGCTCTGCAATACACGTCTGCACTGCCCACAAGCTTGCTAGCGTTAACAATGACATAGAAACACTGCTCAGGTTATGACCATGTACACAGGGCTGGATGCCAGTGACACACACAGTCACACAGATGAAGGGATGCATACACAGGCGTTTGATAGCAGCACATGTTCTCGTCTCAAATATTACCATGTCTCCCATTTCATGGGCTAAAGCTGTAAAGCAATACTGCAGGATATGCAGGTTGATCAGTGCAAGCATGCCCTGTTCACAAGCTGTAAGTGCAAATCACTTACATTGCTGATAGATTTATGCAAAGCTTCACCGAGACAGTGCCGCTATGAAGGAAAGATCACAGGAATAAAGGGAAACATTCAGAAATCAACTCAGTAAAAGAAAAAGGGATAAGGAAGGAAGGGTAAACATAGAACATTAATTATCATTTGATCAGAGAAAAATAAATTGAGAGCCATCTGGAAAAATATGAATATGTTGCTTTGACTTAGTCTGTAAGCTACTGAACACAGAACAGAGTGATGTGGTTTACCATGTTATGTTTCTGACACACAGTATAGCATTATCTCTTTAGCATAATGTTACCATATAGACATATTACACAGGTGAACACTTTTGAAGTTATCCACTTGTTTTCTTTTCTCCTTTATAGCAAAACAATTTTGGGAAGAAATCATTAAGTACATGAACAGACATTATATAAGGGCACAATCGACAATCAGCTGTGTCTCAAATATCACAAGCATATTAAATACATCTTATTAAAGACCAAATTTCACTGCTAAAGGGCAGAAAATTAGTTTAGTCTTTAATGAAGACATTTCTATTAAAAGACTTCTTTTATCATTCTTAAAATTCAGAGCCAAATGGGTACATAAAAGACTATTCCTGAAAGCCTCCAGCAATAAAATGACTTAATGTACCACTTATACTAGTGGTGATTAGTAATAAAAAGCAAAAAATCCCAAAGTATTGCCAAGTAAATGCTCTATGAAATATTATTGATCACATTAATAATATACATAATTCATATGTATATAAAAATGCCTGTGTGTTTATATATATGAATAATGTAGGTAAGCACACACACATGCACAGATCAAAGTCATCCGAAATTAAATGAGAGCAATTTCAAATCCTGCATGACCACTCCCCTTTTGTCACCGGCCAGTCAAGAAGATGGCTTTCTGAAGGAGACAGCAGGTATTTTGACACCAACCTGAAAGCCTATAGGTGGGAACCATTAGATAACACTTTGCCAAAACACAAAAAGAAATTGTTATTCAGTCTCAAGAATCTAAAAATAGGCACAACATAAAAATACATTATTGTGAAATATCCAAAATGAGCTTATTAAAATCGTAAGAGAGCTAGAAGCATTAATTTTCTATGCAAGAGTGGAACACTAGGAGGCAGCATGCTCCAGCAGACAAGGTAAGAGACTGGCATCTAACAGCTCCGATACCAGCACCGGACTTCGACACTGCCAGTCTCAAAAAATCCACTCAATTTTTCTGTGCTTCCTTTCCCATCTGCTCGGTTTGTTGGGGGGGGGGGAAGCTGTTATGAGCAGGAATGATCTCCTGCTAAATAAATGTTCGCTTCCTAGAACATTTGGGACTTTATATTAGCGGACTATCTTTGCAGCACTGTGGTACAACTAAGAAATACTTAGATTTTGCACCCAAAGCAGAAAAGTTCACCTTGTATTACACTGAAGAGAAGGTCCAAGTAAAAATAGAATTATATAGGCTAGTCAACTGGTATGGGGGCTGCTTCCAACAAAACGTATAGCAATTTAATCAGATGCAGTTCCATATTCAAAAGTATGCAGAAAACATTCAGAATGCAGAACTCCAAAATAACACTGGTTTAAGTGTATTTAAGAAATTTCATAAAAATTCAAGACATCCTTATGAGTACTTCCATAGCAAGGTCCATCCATGTTCTGCAGACAAAAATGTTACGATCCAAAAAGAATGCAAGCATAATTATTACTGTCTGTATGTCTATGGTGGGGGAAAGTGATGATTAAAAAGCAAGGAAGAAGGTGGGTTTAACTATCACTCTATTTCTACAGGTTGGAATTCAAGATTTCATTTGTGATGTAACTGTGGTATAAGAAACCTTTGCTTAATTCTCTTTGAAATCAGGCTTTGTAGATACAGGGTGTACAGGTGAATTAATTTACTTGTTGAAAGTACAGAAATTTCTGAAAACACATCTCTACTTGGTATATATGTATTAGCTAACCTGATTTCACTTGATTTTGCGGTCTCATTTTTCAGTAGAAGTATTATCTTCTCCACCCTCAGCATATGCAAGCCTCAGATGTAACCAAGAGAGCTGCATCATGACCCAGAGGAACAGCAGAGATGCAGCAGAGAATAGAATCTGCATCTTTATAGGCAGCATCTTTAGAACCCACTGACTGTTGCAGGTTACTCAGCAGGACCGAAAGACTTTGCAAGCAATACATAGAACAAGATTGGAATTCCCAGCTCTCTTTCAACAGCTCTCCTAGAAGAGATGAGTTTTCAGTTCAGTTGGGCAAATGTGTGTTGCAGTAAAGAACAGATTTAGTGATTTGATACTATTCAAGGTTTGTGTTTGCTTTTTGTAATGAACAGTTGTTTGTGTTCCCATGACAGCTGTCACAGAGGCCATTCTTGGTGATGAAATGGTGTCATTTTCCTCAAGAAGGACATTTACTGCACCAGTGACATTTTCATTCAGTTCCTGCAGGACACGAACTTATTGAATGCATGGGAGTTCTCTTGTCTTATGGTTTCTCTGAACTAAAAATTACTTTCAACCAGATTAGAGAGGCTTGACACTTAATTTCAGCATCAGTCTTCATATCACCCAAAGATCAGTTATGTAACACTTTCCCCTCACTGACATTTCAATGTCACATTGTGTCACAATCTGACTTGGCTATACGGTTTGCTGAATTTTAAAAACACTGCTGGCAAACAGGAATTCTTGTGTAAAACCTGAGACCCTGACTGGGAAAGCTCCTACTTCATCTGTTTCATCAAAGCAGATCTAGACTGCTACACAGTCTTTGCTTCATTGTAAGAATGACCTCCCAGAGATGCTGCTTACCTTTCTGAAGAACAAATCCTATGTGCACCCATCAGACATGACTAAAGGAAACGAGTTTCTGAAGTGCCTAGCACAGAAGCTGGAGAGACCTTTGGCATAGGTCCATTTTATCCAGCTAATAATGGGAACAACAACCCTAGAACTCTCCCTCGAGATACATCTGTGAAGAGAAGGACTGATTTGTCAGCAGATGTACAATCCCTGGCTGCGCAGTGCTTACGTGGCAGATGACTCCGCAGAGATTTGGAAAGCAGCTGTTTGCTACTACAACGTTTTGTACTTGGCTCGAGGCTTGTGACATGCTAGGAACTGGAGAGCTACATCAAAGTTTGCAGTCTCTGACTGGTAAGAAAAAGCAGCATTTAGAGCCCTTTCCCTATCTCAAAACTCAACAGTTTTCTGATGAGGAAGATGAAGTATATGTAAGGCATTCTGAAAACTTTAACAATCTCTGGGATCTAATTGGTCCTTATTTCCATCTGGTTTTGAAGCAACCCCAAAGGGAGGTGCTATCTCCAGGATATCAGAGGGTGGGAAACTTATTCTGTTGCTTTAAAAAGATGGAGTTTTTCTCTTTTCCAGTTATAGGAATCTGTCAAACTTCTAGGCAAAATCATAGAATGGCATGGGTTGGCCTAGGTATTTTGAGTATTTGTATCAGTTTGGATTTTGAAATACATTCTTTTAATCCAACAAACTGCAGGTTTAATGGTCAGGGAAAAAACAAGTGCATTTGAATGTACTGATAATTTTTAAAGGTTTTGTAATGGGACTAGAGTTTCATTCATTTATTTGCCGCAATGCTGTCAAGATTTTAAAGATTATATACACACCTTGACTGATTTTTCCTGGAGCACAAAAGTATCACTGCCGGTAATCTAGAATTTTAATCATCTGCTGAATCTCAAACAAATTCTGCCCCACCTGATAAATTCTCTCTTGTTCCTTCCAGGATCTGTTGTTTTCATTGGTTTTGAACCAAAAGCAAAAGATACTCAAGCAAGTACAGAGCGAAGAGGCTAAGGGAAGTGTTTTATAACTAGATGCTTGCCAAAGTCTTTATCTTACATTTAAGGGAAAAACATACATAAATAGGATTAAAATTTTGTTTTGGGGATGGTATTACTGTTGGAATTGGCATAGATTTCTACTTACCAGTTTTGGAAGTGTGAACTTCCAAATCTCAAATTAAAGTTTTTACTCATGCATAGTACTAAAAATTTCATGTCCTTTTCATCCATTGACAAATAGAATTAGAAGTCTTTCCATCAAATCCAGATTTACTGCCAAACAAAACCTCATGATATTAAATTTCAATTAAGACTTTAGGATCAGGTAGACAGTTTTCTTTGGATATGAAAATATCAACTTCAAACATTAGCCTAGACATATTTTTCTAACTCAAATAAACACAACACCATGGGAGAAAAAAAATTAAGACGGAACCAAAAGAGAGATGAAAAAGTCCAGTAAGACATATATTATAAAACAGAGAACAAACTCACACTTGTTAGTATTCCTAGTGTGTCCTACTGAAAACACTGATTTGTTCTGTTGCTTTTATTTGCATGTTTTGCTGAGTAGTTCTTAATTGTAAATAGTCTTTAATGAATTTCCTCCATTATATTCAGAATCTTTTAAACAAAGAGTAAAATAATGACGAAGGCGTGGTCTGGGCTGAACGGGCTCACCAAAGCCAAAGGCTTGTAACGAACAGCTGAATGTTAGGCATCTGTTTTCATGTCCAGGCTTCAGACAACACTACAAAGACCAATGTGGAGAGAGCAAATGCACCAACTCATCATCAAGATCATCTCTCTGCAGAGAACAGGGAGCCCAGAACAAGAGGCATTCCTTATTGAGAAGTACACAGTCATGAAACCAGGGGAAGCACCCTCAGTAGTTGGCCCTCTGAGGGCTGCAGGAAGTCTGGACTATGAGATTATCCACTGCTCCTGTGGAGCAGTTTCTGATCTGTTTAAAGCGTAGGTTTCCCACTTGGAATACAGGAGTACCAATTCTTCTAAGCCAGTGGTGAGTGGCAGGATGCACACAGACAACTGATCGAGGCAGAAACTCCCAAATCTCCTCTAATTCTCTGTGAGGCCTGCATGAGTTACAGCACAGTCTCACCAAGACCACAGTTTTGAAAGCTGTAATTATCTGTCGGTTTTCAAGGTCAAAGAAAGCATGCTCCTTTGGAAAAATAGGTATCTACAGATTGAAGAAGAGGCATATAAGATTACCCTGAGCTGCATTCCAGGGTGCCCTCTGTTCTTTTTTTCCCTCCTTGGTGTGATTTTTCTTTTTATTCTTCTGGACTTACACATTTTAGATTTTTAAGTGCTTTTTAAACTTTGCCCAACATTCCTTACCATCCACTAGATGTCATGGTAGCCTTACTAATATTACTGAATACAAGAATTGCCAAAGCAAATTAGGAGGGAGTTATTTAAAATTTACCTCCACTCTGTTTCTGAGAGACAAGTCTTTAGACTGGGTGTTCAGGACAATATCAAGTGACAGGGAGCTGAGTAAAATGATTCTGCGCTTAAAGTTTATCTCCCTTCTTTCTGGAAACTGATACAAGGTATGTGCAGGTAATTTTTTGTAGAAATTTCCAGCATCCATTTGACAGCAAATCTCCTAATGCAAGGATTACCCAGGCTGTGGAACAGGCCAGTAATCTTTGTGCTGGGGAAAGAAAGTGGCATTTCCTGATTTTGCTAATGTGAGTGCACTTCAGCTCTGCAATGGGCACCTCTACATGGGCAAGTAAAGATGGAGCAGTAACTGCCTCTGGAGGAAGCCTGATCAAAAGCCATTTAGAGACGTGCACAGGAGTTCAGGAGCTTTTCTCAGCACTCCATCAACAGCAGAATACTCAGGATTTTTAGACCAGTATGTTACGACTGAGTTTCTCATTTCCTGAAAACTACAATTTGAATAATAACTACATCAGAAGGAAATATTTACATTTTTATACAAGTCAAAGTTTCTCCTATTCACTTTGACAGTTTAAAAAGGAGCACATCAAAGAAACAAACTCCGAAGAGGAAGCCTCAACATATTTTTTTCAAAAAAGGAGTCTTTGCAGTAGGAAAAACAAACAACAGCTACCGAAATGTATGTAGTGTACTTTCGTCCATTCTCGCTGTACTGCTTCTGATATTCCCATTAATAGAAGACATATCTTTTGGTGTGAAAAGTTGACAAAGTTAAGAAAGAAGAATGTCACACTAATGCTTGGCCACATATGAAGCTGCTTAAGAATGGGAAAACTACATATGGGAAAAAATGACAACAACATTTATTTTACTGAAACATGTTACTGAAAAGTGAGGAAGATGGGAGAACCAATATTTGCTCAAATATAGAAAAGCCCATCCACAATGAGAACACTTGATTCAGTTTACTGGAAAAAACATATCACAAGAAGGAACAGACAAGAAGAATACAGATCTTAACCTGTATGTTTCAGCACCCAGAACTGAAGGTTGCACAAGACAGACAGACAAAAGAGAGAACATTCTCATGTTTTAAAAAAAAAAAAAAAAAAAAAAAAAGAAAGTTCCAGCTATTTTGGCCCTGGCTGAAGCTTTCTGAAAGCTTGAAAAATGTTTTCAAGAAAAGTGTTAAAACTCCATTACAGAGCTAAGAGGAATGGAAAGGAGCTAGCATATCTGAATTCACTGCATATTTCATTATGAAACTCTCGAATGGATTGACGTAGAAGTACTTGGTGCAATTTACAGGGAAAAAAATGAAAAACACTTTATTTTTTGTCTTCCAGATTAATTTCTCATATCAGAGATTAAAACTACACATTTGATCTCTAGACACTGATCTGATTTAACTACCAACCACATTTAAGTGGTTTTGCAACCAGCAAGAATGTGTTTAAGCATTTAATCAGCTGAATAGCATTTTATCTCAAGAAAATTATTTTATTCATAACAAAGCTATACTGTTAGAATAACAATACTCCTACGTGCATTCGGTGAGGGACCACTTAGCATTACTGGTCTTTTGGTAAACAAAACTATTACCTAGCTTTACGCAAGAGCTAAATTCCACCTATCAAACGTGCAACAAATACAAGTGGCAGAAATCTGTAGATCAAAATACCATAATTTAAAAAACTCAAATCAGCTTAGTACACTTTATGGGCATAATGGTTTTGATCAAAACTGTTTGGTTTGAGGTTTTTTTTTAATTAACATTTATATCTGTGTCTCTTCATTCAGTTTTCCAGTGCCACTCAGCAGTATTCCCAGGTGGGCATACTCTGTGTTGTATTTTTCTACACTTTAGGTAACTGTATTTAAACCTGTTTTTTCAGCCCTTCAGCACAGTATGATTACATAACCATTCCAATACTTCAAGTTAGTGACACACTTTGTAGCTTGTTTTTTAATCAAATCAGAGATGCATCAATAAATATTAGAAAACTGCACCTGTATTGATGAGCATTTAATTTCTGAATTCAACCTTTATGAACAGGAATTATACAACTAAGTGGTGAACCTCAACACAAAGAACATATGTCAGCCACATCTGTTGTTAAATCAGGATTTACAAATTATGTAGCCAAGACCCTGGTCTTGTATTGTTTTGACAAATCGTTGTATATTATTACTGGTATAGAGCAGGCCCCTATTTCAGGTGTAAAAGTCTGAACAGCAGAAAGAGAAGCTGGATTCCCTTTCTTCCTAATTCTATACAGGCTTCATGCCTTTCAAATGGGTTTTAAATACATCTTCCCACAAATTAAAACCAGGGTGTAACAAATCCACAATGTCACAGCCCTACTGCAGTATGTCAGGCAGTTCTAGTTCAGTGTAGAATTTCTAAGGCATTCCAGGACCTGCTCATTTCAGTACCTTATTAGTTCTGGAGGAGGAGACAGAGGAGTATGGAGTTTGTGGGTGACACCAAGCTGGGAAGAATAGAGGGTGGAGGACAACACAGTGGAATGGACACCATACACTGAAGGACAGGGCTGCCATCCAGAGGGACCTATCTACGTTATAGGTACAGGCTGGCAGGAGCCTCACAAAATTCAGCAAAGACAAATGCAAAGCCCTTGACACAGGAAGGAGCAAGCCCATACACTGGTCCATACTGGGTCACAGATGTACTTTGCACAACCTCAATGGTTGGCTAAACACAAACCAGCAGAGTGGTGTGGCAGCACTGGGTGCCAGCAGCACACTGGGCTGTAGCAGCAATCACCAGTTTGAGGGAAGGGATCAGTGCCTTCGACTTGAATTACTGCACATCACCTGGAGGGCATATTCTGTTTCCTCCTCCAGCTCATTCAGCTTTGGTACAAGACACATATTGATAAACTTGATCATATTCAATGGAGAGCTACCACCAAGAAGAATGGGACTGGAACAGTTAACCTTCTGAGGTAACTCTAGTTTCCTCAGGCTAAAGAAGAAATGGTGTTGTGGGACTTAATACCTTTCCAGTACCTATGAGGTGGTTACAGAGAAAGTGGACCCAGCCTTGTTACAATGGTGTACAGCAGAACAACGAGAGGCTACAATCAAACTGAAACAGAGAAGGCTCTGTCTAAATATAAAGAAAAAACTCACTATGAGGATAATTAAGCAATAAATGAGATTATTCAGAGATACTGTGGAATCTTCCTCCTTAGAGGTTATTCAAGAGCTGACTGGACAGAGCCCTAAGCAACCTGGTTCTAAATCAGCGCTGACTGATTTGAGCAGCCTCCTGAGGCCTCTTCCAGCCTAAGTAAGTCTGTGATTCTATGACTCAGGTCACTGCAATTCTCAGAGAACTACCTTTTGTGTACTGCAGTCAGGAGGAACTTGCTACAAATCCATTTCTCCAAGACCTAAATCTATGGTCTGGAATTCTCTCTCCTCCAGCTGTAATGGATAAAATACAGATTCTTACAGAGGGAAAGCTTAATTCCCTACTACCAACACTAACTTTAATCTTTATTAAATACCTACCCAATTCAAATAGTGGTATGGAAAAGCCACAGCTGGATTGAAAAAAAAATAGCCCTCACATGCTATTAATCTCTTTACATACAGTTCTTAGACAGTAAAAGATATGAAAAAGAAAGAAAAACACAACCATTTTGCATATGGGGACCTTTTCCTATGTCTGAAAATTCTCTAGTAAATTTTCCTTACTACAGTTAGTTTTCTGATTCCAAAATTTCTTGCAAGCAGAAAAAAAGAGTTAATTTGCAACATAGTAATTTTCCATTCTGAAACTGTAGGTTAGATTTAACATGGTATTTTGAAAAGTATGTTAAAACTATGGAAAGTTTAATAGATCCCTTTCAGACAAAATGCTATTTACGGGTAGAAGTAGAGAAAGTAAATGAAGCTTGGGTAATGCGAAACTTAAAATCAAGTGAGTCCAGTTCTTATTATGTTGATGTTGTAAAAAGTAACAGACCAAGAACTTCGAAAACCTCCAGCTTTTATGAGCCTAAATGACAAGACTTCACAAGCTTGAATTCCCTTGTCAGCAAAATATATTGTGAGATGCTCCTGTAAGAAGCTGTATAATCAAATGCACGTTCAGTTACTAGACTTCCCAAATTAGACAGCAAATTAAAAACCATCCCACAACAACACTCATTTAATGAGTTCCAAAATCTGTTACTTTTTCTTTAAAGTGTCTTTGTTCATTATCAGCTATTTCTTCAAACTGGAGTCAATAAAACCAGTTCTACAGCATTTATGGTTCGGAAAAAGCACAAAGCAAGTATTTTCTTTGAATTATCTAACATAACTGAGATTATAAATATGAGTTACCCCCAAAAAACCTCAGTATTTACACAAAATTATCCCAAAATAATGTCCAAAATCACTTAAGACATAGTTGTAATAAATGTGCCATGGAAACTAAGGGACATTTTGACTTCTCAGAGACTCGTACAGTGTTATTCTTGTACACATAGGGGATTATTATTTTTGTAAACATATAGGATACCTCTAAGTTCAAGCAATTATTATTGGCAGATATTTAACAGCACAACAGGTGAGCAGACAAAATCAAAACCATCTTGTAGTCCGGAAGTGAGATTGTCAACATCCTCTCCTTCCTCCCCTCAAAACTGTAAAAAGTTTAATTCACATTTAATTTAAAGAACAACATTCATATAAATAATCTCCACATGTTATTTAAAATATTTGAGAGTGGTTACGTTAAAAAGCCCCATGCTAATAAATTTAATTTCAAAGCCAGATATCACAATTGATTTAATTTATTTAGTTGGTAATGAGCCACCAACAATTAAATTGTAATGGCTTTCTCATTCTCAAAGACACCATAGTTACCTGGTCTAAAAGATCTTCAACCTTTTTTTGCCATCCATCCCTTGCTGCATTTTTTTCACGTTCTTTCAGCTGCAACAGCTGAGTCATGGCTGCCTTCTTGTCCTCTTCATGCTGCAGCCTCAGCTCTTCACGAAGCTTATTACATTCCTGTCTAAAAACAAAGGTCAAATAACTAAATGCAGTGCGACTTTGTGAAAAAAGTGAGAAAGAATTAAGATCTCAGTAATAATTGGAAAATCTTAAATAACGGAAACCTATGCTTTACCTTTCATTTGATAGTAGATTTGCATATAATACATAGTTCATTTCTTATTAAAGAATAAAAGAAAAAAATAATACTTGCCGAAGATTTTCTGTCCATTTTATTTCCAAGTCACGTGCCATTCTGTCAACTTTGAACTTTTCCTCCTCTCTCATGGCAGCAATCATTGCCTCGTGCTGTTGTCTCTCCTGATCTAGTTCTCCCTGCAAATACAAACTTCACAATAGAGACTGATCAGCAGCAAAACGGTATTTCAAACATTAAATGAGTTGTATTTATAATAAAAATATCAACTATAATTGGCTCATAAATTTGAGCTAAAACTTCTTCAATGTGAAATTCCTAGTTATGCACAATTAATGCTTATACATCTCCTAATATTCCTTACTTGTGAAACAGAAGTCTGTGTTCCTATAAAAAGTAATTTTCCAATAAGTCTTTCTGCAATCTTTTCAAATACCATTATGTTGAATCACAAAAAAATTTATGTTGCAAAGAACCTCTAAAGTTCAACAAGTCCCATTCACTGAAGGACTCACTTCAGAATTAGAACAGGTGGGTTAGGTCCTTGTCAAGAATGCTCTGAATTTTATTTTTTAAATCGTTTTAAGCATCAAATATCCAGGATTCAAATTTCAAAGCCTGAACTATTTGTATGCGATACAAAGTTCACATACGCCTTTTTTCTGTTTCTTCATGGGACAAGCCTGCTAGAAACAAGGTTTCACAGCCTGAACACAGAGAACACCACCTTTAAAATTTCCATCAATTTCTGCTGAAATTTTACTATACTAGAATAGTATTAGGTACTACCCAAAAATCCTACTTACATGAATACTGCTCAGCAGCTTTGTTCATGAGAAGCAAACATAAGCTCCTTAATTGAATTAATACTTTTTAAAATCAGACCTTTTCTGCAGCATTTTGATATATTTTAAAATCTGTTAAGATAAATGTTAATTGCCAGTAATCTACTATATATGAATGTTTAAATGTTTTAATAGGTGAAGAGAGCAATACCAGTTCCTAAAAACATTTAGAGACATGGTAAAAAAACATAGGAAGTTATAAACTGTAATATTATGCACCTCTAATGACTTTAGCAGAAAGAAATAAAAACAATATACCAACATGCTGTTTCAGGCTGGTTTTGTTAAGAAAATATGAAAACAGGCTCAGCTAAAAAAGTTTTTATAATATTTGCTGCTCTACTTAAAACACTTCTGTGATCTTGTAAATGTACATTCTTTACTGAGGAAACAAAGAGGAAATGTTTACCCAGTATTGCAGTCAATAAGCTATTGACAAACTAACCGACAGTTCTATTTCCATCTAAGACAATTAAAATGGCAATATATTTGTGCCTAGGCAAATTAATTGCTTAATGGTATAAAGTGATCACATTTTCTACATGACAGTCTGCTATCTTTCAAGATATCACAGCATATATCTAAAAATAATTTTGAAGTCTTTACTGAAATTCTAAATTCAAGCCTGAAATGAAGACTGTGTCCATTATCCAAGGAAAACATGGCACATATGTATTCAAAAAACTCATAAAAAAGGTCTCTGAATTCCAGAGCTAGTAAGCTCTGGACCTTGTTTTGCATCATGACATGAACTATCTGGAATTGCTAGTGTTAACTCATATCCTTTCATGAAATCCTATTAAAGCTCGGAATATATTTTGTATGGACATATTTTTGCAGCTACAATTTACATCAACCACATAAAAATATGCTTGCAGCACTACCTGTTAAATACTGAAAACAAAAAACACCCACCACCCCAAAACAGCCAACCAATAAAATAAAAAATTTTAAAAAACCAAACCTCAAACAACCTATCCTAGTTTCCGTTTTTTAAATTTTCTGCTCAAAATAGAAATCTCTCCTTTAATGAAGCCATATGAGGCTCTTTCTATCATGTGTACCCATAACACTTCTAGCCATTTTAAAAGCAAGACCAAACATCCATGACTGTGATTTGCACAATTTATTCTCCAACAGCATGGTTACCTCAACACTATACAGTGAATCTGTGGTCTCTCGCAGTCTTGCTCTAGTTAATTCCAGTTCTTTCTGGAGTATTTCCTGAGCTTCTTGAAGATTGGAGATGTGTCCTTCTGCAGTCCCGAGGCCTTGCTCACTTTTTCGTACTAGGTCTTGCAGACGGCACACCTGTGACATCACAAAACCACCTGTAATTTCCATAATTATTACTAAAGACAGCCAAGCCATCCTGGTGTTTTCCAGTGTTTCCTAATTCTGACCTAGACAAATTTTTAGTCGCACTGCCTGTTCCCTTTTAATATCACTTAATGCTTCTGTAATTAAAACCAAATTCCTGTAATATAATGAAAGCAAAGACCCAATTAAAGGATTTTTATAAGTACAAATAATATATCCAATGTCTGTTTGATGCACACTGCAAGGAAAGGGGCTACATAAAAGATCTGAAACTGCCTGTAACATTACCATGAGAAAGCATGTTTTAAACAAATTAATGAGAAATATTTCAAAATACATAAGCCCTAATCTAATATATAAATTAACTTGTGCTAGGGTATTAAGTTTCTTTGTTTTTATATTGCTACCTGTTCAGCCTGTTTAAAACTCAACATAGCAACTGTAGAGTATAATGTAATAATTTCCTTAACTGCGGTGAAACAACACCCTTTTTTTCTGCCTGTTTGTGCTTCAGCTTCTCATCTCTCAGATGATGACACTATACTTCTTTGCTTCAAATAAATATATGAGAGACTGAACATTGTTCACGAGCTACAGGAAAGAAAAAGCTTTTAAAGTATGTAGGTTGGAAAAATAGAAAAATGGGAGGCAGGGAGGAAAAAAGAACAGCAGCTAATTGGAAGTGCATTTTTTGCAGAAGCAATAGTCTATCCTACTGCCTTTGTATGTTGAGGTAAGTTCACTCACAATGGGACAAGTGTCACAATAAAAGACTAACCTTTGGTTGACAGGCATGGACAAGTAAGAATTATAACCACTCTTCCTGTTTGTTAGAATAATTACATACAAATACTGTTTATAATACACACAGAGACACCACCCCTCTCTCCCAGAACTCACTCTCTCTGTCAACAACCTGTGAAGTGTTTAAAAAGAGGAACTCCTCCTTTCCTCTCAGAAAGGAATCCATGTGGCATGAGATCTCAGTGAAAAACTCAAGTAAACTTGAGCGCTTGTCTCTGTGCTCCTTCGAGTTATATTCAAACGACCAGTAACTCCCTACAAAGCACTGCTATCTGAAGGAGAATCCCTATAATAAAAACTGCCCACAAATTGTATTGGTATCCTGGCAGTGCACTGCTGTCTATGTATCTGATAGTAGCAAACCACTTGCATCAATATGAATAGCAGTCCTGTAGATCTAAAGGATATGGGAGAGGGTAGGAATGCCACTCATGGGGCTTAAGATATATTTTCTGCTGTTGACAAAGCAATGATGGAGACTGTTTAAAATGGCCTTTAATAACATCATCAGAAATCCTTTCCATGGAGACAGCATATACTTAGATGACTGTGCCAAGTGATACAAACACACCAACATTCTAAAAGGCCTTGGCTGGTCTACAGCGAAAGGAAACAAATCTACAGAGTCAACGGCCAGTCTCATCCTGAGCCATGTGTGAGAAAGCCACTATCTTGACTTAACCCAAACTCCCAAAAAAATCTCTGGCATGTATTTGAGATTACACTGCTTTTAAATAGCTTAGTACCAGAAGCAAGCCTAATGAGGCTTCAATCTTCCCTCAGCCTTTAGCTAAGATAATTGCCACCAGAAAGTCTGACAAAATGAAAGAGGATGGCATGGGTTCAAAAGCAGCTTTCTCAGCAGGGAAGACAGAACTAAGCTAGCATTCACAGAAAGTAATAAATACAAGCCTACTGTTAAATGACTTCTGTAACTCAAAGCAAACCAAAAAAAGGAAGCAACAGTAGCAATATACAAGCTAAGCTAATGATGTGTCAGGCACATCACAGGGAAGCTTTTTCTAGGTCAGCAAAGGCATTGAGGAACTGTTGTTAGTTGTCAATAGAGATCTAAGGCTAAGCTGTGGTTCCAAATGAAGCACTTCTTTCATGTGCTCAAGATAAACAAATTAATGAAATAAAACATATCTCCTCTGTACTACATGAAGTGGAATCACAGACCAACCCGAATTTATTGCCTGTATGCTTTCTCTCAGTCTTTTACTATGCAAAATATACTGTACTACATTTATATTGGCAAAGGATTGTATATAAACTCGAATATTGGACAGCAGCTGGACCTAGCTCCCTATTTTATATTCCTTAGCTTTGGCTCTTTTTGATTAACTCAGTGTGCTGATTAATTTTCCAAGCCTGAATTTGATAGCAGTTGAATAAAAGAAACTCATTCTTAAAACATTTGAAGTTATTTCCTTTAGGGAAGGAAAAAGTTTATTGCTCATGAACCCAAGAGAAATTGATACAGAATAACTAAATTTAAGCCTACAGTGTTAGATGACAGAATGACAATAGTGCTCTACTCAGATCAAATCCAACAACAATGAAAGTTGGCATACAACAGAGCTAAATATCTAATAATAATAAAAATAAATAGCTAAATAAAATAAAGCTAAAAAGAAATAACTAAACTCCCTGTAATTTTGAACTGAAAAATAAAGCTGTGTATGACTTTGTTAACATACATAACAAATACATCGTATTTTCATCGATTTGAATGCAGATAAGCATACTGTTAAAAGAGAAAGAGCAGTTCCAGCTTAAACTTGCACCTTCTCTAAGCTCTGAAGCAAAGATACTGGCAATCCTATCTCCTGTTTAAACAGCTATTAACAACTGACTGATCAGCAGAGCCACTGAACTCTAAAGGTGGGAGGTCCAGCTACTCTGGTAGTGTATAATCTCTGGCATATCCATCTACTTGGTAGGTCCTACTCTGAAAGTATAGGTTAATATAGATTTTCAGAATATATACCTCAATAGTCAATAATAAAATATATTGTAATATACATTAATATAGCAATGTATCAATATATTATTCATACAGTAATATATAATATATTAACAAATAAAATCGATACCTTAAGTTAATCTATACTTTTGGAAGGGCAATCTTCTCCATTTAGTACATTAAAAACAGGAAGGTTTTTTCTTAAGCTAGTTTGTGCAATTTGCAAGTCACCAGAATGAGACACATGCTCTCTCCAGATGTTGTATAGAAAACAGTAATGAAAGATGTTGTTGCAAAATAATACCTAAATTCACATCTAAGTCTCTCTTAAAGCACACACTGAAATCATACACAGGGCTTACTGAACAATACAGCTGATGAAATATTTTCTTGAAGCAAGGCAAAAGTTCCAGAGAAAAATGGGTTGATGTTTTTGATATCAGTAGGTTGTACTTCTAGTTTAAAAATACTGTACTACGAAAAGGTGGTGATTTCCAACTAAGAAATTAAAACTATCTTGTATCTTGAGACATGATACATTTAACATTGAATGTATATATCAAGACATAGCAAATAATTTGGGTCTTTCTAGAAGTATTTTGTATCATCTTTTGATGAAAATACATGAAGATGATTTGCAAGTCAGGAAACTGACCAGAATTTATAAGTTAATAATAACCAAATATGTGTTTAAATACAGTTAATTTTCCCTCTCTCCTGACATATTTTGTGTAGAGGTCTGTGTACCTAAAGAGAAGACGAAAAGAATTAAAAATAAAGAGCTGTTTATGTCAGCTCCATCTCTCTTGCTCTGTTTAATACCTCCATCTCTCTTGCTTTGTTAATTTTGTAAAGGACAATAAAATCATTGTTCAGAAGCAGTCAACTAACTTGCCATGTTTTAAGAACACTCCACTCTAAAGAGAAATAAGGCATTAAACATTCAACAGCATAGTCCTAGACCTGTCCTGGAGTCTAAGACCACTATTGATGAAATGTGGTAGCTGAAAAAAGCAAGTTAGCCCTTGCCTCCTGATTGGCAGAAGTCAGTTTCGTTGTCAGCTCTTCCTTCACGTTTTCCAGCTGCTGTCGGAGCTGATTCTTATCATCCTCCAAATGCTGTTTCTCCTTCTCAAACTGCTGCTCCAACTCCTTCAGAAACAGGAAGGGTGTAAGAAATATAAATACTTGCCATGCAGTCATTGCAAAGTACAAGTCTACAATATGGAAATGATTCTTACTGGCATAAATACTTGTGACCTCAACCCTCTCCTTAAACGGTTAAAGCATGAATATTTATTTCCTTTTACAACAGTTGTCTTAATTTTTCAGTTTATTTTATAATCTAACATCCTTGATTAAACACAAAATGAGGACAAACAGGACTTTCCTGTCAATTACTTCTCAATTATCAAAAGTTTTAAAACTATATCTACTTTCACAGTTTTTCAATCCGAGTTGAAAGAAGAATTTGTCATCTTTTATAAAATTACACTGATAAATCTGCATGTCATCCAGCCTTTACCCATCTACTTCCTACAAAAAAATCCCCACAGGAAATAGTAAATCTTAAAATCCAGACTGAGCTCTGTGAAGTTTTTCAGACTGTTACAATAAATGAAAAAAAAAGCCCCACACCACATAGCCATAAAATTTATGTAGAATCAAAAGAGATCAACAATTAGTTTTCAAGTTTAATTATATGGAAAGAATCAAGTAACACCCCTGTTTTCATTCAACCTTTATGGTGTCATAGCCAAATTCACAAAATAACTGCTGGATGAATTATATTTCTTTTACATGAGCCTATGTTGAGTTGTATGTGTATATTTATATACATGTTAGAAACTTCTAAATTTTTTAAGGAAAATTATAAATTTATACTTCAGCTTTATTAATATTCAGAATACATTTTCAGAAGAACAATTTATTTCACAAAATACTTTAAAGGAAACATGTTAAAACTGAGAACTTTATTACACATTTCAGCGGAATATATTATACAACTTAAAATACCACAAAGTTTTAGTGAAGAAAATTAAGGTTGCCAAGCAAGGTGCTCCAGAGTCATGTCATACAAGGCTTCAAGGTTTTCTATGGAGCTAGAGACTCTTTTATTAACTCCTTCCTAGGGATTCAGCTGAAATGTAAGGCTTAGCATCGATTCAGTGCCTCTGTGCAGACCTGGGCTCAGGTTTCCAAAAAAACAGTAATATCTCCAAAATAGCCATGAAAATACATAGATCAGAGCCAGCCTGAAACAAAAAGTACAACTGAAGGTATTGGTAAAACAGGGGAAATAGGGAGAAAGAATTAAAGTATGAAAGAGGAAAAACAGTCACAAAAAGATATAAAAGTCTAAGGAAAGCCGAGGTTTCCTGCTCCAAGACAGCAATGTAGTATCACCCAACCAACTCCAAGAAGCAACAGAGGCCAAGGCTCCCTCATCCAAACCCAGAGATGCCTCAAGTGTTTTGCAGGGGGTAGTAAGCACATTAAGCAGCATGTTAGTTCTAGCACTGCTTTAGGGTATGCAGTAGGCAATAAATAATTTCTGTGTACACTTGCACAAACTCTTCACTCACAGTAGAAGTAGGACAGAGCGACAAAACAGAGGCTTACACTGTCACTAACACATTACTAAACAACATAACTCAACAAGGGCCTGCCTTCTTCACTGTGTCCACATGAGTCAACACGTGGGATAAATGCTCCTTGCTCAGTGAAACTTAATCAATTTGTCTAGCTCATGCTGAAATCTGCTGTCTGCAAAATTTCACTGGTGCTATTTAGACCCTATTCTGATAACAGAGCAATTATTTCTCTGATGATACTTGTCAGTACAGCTGTGCAGTACTGCAAAATTATTAGCAACTCTATTTTCATAATCCTCCTGATGCCATTTTTACAGCTCATTTTATAGATGGAAATACTGAAGCAAAAAGAAATATTTGAGCTATTTTTTGAGTCCTACTCTAATTCTGCTGAATTCTCTTCTGTTCCCCAGATGCATTTCCCAGGCTTCCAGTCCCAATGAACCCCCATGTCCACTATCCCAAGTCTCCTGGTACCATGCTTCTTCCTCATACAAAATCCAACTCTGCTCCACATTTAAGCTTGACTGTTTGCTTCCTTGGATTACTTGATCACCACAGCATGTGCTTAGTGAGACAGGTTTGAGAGGAGACAGTGAAATCTGATTAAGATTTAACATCAGTGAAATCTGATTAAGATTGACCGAGATCTTGATCCTAACATCTCTTCATAGTTTTTCCTTGCTAAAATCATTTCACATTTCTCACACTTACAGCGGTGTTCCCTATTTAAACTAATTTAATGATTTAACAAAATAGGTTTGTGATCTCCTTTTGTTTTATTCTCCACATTATTTTAATAACAAACAAAACAAAAGGAAAAGAACTCCACATCTTACTGAAATAAAAGAAAAATACACCCAGAAACCCTAAGAGACAGTCTTAAGAACAGGCATGTTTAAAGTTGCAAAGAAAGTAAACCTCAGAGATCAGATGCACATATGTCTCTGAGAACTACTTCAATTACTGGGTGACAAAAAATATTTTAGATTTATTAAAAATTTGTATCTATTAAAAAACTAAGAAGCAACATACTAGTAGAATAATTTACAAAAACAAACCCCATCTGTCTGAGATACACATCACTAACTACAACCATGTTCCTTGATATGTTTCCTGTGAATACATCAAGAGGAATATAACAAAGCCTTGAATTAAACAATTAATACTGTTTTCCTGTGTAAAGCAGAATTTGTGTATAACACTCATACAATTAGATTAGGAAATAATAATTCAAAATAGGCCTCTCATTCTGAGAAAGAAAAGGCCAGATTTGTGAAACAAACAAAAAGCCTTTCAGTTTCAGGATTCCAGTCAAAGGTAAATGCATAGTTTCTGGAGAGTGAGTTACTGTACAGTACATAGTTTTATGATGTAAGCATGGAACAGCTGTTGTCATCTTCTAAGTACGCATATAGCCAAGTCCTAATAAAATATCTTTTTGTACTTCTGGACTGTCACTAAAATTTTAAATAAATGTTATCATAATATAATCTTTCATCTCCTTCAGAAGAACTGATCTTGATATACCAACCCTTTCTGAATATGGGTCACAAATCCTGGGAAAATAAAATTATTATACTTGAAAATACATTTGGTATAAATCAAGAATTTATCTTCTGTACGCAAACAAATCTAGTACAAGTGCCTTTTTTTTTCAAGGTATTTGTTATTTTTCTAAAGGCTAAGCAGTTTCTTCAGAGGTCTGCAGGTAATTCCAAATTAAATTTGCCATAAAAGAAATCCAAGCAGTACGAGATGCAAACTGCAACAGTTGCTTTTTGTTTGATTACTAAGAAAATAAGAACATACCATCTGCAGTTTCTTCTTATCCTTATTAGCATTACTGTGTGCAGCCTCAATTGCAGTATGGTGTTTCCATGCCAATTCTTCTAAGGTCTTGGAATGAGCCTCCTTTAACTGTGCAGCCTCTCCTTCCAGTCTTGCTTGTAATTTTACCAGCTCCTTCTCATAATATTCACGTTGTGTTTCCCTCGCTTCATTTACTTTCTATAAAGTACAGGAAAAGAAATCTATTCAATGGTAAAAAAACCTGAACAGTAGGAATAAAAAAAATACAAAAACATCACTGATTACATAAATCTCCAAAAAATTAACTTCCATATAAAATAAATTGAGCAAACAATAAGCACTGACTACATGATTCAGTAACCAAAAAGGTAACTTAAAAAGATCCATGCAAAACAATATATACTTATTAAAACCTAATGTTTCTTCTATTCAATCTGGGAAAACAACAATCGGGTATCAAGCCTATAGAGAATTTCTGTTTAGTATTTTCAAATCTGGTCAATGCATTTTTGGCAAATGGCTTTTTAAACTGTTCTTTAATCATTTCACATTTGGCCTTCCTCAGACAATTTAGATACTAGGCATATACGGACAAGGTCATAAATAAAATGACATGGTTAAAAGATTGTCCAAAGCAGTCTGAACATCTAATCTGACTTCCCTCTAATCTCACTTTACACTCTACATTATTCATTCTTGTTACACGAGATATACTTGAAACATACTGGTCCTAGTCCAGTCATATCAAACAAAAATTAAAGAACAATATTTTTTTTTTCTGAGAATCCTAGTTATTTTGGTTTTATTCAACTAAAGCCAATAAGCTGTTTAACCTTCTCCAGTGCCAGAATTTGCTGCCTTTGTCGCTCATCCAGACTCTGTGTTTTGCTTTGTAATAAATTTCTTTCCTCTTCCAGCTGGGACAATTTTTCCTTTAGTCTAGACTTTTCTGATTCCAAGTCTCTGATTGTAACTTCTTGAGTCATTTGAGTAGCTTGAAGCATTCCAATGTGACCTAAAAACAAAACAGCTCTTTAAAACCTCATAGCATTGGTTTCATGCAATTGAAGTGCACATTCATATTCCAGTGATAGTACAAATCTAGTGGAAGCCTCCATATGGATCTCCCCCCTCGTCTTCACTGCAATACTTATCTTCCTCTCCACTTCTCACTTGTTTAGTTTTATTGTAAAATGCCCAACAGTAGTAGAGCACTTGGTGCTGGAGCTCCTTTCATTTCAGTTTTCCTGGTTTAAAGTTGCATGTTGACTCCCAAAGGAGAGCAGAAGTAGGCAATTATAAGAACACTGAAGAACTGAAGAATGGAACCTATCTAAACCTGCACACTTCTATCCTAGAATAATATAGACAACAGAAAGCAGAACACTGATGTCTAAAGATAAACATGTCATTGTTTCATCAAACTCATAATTTATCTGCCATACTAGATACATAGCTTTATCTGCTGTAAAATTTATGGAATTACACTTTATTTTGCTAAAGGGATATGAGTAAAAGATGTAATAAAAATCTGCCTATAGTAAAGTATGATCTAAAACCTTGCAGGTTTTGGAGGCTTCCTTTTAATTTCTTTATATATATTTTTTGAAAAAAAAAAAAACCAAAGAAAAGAAGTAAAACTTCAAACTAGGCACTCCAATCATTTGTCCTTCACAAAACCAATTGACAAAGGTTTACGATTTCAGAAATTTCTGCCTGTTATTCTTGATGTGTATCAGTATTATTGTAGGTAACTGACTAAAGCAGTGGAATTTCTGTTATTTGAACAGAGGCTTTGTAGTGAATAGAAGACTTTTGGAAAAGAGGATGCTTCTAGCTTGATTCAACTGAAAGACAAGAGGTATTGTTTACTCAGAATAATTTTTTACTGTTTTTTGTGATCTGAATTTCCAGGAAAGACTTTGATGTTTTCCTTTTCATTTTATTATAACCTTCAAAAATGACAGATTTAATGACAGCTCAGTTTTAATAACACAGTATTGTTTCTAATTTAAGTTACTAAGAAATAGCTAAGAAAGTGGACTAAATACTGTTTCTCACATGACAAAACCACTGAGCTTCATGATTCACCTCCATTTGTTGTTAAAAGCAAGATGTGCCAAAAAGGAAACTGTTTTAGCCTTTGTTGCCTGTGGACATAGATGTGAAGGGAAGAGCCATGAGATATATAATGAAATTTAGAAATTAAAAATGCCTCAAAATTAATAGCAATTTCATTTAAAATGCACACCTCTAATTGCACTAAGCCCTGAAGAATTCTAAAACTTATTTCGACATTTTTGTTTCTAAAACTGAAAATCGAAGAGGAAAACTTAGGATAATGGGTATGCTTAGGTTCTGTAAGATTTTTTAAAAATCCTTCTTTCACAAGTTCAGCCATTTAAGAAAGGTATTTTCACAACCAGAATTTTATAATCTAAGGAGAGTAATAATAATGCAAGAGTTTTCAGCTTGTCAGGAAGTATGTCATACATATTTTACTCTAAACACACACACTGATCTAGAGCTATTGTCCCAGCAATACGAACACACAAGACAGGTTTCCCATTCTTCATGCTCTTCAAAAAAGCTATGAAATGTAGCACTTTCCTTACAAGTTGGGAATCTCAGAGTAAATGGAAAAAGAAATTATTAAATGCCCAAAACAGATTCAACAGAGTGTTCTAAAATTGCAATACAACGAATAAACATTCTTTATGGTAATTAAGTATGGGAATTGAGGTTTTTTGAGGCAGGATTTTTGATATTGTGAGCTGAAAATCAAGGAGATGGCAGTGGGCCAGTGTCAGAAACCATTTCCAAACATGCTGGCAACCAATTACATCACATGGCAATGGCTTGGTGGCCCCACTGCAAACAGGGATCCTGGTTCTTGTTGCACAGCAATGCACTATAAAACAAAGATATAACGCTACTGACAGCACTACTGAGCTTGGCAACAGCACAGTCAACACTGGGACTTCTGGTAAAGCTGAAAACCCCAGTGCCAGAGGAGACCAGGGCTGGCCTCAATCACAGGCTAGCTGACTCCATGCCATCAGTAATACAGAAGAACAGCCTGGGTATTTATTTCCACTGCATTTGGGGTGGCCTTGTGAAACCCTCCCACACTTTTGTCTAAGGAATGAAATAGCAATGGCTTTAGAGGGTATGAGAACAGGGTTCTCATATGGTCATGAATTTTTCTATGATTGCCTCACAAAACACTTTTTGGATAGTCAGATTGCCATTTTACATACTCTCAGCAGCAAGCCAATCCATTTTAGCTGTTTGATCTAATAGGATCTTGCAGTCTTGGGCTCCTGCTGGTCGCTATATTGTTCCAACATGTAGTTCAACAAGGCCAAAGATAAGCCAGGGGCCCCTTTTTAAGCCCAAGACCCTACCTATTGTATAGTTGTCCAAGTTCAAGTACTGGGGCCCATGCCCTACTGCTGAGCCCACTAGGGAGACAATGTCAAAGAGGGAGAAGAAACCTGCAGTCAGGTCTTAAGCTATTTTTTGTGCCTTTAAATATACCAGAAGCTACAAAGAAGCAAAGAAAACAGCTATAGAGAAAAACGTTAGAGGATTTATTACTCAATACGCTGCAAATCTTCTGACAGCAGGTATAAAGCAAAGTACCACAGCATCAGCAAAAAGAAGACAACTGAAAAAAGGTGAAAGAACAGGAACAAACATGTCTCAATGACTATGTGGAGAACAGATACAGAGCAGAATTGTTCTGTGTAAGTGCAGTTTCAAGGCCCGGAAGATATGTACATGACATACAAAGAACAGCATTCAGACAAATGAATACACAAAAAAGAAAATTTAAGTACAATGCATGCAATAGCAAAAAAGTTTAAAAAAACCCAAAACTTGTTGGAAATTTCTATGGAAAGCATTAAATAGTCTTTAGGCACTCTAAACCTGCATGAGAAAGGTTAGAATAAAAAGGAAAGGCTAGAATAACAAGGATGAAATTCATTTCCAGATTAAGTTACTGACATACATACTGGCTTTGAGAACAAGATCAGTGGCCTGCTGCTGTAAGCGCTCTCTGGCAGCTGCGAGCTCACTTTCCACTTCTTTGTGTTTGCTTAACAATGACATCTCCTCCTCCTTCACATCATCTAGCTGTTTTTGAAGAACCTAGAGGAAACACATAATACCTGTTACCATCATATACAATCATGTAAATTTAAATGAGCATTAAGTTAAAAGGTACAGAAGAGACTTTTCAGCAAACAAGTTTTATTCACACAAAATCTGAAATAGTGTAATATTATTGCCATATTCATTGTCTATTATAAGTAATGCTTCAAAAATATTTTCAGAAGAACAAGATAGTGGGTACTTGGCATGACAGTAATGCATAAGAGAAATGTGACAATATTCAAAAAGGTATATGAAAAAATAAAAACCATAAAATGGTCCACAGAGTTTGGGGGTCAACTTCAGAAACCTGGTTTCTGATATCTGAGAGTTTTTCACATTTAAGAATACATTATGTGTTCACAACACTTCAGTGTCCTTCATTGCAACTGAGCATTTACTACAGACTCAAATTAAGCTGTGTATGGGGATACATCAAATGCGTATTGGGCAATGACTTAGATCAAATGTACCCCAGGGGTGACTACTGGGACTAGCACTTTTTAGCATCTTTCTCAGCAACATGGGCAGTGGTATCGAGTGCACCCTCAGCAAGTTTGCTGATGACACCAAGCTGTGGTGCAGTCGACACACTGGAGAGAAGGGATGTCATCAAGAGGGACCTTGGCAGGCTTGAGAGGTAAGACTGCGCAAATCTCACGGAGTTCAACAAGGCCAAGTGCAAGGCCGTGCACCTGGGTTGGGGCAATCCCAGGCACAAGTACAGGCTGGGTGGAGACTAGCCCTGGGGAGAAGGACTCAGGGATAAAAAGATCAATATGACTTAGAAATGTGCACTCACAGCCCAGAAAGCCAATCATGTCTTGGGATGCATCAAAAGCAGCATGGCCAGCAGGGCATGGGAGGTGATTCTGTCCCTCTGCTCTGCTCTTTTTAGACCCCATCTGCACTACTGTATGTCCAGGTGTGGGGGTCCCAACACAAGAAAGACAAGAATCTATTGGAAAAAGTCCACAGGAGGCCACTAAGTCAATCATAGGGCTGGATCACTTGCCCTGTCAAGACAGGCTGAAAGAATGTTCAGCCTAGAGAAGAGAAGGTTCTTGGGGAGACCTTTGAGCAGCCTTCCAGTATCTAATGAAGGCCTAAAAGAGAGCTGGAGAAGGACTTTTGATAAAGACATGTTGTAATAAAACAGAGGGGAGCTGCCTTAAATTGAAGGAGCATAGATTTAGATTAGATATTATAAAGAAATTCTTTCCTGTGAGGGTGGTGAGGCACTGGAACAGATTGCCTACAGAGATTGCAGACTCCCCATCCCTAGAGGTGTTAAAGGCTGGATGGGACTCTAAGCAAGCTGGTCTAGTACAAGGTACCCCAGCCCATGGCAGAGGGTTTGGAGCTAAATAATCTTTATTGTCCCTTCCAACCCAAACTATAGGTCTATGATATATCTGTGATTCTAAGCTTTTATTATGCCTTAAATCAGATATACTGATTCACAATAGCATATCTTGGATCATGTAATGCATTCTAGCCATGCAAGAAAGAAAAGAAAATATTGTTCTGGTTCAAAAGGAAATATAGATTTCTTCTAATTCAAGTTACTGAAATAGTAAAGAGTCATTTCAAAAACTAAAGCAGAAGAGAGAACTGGGGAAAACACTGTACAGGATGTGTAATGAAACAGACACCAGATGTGAGATGAGGCATTTGATCACCTCATCCACAGTGATCAGAGTAGGACACGACTTCAAAATCTGCTGCAGATACTGTAGTAGACTCTTCCTCTTCTTTGGGAACAAAATTCCTTTACTGTAGGAATGATCAACATACAACCAGTTTCACCTTCACCGCAGCTTTCTCATGAAGCCCCTTGCTGAAGAGGCAGAGACACGATGAATGGACTGCAGGCTGCCTTCACTATCCCCCTCCATCAATGTGGGGGAAGAGGTTAGAGAATTGGGAATAAAGTTAAGCCCAGGAAGGATGAAGCGGTGGGGAGAAAGTGCTCTTTTAAGATTTGGTTTTACTTCTCAATATCCTCCTCTAATTTGATCGGTAATAAACTAAATTCCTTTCCCCCAAGTCGAGTCTGTTTAGCCCATGAAGGTAATTGATGAGTGATCTCTCCCTCTTCTTAACTCAGAAGCCTTTCATTACAGTCTCTCTCCTCTGTTCAGCTGAGGAGGAGGGTGATAAAGCAGCTTTGATGAGCACTTGGCATCCAGCCAGGGTCAACCAAACACACTAAATAAAACTGCTGGCGGTAAGCAGCTAAGTATGACACTGTCACTTTCTCACTAATGCCAAAGCGGCACAGGGAAGGGAACTGGAACGGTAAAAGTGAGAAAACTCGTGGGTTGAGATGAAGACAGTTTAATAGATAAAACAAAAGCCACACACACACAAGCAAAGTAAAACAAGGAATTCATTCAGTACTCCCCATGGGCAGGCAGGCGTTCAGCCATCCCCAGGAAAGCAAGGCTCCATCAGGCACAGCAGTGACTTGGGAAGGCAAATGCCATCACTCCAAACATTCCCTCCCCCCTCCTCCTTCCCCCAGGTTTATATGTTGAGCACTATGTCATATGATTTGGAATATTCCTTTGGTCAGTTGGGGTCAGCTGCCGCAGTTGTGCTCCATCTCAACTCCTTGTACACCCCCAGCCTCCTCACTGGTGGAGTGGGGTGAAAAGCCAAAAAGACTTTGACTCTGTGTAACACTGCTCAGCAATAACTAAACCATTCCTGAATTATCAACGCTGTTTCCACACAAATCCAAAACATGGCACCCTGCAAGCTGCTATGGAGAAAATTAACTCTACCTGAGCCAAACCCAAAAACATACTGAAAGAGTGTGCAGTATTTCAGCTGCTGCTTGTGAAAATATTGTTAATTAAACAATTAGGTTTAAATCAGAAATAAATGAAAAGATTTTGAAAAAGATGACAAGCAAGTATGAATGATGAAAAAGTAAGTTTACACACTCCAAAAACCTCAACCTACCAGCCATATGGAAAGACTGCTTCTATAGGAAAAGATAATTCACAGTCTTGGGATAACATACCATCAGTCTCACCTGAACATTGTTTTCTGCAGTACCAAGAGCCACCTGAAGTTTTTGGCATTTTTCCCGTAGACTGGCAGCTTCATCCTGGACCATTTGCAATTCAGTTTTAAGTTTTCCCAGATTCTTCCGTAACATACTTTCCTGGTTCTGAAATTCTTTTCTTAGCTCCACTTCTTTCTCTTTGCAAGCATGCAGACTTTCTGCTGTAAAAAGCTGAGACCTTTTCAAAGAATCAAGTTCATGCTCATAGAAGGACTGTGCTTTGCTGAGTTTGCCTTCATAGTCCTCAATGAGCTTTTTTCTCTCCAGCCTCAACTCTTCAACTTTACTGTTCAAGTCTTCCAGCTCCAGTCTATGCAATTCCTCTAGTTTCTCTTGCCCCTTACTTAAAGTAGCATTCTGACTCTGATGAGTCTTCAGAAGTTCTTGAATTTCAAGCCTGTGGGCAGCTTTTAAGTCTTCCAGAGCTGTACGCTTGTCCTTCTCATACTGTACTTGCAACTGTATGAAGCTTCGTAGCCTTTCATCGAATTTTTTTCTGATCTCTTCTACTTCCCTTGACATGGTCACTACGCGTTGGACATGCTGAGCTTCTGCACAAAGCTGCATATCTTCAACTCTATCCTTATATGCTTCAAATTCTGTCAAGGCCTGATGTTTCATCTTTTTGTGATCTTCCAGTGACTCTTCCAAAACCTGAATCTTTCTCTTGAGATCCATTTCTTCTGCCACTTTACTTTTATACTGCAAGATCTTCTCTCTGGTCTCTGCAAGAATTTGTTGAATTTCTTCTTCATGAGCATCCTTAAGGGCTTGGATAGCTGCTTCGTGTTCATCATTTTTAGTGTTCAAAGCATATATTACCTGCAAACATGAAATAATATGATATTAAGAGAAAAGGCATTCTGGTTATCTGTTAAATCCTAAGAGAAACATACCTAAGTACTCCGAAAGCTACTTCACCAATCTGGCTTGTTTTCATTATACAAATAAAACACCAAATGTTATTAAGAATGTAACAGCATAAATGTGGTATTAGTCATGAAATTCTTATACATCTCATAGAGTAGAGTAGTTGTTCTGTTCTCCTTAAACCCCCAGTTTGCCTAATAAAAACTTTGTCTTTATATCTATGTTGTATCTGTAAATACACTGGGGGCAAAAGCACATTTAAAAACACATTTTTTAAAAACCCCAAATTTATTTAAAGCAGTTCAGAGCACAGAGAAAAAAAAAATTGAACAGAGGTCTTCTGTTAGAGAATAACACACAGAGTATATATCATAACATGAAATTAAACCAGAACAAAAACCATATCTCAAATCCCTCCTTTCCAAATGCCACATGTTCTTAAATATTTCATTTCAGAAACATCTAAAATGCAAACACTAGTTATTTTGGATTGTAATCTCAATGGTTGCCCAGATACAATTTCACTTTTGACAGCTTATCTAGTAAACATTTTGTGTATCCTAAGGTCTAAGGTCCCTCACTACATAAATTCACTGACTTCCCAGATAGTAAGTCATCTGAACAGAAAAGTTCAGGGCAGGGCAGCCAGCAATCTGGAGAGCCCAGGGAGCTCAGCAGTTCAAGAAGGCTGTAAAAGCAGCAAAATCACCAGCATTCAATGAAAGTTTTAAGATAACTAGCTATATCCTAAGGGATGTTTCAACTGCACCACAAAATAGTACATCTTCATCATCTAGGTTTTTCACTAGGAAGTACAGGTAAGTATGTGTATCTGTATTTATCAGTGAATAAACTATTCATGCAACAGGTGGGGTTAATGGAATCTTTTGCTTCAAGAACTCAGGCAATTCTCCCCACACTTCCTAGATATATAGGCAGCAGAGCTATAAAACACACCTGAACAAAAAAAAAAAAAGTCTTCTGATTAGTATGACTTGTGTATCTTAAAAATTAACAAGAAGCAACAAAAATGAACAACAAAGAAGCAGCAAGAGATTTTCTTTTTTCTCTGAGGGCAGAACCTAGACCAGTCCTCCATCAGCATTCAACCAGGCATCAGAGGAAGGTTGCGCTGACTTGTCCATGAGGCTGGAAAATATGAAGAAGGCACAGAATTGCTCTCCTGACACCAAGCAAAAGCCTCTATGCTCTAGACTACAGAAAGTGTCTACAGTCAAGTGTTCAGATGAGCTACAAAGCTCAAAAGGGTTCTCATAAGTGAAAGGGCAGATTCAAGACTTTGGCCATGGTGTTCTTTGTTTGTTTGAACAAAAGTCCAGACACCTTATTCTAAATTTTATGCCTGAAATAACATACCCCATTCTGTTACCTGTGCCACAAAACCCCAAAAAGGCAGGCTTTAGATACAATAGAAAAGAAAGAAGAAAAAGAAAAAAGTTCTGAAACAGCATTATATGTAAAAACCCCAGCTTCACTTATCTTTATATAGCAAGGAACAAATAATCACAAAAAAAAAAAAATCCACAAAATACATGTTAACTTATTGTAATTCAATTTTTTTAATATATGTACATGCTATTTAATGAATAAGGAAAAAACATAGGTTTTCCATAGGTTTGGCAACTTATTTTTAGTACTACTTACATATCTTTAGGTATCAAGGACACTTTCGGCTTTCTTCCTCCCCAGATTAAAAAAAAAAATTCCTATTTTGAAGCAGTTTCCTGGTACAGAAACTCACAAAACTCTATCAAAACATTGCAAAAAATGACAACTGAACCACGTGCAATACCATTAGCAAAATCACAACTATCACTGAAATACCCTTCACCCAAGGTTTCAACCTTTTATATTGTTATTGTCTTTAGTGATGTCAACAGTAACTTCTGCCCACAAAGCTTTCACCCCCCTCCTGTTACCAACAAACAGTCTCAGCTATAGGATCCCAAAGGTTTGTTTTAATGGTGTCTAGCATTCAAGTTCTTTGTTCATATCAAAAATAACTTGAAAACAGAAGGTTTGGGGTTTTTGTAAATGCTATGTGCACTATCTTTCATGAATAGGCCTTCGTTTTGGTTAGAGAAGTTGGACATGGTAGTTTAAAAGGTTCTATAGAAAATAAATCCCACACTTAGGATCAGGTCATTATAGTAAGCACTTGCAGAACACTAGGTCAAATCCCACACTCAAAACTGCCCTTGACTCTTGTCCTTGTGCATAGAAGTGCCATAATGTTCTTCACTTCAGGCAGTGCTCCAGTCTCAAGTTATGCAGCACTATGATCTGCAGAAAACATAAATCATAAAGCATTTTCAAGGGTATTATGATTTAGCAGTGGAAACCTCACTGGAAACTCCAAGTGAGAAATAAATCTATGTGAAATGCCACATTCAGAAGATATCTTTAAATTCTCATCATTGACTTGCTCCTTACTAAAAGCACTGAACAGCAACAAATTCAATTCAAATTCAAGCATGACTCGTTCCCTAAATGAAGGGTATTGGTGTCTTATGAGAAATGTAAAAATAAAATGCATGCAACTGAATGTTGCATCATAACATATGCCTTATAGCAGCCTGAATTCCAGCTCCATCAAATTACTATAAACTTCAGCATTTTTAAAGAAATGGAATAGCTGTATGAGATTCTATCTTTGAGAATCTGATGTACTGTATTAATATTAGGAACACAGGGGGAAAAGTCTGTACTACCTGAAGCAAAAGCAACTTAACAGCACTTCAGAAAAGCAAGCAGAAATTGAAGTACTTTGGAGCAAATGAATACATGTAAAGTTCTAGCTAAAATAAATAGTTCCTTCTCAAGTAAGTTTCTGAAAATTGAAAAACAGTAAGGTTGCAAACGTTGGAGGTAGGTAGATACAAATTTTGCACTCTCTATTTTTAAATCAGAACATGAACCCCTACTAAGCACGCTTGTAAATGCTTTTAAAAATGCTTTAAATAACACCAGCAGCTTTTTTAGTACAACTGCATAATACCAAGAAGCATAAACTCCTTATTTGAGTAATTCATATTTTTCCAGGTCTACTCTAACTGCACACAGCAATTCTCATCACATGACAAAAAAAAAAATCATGCTTTACTGTATTTTTAGTCAGCATATAATTTCAGAGGGACAGACAGAACCGTAAGGATACTGAGATTGCCAGGTAATGCTTTTTATACAGAACAGTAACATAATTATTAATAAGAATCTACTGAAATACTGTGTGCACTGGTCTGAAGAGCTACAACAGAGTAAGTTAGTAACAGTAACAAACAGTAATAACTTTGGTTATGCCAGTAATTATTGGATTATTTAGTTATGTTCTATGTGGTAAGGTGAGGCAAGTCAGTCCCTGAACTAGATTTGATGTTTTGAGCTACATAGAATACAAACAATTCCTATTCCACGTTGTTTGTGGCTGAAAGATGAAAGTTTGGCCAAGAAATATTTTTTACCCTAAACCAGATGTTATGGTTTGGAAAGCTGACCAACTCTTGCATGGTCAGCTGTACTTTGGTCATCTGCTCCTGCCAGCAATTTAGTCACAACAGAATGCTTTTCTAATTACAAATGTGTAATTCACTCAATTCACTAGAATTGAGTGCAAATTATTTTGCACACAGAAAACCATAGCCTATGATTCTATGAAAATATCCCAAAAAATGTGCATGGTTCATTTTCTCTAATTTTGCATCAAAACAAGAGCTGATACCTATGAGAAAAAAACATCACTACACATCTGACACAAACATCAACTTTCTGACTTTGGTAAACCTTCATTTCACTCTTGATGTGAGGAACTCTGGGTCAGAGTACCATGTTCAGCCTTGTTCAGGTGAACTATTGTGTTCCCAGTGGTCCCAGGGTGCTGCTGCCTGAACACCAGTCTGAAACACCAGAGCCTCCAGAGGCATCCCCAGATTTTGTAAGTGCTGCCTGTCTCTTTAATGAACCACACAAGTACAGTGCCAACAAGGAGATGCTTGTGCATAACCTGCTAAAGATTTGGAAGATGTGGACCAATAAGCCTGACTTACCCTTGCTCTCTGTGGGTAGGTAAGAATTACTTCACATAGGAAGTAGTACTATATACTGAGAAACAGTACGAAGTGCAGCAGGTTGCAAACAGAAAAGTTCAGTCTACAAAATCAGTAAGAAATATAAAAAAAAAATTGCAAGCATTATCATTAATTAATTTTATGTAGAAATGTTTCCACTATGGTAGTCCAGAACAACCATATTTTTTTTTGCTACAGTGGGTATTGCATTAATTTTTTCCCCTGTTCTTCCAGTTGACCAAATAATGTCAAAAAATGAGACGTGTTATATTTAAGCATTTAAAATTTACATATTATGATCAATTTAAGACCAAATAAAATACTCAAGTTAACAGCCAGCAAAAGTTTGTTTTACAGGACAAATTTCTTCTCTTTAGTACATTATAAGAATACAATGATAGAGGAAAGTACTTCAAAGCTACTTAAAACTGCCTTTCATAAAAGCTGACCACAATCACAGAGTACAATCTTATAAATGCATTACTACTTACAAAAGTAGACAGACAATTATAACATGTATACCAAAAAAAAAATCCAAACCTCAAAACCTATGTATGCCCATCTTTCTTTCTTTTTTTTTAAATTCCAATTTTTAAAAAAACATCCTTTTATCTAGAAAGATCTTTTGCTTCCTTATGGAAAATCTAACAGAAGATGCCTTGTCAATTAAGACCTTTGTGTTGCTGATAACAACACAGAAACAAGCCTAGAACTTGAGGCCAGGATTTCTTAGACATCACAGAAAAGGTGAAGGAAGACACTTGTTCTTCAGCTACGCAGTTCAGTGCAAGTCTTTCTAAATCCCTGGGCCAGTACATTATGGGCACAGCACAATGAGCAGGGAAGGGACAAACCTGGTCTGCAGCTGTAATAGGAGTGTTCCCTGACAATAGCATCTCCCCCACAAAAAGCTGGTCTAACTATACCAGTTTTCCTTCGAGATAAAATGCACAGAGGGTAAGAACTTGAAATTTTTTCCCTAAAAAACACACTTTCACATAAAATTTATTATTAAAATATTCTTTATGCTATTCAGTAGTCTTCATGTGTTAGCTCAGTTTATGCCTAAGTAAAATTCATTATTTTATTCCTTTAGAAACTCTGACAACAGATACTGGCTTATTTTTACTACAGCAACTAGCTTTCCAAAGCCATCTCTAATGATTTTCACTTACAATTAATTATTTAGAGAATGACACTATGAAGCTCAACACAATTTCTAAGTATTGAGCATTAACAGATATCCACTTCTATCTAGTGCTCTATCTTTGAATAAGAAGAAATTTTTCATTTTTACACTTATTGATAGGCACTTACACTTAATTTTCTGTAAATGAGGATAAGTCCAAGGCCATGCACTGCTCACCAACATCTACACTGAGAATAAAACACAGGGAAAAATTTCATTTTTTATTTTCAGGTTTCCTGATGTTTGATACCATATACAGTAGGTATAACACCTCACAGGGGCCCATACACCTAGAGGAGCTTCCTTCATGCTCCTAAATACCTGCTCCTCAAGTACCTGTAATCTGACGTGCTGATAATACATTTCTGCTTTAAGAACTGCCAAGTACGGATCAGTATCACATTTAACTACCTGACTTACAATCCTTGTTGTGTTTTGTTTATTTTCGTATGGCCCACACTGAAATATTAACTCTTTTGAATTGCCTGAAAATTCTACTGGTATAAAAGATCCACTTGCATTTACAGCTCAGCATGTTTATAAATTATTACAGTGCCTGTACCTTAAAATTTAATTAGCAGAAAAAGGCATGCCACATTCCAATTAATCGTGGGGCAGGAGATATCCTCACACAAAGAAGAGGTGCAGAGCATGCCACAGCACAGGGACAGAGCTGGTCAGCTCCTAGAGTTGTACTAGACAGCAAACGAGAGGCATTCTGGGAGCTAATCAGGAGCTTTATGCTACCACAGCTTATCTTGGAAATAGGCATTTTGCCCAAATCCAGGAACAGAGATAGCCTTTATCAATCAGGTAAAAATCATGGCAGCAGGTAAAGCTACAGCTACAGAGCACTCTGTAATCAGATTCAACAAGAGGAGCACATTACCTGCACCTCTTTTGATAGCCCAACACACTGAGCAGCAACATGAGAATGGAATTCACAAGTTCAGAAGCCAGGCAGACAAGAGAGGTTTAAACCTCAGGCCTCAGGGCCAGGACACAACAATATGTGATCCTATAAGTGATTTTAGCAATCAGTAGCAAACCAAGGAGCTCACCCGTGACAGGAGGTTAAGTGGGCAATCAGGCCCTGTTTCTCCTTCTGCTCTAGCAGCTGAATGCTTCCAAGACTGGGTGTCACCAGTGAAATATGACCTTAGGGGGACAAAAGGGGGTTTGACAGAGGCATCAGCACATATGTGAGGGCAACAGAGATATTTGGGGGCAATCCCATTCCATTAAGCAGAGTAAAGTCTTTGACTGGGTACAGGGACAGATGGTATCCTGATATGGTTAGCAGAAAATTCCATTTTTTTCTTACATGGTTATTTTGGATGTGCTGCAGAAAAGGGAAAAGTGGGGTATTCTCCTCACCACAACAAGTTATAATGGAACAAAGGAATTTAATAACTGTACCCCATTTTCTGAAGAAGAAGAAGAGTAGATACCTCTTACAAACACATATCAAAATAAAAAATAGGAGGGAAAAAGGAGGAAAAATTACTCAACAATATGCAATTTATATTTTGGAGAACAGATGAAGACTAGGAGGAGATGGAGGAACAGAAAAAAGTGAGAATCAATGGTAGATACAACCTGCATTAGATACAACGTACAGACTCTATATCCTGAAAGCTCTTTTCAGGATTTTCAAAGCAAAGTTAGTTACAAAACAAGCAAATAATTTAAACACTGATGAAATACAAGACAAGTTTGCTTTAAAAAGGTTTTAAAAAGAATCACGACCTGGCTAAGGCATGACAGACACATACAATGCTGTACCACCCAAATCAGGAGGAATTTGTCACTGAGAGGGTTGTCAAGAATGGGAATGGGCTGCTCAGGGAAGTGGTGGAGTCACCATCCCCAGAGGTGTTCAAGAAACAACTGGACATGGCTCTTAGCGCTATGGTCTAGTTGATATGATGGTGTTTGGTCATCAGCTGGACTCAATCTTGGACACCTTTCCCCACATTAATAACTTTATGCCTCTAGGAAATATGACACAACCTTCAGAATATCTTCAGCGGAGGCAAAAATTCAGGTGAAAAACAAGCAGTTGTGATGTCAAACAAACAAGAAATACCAATTAAATGGGAAGAGTTGTATCAAGATAATATCACAGGACTATGAGAGATGGGTTGGGTATTCACTAGACATCGCTAGTCAGCAGCCAAGATGGCCATTAAAAAATGTTGCAGAGGGACATGCAAGTGGCCAGACTGAATTCAACTAATTTTCAGGAGTAGAACACCTTAGAACTAAATGTACAAGCAACAACTGAAATAATTTTTCCAGGAGGAAAAGAGTAGGCTTGAAGACCTTGACAAAAAGACAAGAAGCAGCTGCACAGAAGTAAAGTGCAACTCTTCACTATAAACCAAATTAGGGGAGACATCACCATTAGCACTTTGTATCACTTAATCCCCCACTTGGCTACTACGTGACATCTATTTCTGAGAGAAATGTCCAGCTATTCTACACTGGCATTGCTGTCTCTAATGGAGTTACATAAGTTTACAGGCTTCAGCACTCCAGTTCCACACATTTATGTTTCGCTGTTCTCAGAGTGATTTCTAAGCAATGTATTTACTACCTGTGTGACTGAGACATTTAGTTTTGTTAGCTGCACCTAAGTTTGCTTTCTGTGCCAAAGTGTAAAACCAACTTGTAGAATAAGTCAAAACTGTAAGTTTCATTATGACATCAAAAACATTTTCATGACAGGTTTCAATACAACACAGGAATACGCTGAAAAAAGACTGTTATGGAAAAAAGAAAAATTGTTTAGAAACAGCTTCAGAAGTTAGTCAGAATGGGAACAAATTCCAGCAGAAAACAGTTTAAATGTTTTGTAATGGCTCCTTGAAAATCAACCCTTATTTTTAAACTTGACCAATGCTTGTAAATCAAGTTACTAAACCTCAAACTTGCTCAACTGATAAGGAGAGCTCTACTATACAAATGTTAACAAAATACAACAGTTATTTAAAATGCTTTCAAGACTACTTCAGCAGTGTGACTTAAAAATTATTTGTTCATCCCAAATCTTCAGCATTGTTTCAGAACTATATTACAGAGAAAATACAATGCCCTATTTCCATCTGCTTTAATCACCTGCTAGCCATAGTAAGTTGATCCTTTCCTTTTTCAGTTTCTGTATTCACTATCATCAAATTACATCCCAACAGTCAGTCAAGCCCCAGTTAATGAAGCTGGAATTTTTTTCCCAGACAATGTCATTCAGAAATTTCTCTCACTCCATGTATTTTCAGGAGGAAAACACACTTTCTAATTCACCAATCATTCCTTTTCTTAACAAAAAGCAAAGACCTATTACTCCTTGAAAAAGAATCCACAGAAGAAAAACAGCCTTTTGGTGGAAAATATGAGAGATGGCACTGAAGAAGTGGGTTGTCTTCAGTAGAATCAAATGCCTTAAAGGATGACATTCACTGACATTGAAATGATGAGAGCTTAAAAAGATGAACAGAAGTTGAAATTTTCTGCAAAACATATTTCAATAACAAATCCATCACACTTAGAGAATCTCAATTTGGAGTGAAAAAAACCAATCATATAAAAGAGGTAAGATTAGTCAGCTGATTCCATTTATTGTCTGAAACCAAAGCTTAAGGTTTTTCCATTTTGTTCTAAAATCAATCCTTTTTTTGAAAAGGCCTCTATAAGTAATGTCTAACCCAGCCATAAGCAACTATATTTACATAAATTAAGTCTCCCTTTTTTGCTAAACTTGGCTAAATTATTCTTCAGACAATCCCATTATCTGTACTTTCACCTACTGTATTTTTATCAGAAACATTTAAGTCATGTAGTTATCTGTACTATATAGAATAAGTCATAACACTCAAAATAATCCAAATTCTAAAAAACTACTGTCCTATTTCCTTCTAAATCTATTTCCTTTCTTTATCATCCAAGCTACCTTTCATTATAGCTCAAGACTAAAAACTTGCTCTTAAATCCTTATCTATTTCCACCTTCAAATCTAACCCCCTATTAACTATCACCATCTGAAGTGCCATGGTTTTAACCATTTATTTTTCACTACATTTTTATGATGAAAACCTGTCTGGTCATTGCCTGGTTTTACATTTTTCAATACATGGCTTAGGAACACATAGCTAGAAATATATAGCTTTTTAATTACTAAGGGTATGCAAGCTGAGTTGTCCTGCTTTTTAGGAAAACATAATTTTTGTGTAAGTACCCATTAATATTGAGAACTGGCTTTAAATATTTAGAATGAAAGGGATTTGTTTTTTCTTTTATTTGGCAAGGGGGGGAAGAAAGAAAAGCAGGGATGATAGAGACAGAACAACAACTGCAGAAATGTAAAGCAAAATGAAGCATCTCCATTTCGAAACCTGCTCTAGAGGATATCCAAAGCAGTGTTTCTGAGTGCCATCACCTGAAAATGTCACAAGTATTTTTGGATAATTGTAAATGAAGTTGACACTAAAGAAAGATGATCTCTTTTCCTCTCAGTTTGCTTGTAAACCTGAAAGCCAGGCATAGTCAGCATTATTATCACTCATACACGCTATTCATTCTTACTGATGAGTCCTCAAGTGTTGAGCTGATGAAAGCATTAGCAAAAGGTTTTTTTGTATTCAGTTTTCCCAAAAAAGCAGCAGTACTGTATGGCAAGCCAGAGAAAAGTTCTTCCCAGTTTCCTCTTCCCCATCAAAACAAAGTTCATTTTTGTACTCTCTCTGCCTGCAAGTCTTTTCCTCTCATTGCCTGATCTATTTTGAGTTTTATTTCTGTAGACTCTATGCAATTCCAGTATCTAGTGGTTCCTCGCAGCAGAAGAGACCGTGCAGATAAGAATACACCACTCAGCTCCTATAGATCAAAGAAGAAATCTTCACCAGTGTTTTGAAAAGCACACTGAAAAACAAATCCATTGCTTGCTTATAATTGATTTTCTACTTTCCAGACTTGTTTAAGGAAGGAAAGGCATGGAGCCTTCCAAGCAAATATACAGTTATGCAGGAAAGAACTATTAGTAAAAAACATACAGTGCAAGACTCCCAACACAGAATGTTTATCTACAGCATCTTTCCGCTTTCTAGAAGGCATTAACTACAAATCAACTCTGGAAGTTTTAATGCTAAATGCTAAGTTTCCAGAATAAATAAAGGAAATTCCAACCAGAATAATGGAATTTTTAATAACTGCAGAAGAATCTGAGCTACTTTCCCAGAAAGAAACTACCTTGAAGTAATTTCTCTTCCCTTCCTCTGGAAAAAAAAATCCAAATTTTAACCAAAAAAATAAAATCCATGTTCACGCTAAAGACTGCTCACTAATTCCACAGCATTTTTTAAAAAAAAATGTTGATTACAGAAGCAAAATCATAAAGTAAGCAGAAGGTGGCACAGTCATCAGGTGAGAGTCCAAGTTTATTTTCCAAGCCAAGCCCAAGATGAATCTAAGACAAGTCTGTAGTGGCCTACTGGGATACTTTCCAGTAACCTACAGGTACCTATCATGCAATGGCAAAATTTATAATTCCTAGCTACATCTCAGTATTTACACAATACTGGCTATTAGTTTTGATATCTGTCACAACTTACATGTTTGACACAGTAGCTATTACAGAAACACCATCTATACAGAATCACAGAACGGCTGAGGTTGGAATACCCATCTGGAGGTCACCTAGTCTAACCTAGACCCTGAGCAAAGCAGGGTCAGCTAGAACAGACTATGCTGGGCCTTGCTCAAGTGGGTTTTGAATGTCTCCAAGGAAGATTCCTCAGCCTCTCTGGGCAGCCTGTGCCAGAATTTGACCATCCTCACAGTAAAAAAAAAAAAAAAAAAAAAAGTTTTCTTATGTTTTTGTTTGTGCCTATTGCCTTACCGTGTTTTCATGAGACACCACTAAGAATATGCCTTCTCAGTCCTCTTTACTCCTCACCATCTGGTGCACACACATTCACAAGATCCCCCTGAGCCTTCCCTTCTCCAGGCTAAACAGTCGCAGCTCTCAGCCTCTCCCAGTATGACAGATGGTCCAGTCCCCTCACCATCTTAGCAGCTTTTTGCTGGACTTGCTCCAGTATGTTCCTGACTCTCTCATATGGGGGAAACTTAGAGCCAGTCCCAGCACTGCAGATGTGTTTCCCCAGCACAGAGCAGAGGGGTGGGATCACCTCCCTTGAACTGCTGTGACACTTGTTCCAGTGCAATCCAGTGTGCCATTAACCTTCTTTGCCAAAGGCACACTGCTGGTCCACGTTCAACTCCTGGTCTGTCAGGACCCCGGAGCCTTTCCTGCCCAGCTCTTTCCAGCCAGTCGATTCTAACCATGTCCTTGCTGTGCTGCCCCAGATAGGCCTTCATACGAGGTTCCTGTCAGTGCATTCCTCCAGCCTGTCCAGCTCTGAACAGCAGCACACCCATCTGTTTCATCAACCACTTGTTCCACTTTTGTATTGGCTATGAACTCGCTGAGTGTGCATTCTGTCTCATCATCGAGGTCGTAACAAAGATGTTAAACAGACTGGCCTCCAGGGTACACTGTTAGTGACCAGTCCTCAATGGGGCTTCATGCAGCTGACCACAACACAAAGCCCACAGGTTCAGCCAGCTTTTAGTCTCCTTTAATGTCTACCTGCCCAGCACCCAGCACACACTTGGAGAAAACTCACAGGCACACGACAAAGAACAGTGGAGATGTAACCAATTTTAGATTTCCTTAAAAAACAGTCCTACAAAAAAAAAAAAAAAAGAAGACTAAATACTTTTTTTTCTCATAGTATCTAGTCTATCTACTTAAAGTTCAAGTTCATGCAGTACTTTCCACCACAAGTTTTCTAAATCACTCAATAAAAAGTGAAAAAAAAAAGTTGTATACTTAACTAGGAAAATTGTAGTATCTCCATTAGAGACCTACAAGAAAACTGATGCTCTGCTAAAAGTATACAATTATACTGCTTTGTCCTAAAAGCATCTCTTTTTTACATTCATCCCATTAAATACAGTAAGTAGAATCCTGAACACTTAGTCCAACAGCTGTACTTTCTTATTATGGCTATGCAGTTGAATCCAAACTTCATCAGTGATATAATCTTCTGGAGAGCTACCCTAGTGAATGACTTAAGAATTTGTCTCATTAAACTGCAATAAAGGCTTCTACTATTGCTTCTGTTTGGCAGCTGGAATACGAGGAGCTTATTTTAAGAGTACTTAGATGGTAAATGATTTTCCAGATTTGCCTCTTTTACAATACTTACTTTATTCCACATAAAATGGGAGACATTATCTCTTATTCTTCAAGTAAATCATCATACAGAATTCTGTAAGTAAGACTATTCAGAATTTTTCACTTCCAGCAAAAATACCCCACACAAGATGGGTCAGACAAGTAAGAGTCTTCATTGAGACCTCAAGTTTTGGCTGTGATTAGCTATCCTAAGAAGGAAATCTGTGATAGCTAATATGATAAAGATGATTAAAGGAAAACCTAGAAGTTTTCTTTCTTCAACATCAAACCTTTTTTTTAATTCAACAAATGAGAAAACAGTGGTAATCTTAAATGAAGGAATATGTATAAATCAAACAAGTAGATTTGTGAGAAAGAAAAAAAAAAAAATCACTGAGCACTTGTGTGCGACTCCACATTAAATAATTAGCTCAAGGCTTCCGGTGGGTACAGGTCTGTATCACGCACCTGTCAGTTTATATATATGCAATCTCTCATATAAACATGCTTAGTTCTGACTACTACTGCAAAAATCTTCCAATTTTTACACAAAAAGGAAAACAAAAAATAAGCCAAATTGGTGGCATTTTGTAAAATACACAATTAGTTAAGAGAAAAATTTAAGAATTATTTATACAATTAATATACAACAAACACACTGAAATATCATTCCAACACCCATTTTAAGACTATTCTATGTACAACGCAGCTGTCAATACACCAGCTGTAATTTAATACAAAAAATCATAACTCACATCTTAACTTGTTAAGAGATAGCATAAAACACTTTGGTTTTCACACTCAGACATTTAACAGTCAACAGCAAATGTGCTTAAGCTTTCCAATAATTTTCCAAAGCTGAATTTCAAATTAGCTAGCAAATACCATTTAAGCTTTGGTTTGTTGGTGGGTTTTTAACATCACTTTTATACACTAAGCACAAGTATGTCCAGCTACTGATCCACCACTGCTCCCATTACACATTCAGGAAAGGTTCTAATAAACATATTTTATTATTATTATTGATATTTAGCTCTATTCTGTTTCCAGCAGGTCCTCTCCCTAATTTTAATCTATATTTTAAGAGAATTTCCATTGCTTTCTACCTATAGTTTAAGGGTTAAAAAGACTGCACACAATACAGCTTCCAAAACAAAATCTCTTCCATGAAAGTGTAAGGTTTTTTATGATAAGTTCATTAAAAATGAACAAGCTTGATACATAACAACAGAGCTATGTACATTTCAGAAATGACTCATTTTACAGATAAAAAGTTAAACAAATGCTTGTACATGTCAGTTTTCCATAGTTTTCATTAAGTTGTCAGTATACCTCCTATATTTTGGGCAGTCTTCAATCGCAGAACCAAATAAAATACACTAGAACTCAACACAGAATATCCAACTAATTCATTGTGTATCCCAATAAACATAGGTATTCATTATTCATTCAACCGGAAACAACTATTCCCTCCTGTTACAGGTTCACTTGGGATGTACTTTCAACCACAAATCAATACACTTGTGCTGGGATAGGTGAGCAGTACCAACACCCAACCAAAAACCCTTTTCAGTTCTGGCAGCCTCTATCCATCAGGTTATGCCAGAAATAAACATTAGAAATCTGTAGCACAGCAGCTTCAGGCAATTTCCCAAGACAGTTAAATCTTGAGAAACATACTGAAGAAAAAAAATAAAAATAAAAAAGATTTAGTGACAGATGTACAAATTCCCCAATCTGCTTCCCTGTGAGAAAGAACCCCATTTACCCTCTAATCACCTATTTAGACCACAGTTGACACATCTGCTATACGACTAGACCTTAAATTGCTGCAAGGAAAACAGGGCAGACCAAGGGGCTATTCTCAAGTTGTGTTTGTCTCACAGAGCTGCATTTCCTTTCAGGTGTATTTCTTGAATATTTGCATATCTGATTTTAGCCTTTCAGGTATATAGATCCCTAGAGATCCTCATTCTACAAAATTATTCCACATACAAACAAATGAATTTTCTCTCAACAGAGTATTATTAAGTTCAGAACTTCCCAAAACAAGAAACACTTTGCCTAAGTGGAGGAAAAGGGTGAAAATGGTACTAATTTTACAAATCTGTATCACTGTTTTTGATTAATCACTAAAGTAAGGGGGTTTAAGTAGTATGTTGTTTCAAGAGGCAATTTCCTCTTATTTTGAGGTCTTGTGAACCTAAGATACTTTGGGAAACATCCAAAAATAAAAGATGTATCGTTAGTGAATTTTATGACAAGACAATTGCATTTTCAGGTTCTAAAGACCCTTACTAGCTAAAAATGCAGTTATTTCAGAACAGAATAAAACCAAATAGAAATCCTGTAAAATTAATCCACTTTTTGTTGCATATTCCCTAAGTCAGCTTTAGAAAATCAAACATAAACCCCTCTTTCAGAGTCCTGTCAAAATTAAGAAAATGCTGCTGTTCATTCAAATATTCTCAAACACTACTTAATTTATTAACTGACAGAACTCTGAAAAATACCAGTGCCTGTTTCAATTTTCACTTCTTTGTCCCCCCCCTTTTTTTTTCTGATTCTACCAGGTTTTTGGGAAGACACTACAAAATGGCATGGTACACACTTTCAGAGAAATAATTCATTACACTTACCTCCATAGTGTCCAGCAGAATCAATGTTATAGCTCACCACACCAACTACATCAAACATTTGGGAAATTGTAGTTATATAAGCTGGGTCTCTAACAAGATCTTGCCACTAGGGAAATTAACTGATTTGCATAAACCAAGTCAAACTTGGTTTCTGTTGACACCAGTGCCGGTGAGGATAAGGAGGCAGCCCCACACTCAGCACCATGGAGAGCAGTGGCTGCCACCTGCCCCCACAGTCAAGGGGCAACACGGGGCAAGAGAATAATTCAACACAGACCCAACACAGCCCACAGGCCAAGTGTCTGACGAGGCTCCTCTTCCCAAGAGGAGAGCCTCACAAGTCTCCCAAGAAAAGCACATATAGCCTCACACATCAATAAATATATTGTATTCTTGGATAAAACTAGTTCTTGTAGGTAAACTTAAGACTACGCTCAATTCTTTGACTAAGCCACTGGGCTTTTATGCTTCCAAGACCAGAGAATTTTCTTCATTTCTTTATGAAGCCTTAAAAAATTCTCCCTTTTCTTATAAGAATTCCTTTTCTATATGTGAGAACAGATGAGGCTCAAGATTAGTAGTGAATGCAGAGTTAAATATAGCCTGTGAGTCAGGACTTTAATCAAGGGACCAACTTTAGCAAAATTTCATATAGGCCTATACAGAGGCCAGAGTTTATGATCAGTATGTAATCTTTTTTATATCCTAGAGTCAGAAGGCGTGTTATTTCTGTCTACAACTTTACCAAGCTAACAGTTTTCTCAAAGCAGGAAATTTAGTTTTCCTCAGGACCAGGGAGCATAGACCTGTAAGAAAAAAAAACCCAACCAACAAACAAAGAAACCCATAGAGACAAAAAAAAAAAAGATTAAAAAAACCAATCATGACAAAACCCCAACCCAAAACATTTTAAAATTTCCATTAGAGGAAAAGAGTCTATTACACAAACAGCTTTGTCAAAAGAAAAAAGCCTAATCAAAACAAAAAACTCCCAAAACAAACAACCCCCCCCCCCCCAGCAGTCTAGTATTTGAAATCTAGTTTATTCTAGAGTATTAGCTCACAGCAATGGAAAAGAACACAAACCAACAGAAGCTAAACTTGCTTCAGGCTCTTCACTTGCTCAGAACATACCTCCTAAAGCAGTGTCTGCCCAAAGTGGTAAGAATTACAAACTCATACATTAGATATTTGGAGGCAAGATAGAATATACCTAATACACCAAATTGCCATATATACCTTTTCAATCTACAGTGTAGACCATTCACAAGATGTGAAACAGACCACAGAAACAGAGGAAGACAAGACAAGAATCATGGGAACAGAAAGAATGGGCACAGGACACTTCCAGGTCAGCTCAAAGAATATGTTAACTGAGCTTTGTGTCAAAGTCCACTCTCAGTATAGAGCAAATGGACATATGCTTTTAAAAGTAAAAAAACAGAGGGGGGGGGTGGGGAAACGACTGGCTGAATTTTATGGCATATTACTCTAAGTTAACGCTATAATGTTAGACACTATATGAAAAGCTAGTGAACAACCCAGATAAAATAATGGATCCAAATTTTCAAATGAATTTCTACCATTCTGTGTCACAACACTAAGCATTTTCTTCAATAAGTAAGCTATGTTGACAAGACAGGTTAACGTTGAGAAGAAAGACATACATAGATTTTCAAGGTGTTTTGCTTTTTTTTTAAATATAAACATACAATTGATTACTTATTGTACCAGCTACAATAAACTATATTTTAAGTGTGAAACCTACACTTACAATTACACAAAGCAATTAAATAAAAAAATCAAGTCCTTTTCCCTAATCCTTATTAAAGAAATAATTTCCCACTATCTTCATTTGTCAAATTTTAAAAGGACAGTCACAGAAGATTACTGAAATACATTTTAGTACAACCTATCCAAACACATCAGCATCCATACTGCAAAATTCTAGATCTGAGAAGGCAGTGTCAGACACCCTTTACTAAAAGTTATAGCTTTCAGTCATGTTGTGAGCAAAACCCCTATCCAAATAAAAATCTTTGGATTATAGCACAACTATTTTCTGAACACATTACAATTCAGGTTTCTAGAAATTAAATTTTTGGAAACTGGCTGAAAAGATTACTTAAATCTCATAAAAATTAAAGTAGAAAACCAGTACTTCTCATATTAATCTCATACTACTTCTCATAGCTAAAAGGTTGTCCTTCATTTAATGGCAGCATCTTGAAGAAGGACTTCATGAACTTTTTAATATTAGCTATTTTTAAAAGCTGACATTTTGATCCTAGTCAAGTGACAACCTCAGCAAAAGGTTGCTCTTCCTCCTCCTAGCCTTCTAGATTCAGTTAGAAGAGCCTGGCTGAGGAAACAGAACCAGGTAATATGCAATAAGTAGGACAAGATGGTGAATAGCTTTAGACTGTTTTGTTTCTTGTGGTTATTTTTGGAACGCAGTGCCTTTGGTTACTGGTATGACATCAGTCATTAGAAGAATACACAGATGCCTGGCTTACTACTGCCAAACTTGTATCAGCCAAGAGACATATACATCTGATTTCATAATGTTATGTTGAAATTTGCTGGGTTTATTTAGTAGCAAGCCAGCAAACAGTTAGAAAAAGTTACTGACTATTTTAAGGTAAGGCCTTCCTCCTCAAAACAGTTCAAAGGACAATGAAACTTCAGTGGAGAACTGCAAGGGTAGAAAACAGTAGTATCACTGACAAAATTACTGTTCTTATTAAAGCCAAAGCCTGAGTTCAAAGAATGAGATATTGAAATAATTTAAAGTGCTTAGAAGCCACTCAGGGCTAGAAGTTCCTGTACCAAAACAATGACTTATGACAAATAACACTTCTATGCATGTATTAGGATGCAGTACCTCTAATTCTACTTCTAGACATTAAAAAATAAAGTATGTGTAACCAAGAGGTTGCATGACAATACAAAAATATCCAAACATGCAAAGCAATGCTGTTGCCAAATACAATTTTACTTAAAGAAAGCAAAAAATCACGATGTTTAATATCAAATTGCAATATGAATTCTTCTAAAGAAGTGCTAAGTCTGTCAATTTCAAACAAATTCTCTGCACATCCATGATATTACAAATACCAACACCAAAACAACACCACCAAAAAACCCACCAGACTGTCTTCTTCTGATACATTTTTGTATGACTTGGAAAATCAAAACTCCTTAGAGGACTGAGTACTTCAAAGTGCTGTGCTCATACTAATTTAAAAGTGTATGAAGTAATTAATCTATAAATACCTTGTACAGTTATGGAGCTCAAATACTGATTTCCTTTTCCAAACATACATAAAAGACTCTCCAGTTTACAACTTTTACATCTGAAGAAAAGCATTTCAGTATTGCGTTCTTAACTCTGAACCAGCACTTCCATCTAAAAAGAAAATTGCAAAAGCCTTCTTTCATAATGCAGTACTCAGCTGAAAACACTAACAACAAAACCCAAAATCAATATATATTCAAAATATTTCTGAATTTTTTCATAAGGTTTATATTGTCCTATATAAAAAGCAGCTAAAGGTTGGCAGATTTTAAACTTCATGGGCATTGCAATGTCAGGTTTCATTTGTATCCTGAATATTCTTTCTTCTTTAGTTTTTAAATTTTGACACGTTAACATTGAAGTTTGTAGTAAAATCCATGTCTTTCCCATTTCTCTTCAAACATCCTTAATGTGTTGATGTATCAGATTTAACAGCTGAAGTACAGACCAGAGCAATATCTCAGTTTTCCAACTCCTTGTAATTCTATATTATTTAATTATAGCAGTGAATAATAAAGAAAAGGATGCATATAGAATCTCAGTCATTAGGCTGCAGGAGATCCTTAAGATCATCAAGTCCTACTGTAAACCTAACACTTAAAAGTCCACCACTAAACTATGTCCCCAGCTGCCATGTCATGTCATTTATCCTCTCCCTGAATTTATTTATTTATCTCTTCATTTTTATTATTCTTTTGGATGTTTGTAAAATGAGGAGAAAAAAAAAACCTCAAACCAAAACAATCTCAGAGAAGCTGAGATATGCACAAGTGTATTAAAGAGGCATTTTAGACGAGTAACATATGTGAATGTGTGATCAGACAGTTTTTCAACAACATGACACTTTCAACTACACACACATATAGGAAATATCTTTAGAACATTAAGTTATCAATGGCCTCAGAAGAACTGTGAGTTACCAGTCAACCATTAAAACTATGTGGGTGGAAAGCAAAGGAATTTGAGTGTATTTCTTTTTTATATTAAAAATATTTCATTCCTGTCCTCTTCTTTTCTTCTTGATGTCTTTGTGATTAAAGACTGTAAAGTCATTGACCTAATTCACACATCACAACAGTGAGCTCTAAAAAATACCCATATCAGGTCAACATAGAACCCCTGCAGTCTCACCGTATAGGTTTGCAATGATAATGAATATTCAAGAGCTGTATGGTCCTTATTAACAAAACCACCAAATTCCATAAGTTTTGTCCTACAAAACGTGGAAGGTAAGAAAGACCACTTCAGGTCTAAATTAGAAGCCACCGCTGCTTTAAAGCAATTCATAGTGCATCAACTAGGAAGTATTCAGATAAAGACAATAACTGATGATTTTATTGAAGTTCTGAAGAAGATATTGAGAGCCTGAAAGCTCTACCTACTTCTTCTGAACAATACCAGATGGTCTTAAAGACATGACATTTGTACCCAGTTCCATCTTTCCCCTTATACCATCATGGGTACAGAAAACTTCTCTTTTGTGACTATTCCTTGCTAAGACCATAATTAGTCCAGAATAAGGGCACACGTGGAACACCACATGGAAAGAGCCTGACAGGGAAGATGAAGAGGCTACACTAGCATGATTTAAAAAAGAAAAATCTTAAGATAGTTAGACACAGTTTTTCTGGAGCAAGTTTCTAATTTCCTACCCAAGAAGTCTCTTCCTTCTTAGAGGACTTACTTCAGCTATCTTTGGAATAATTAACACAAAACAAAGTTAAATATCTCCAGAGAAATGTAAATTAATTGAGTATCTAATATTACATTTTCATATCTTTTAGTCCTTGCTACTATTTTTAATGTAGTAACGTAATATTTATTCACGTTACCAGTCAGAATATGAAAAACACTGACATTAAAATATGTACTTAAATCACACCTGCCTTCAAATTTCAGTTCTTTTCATGCAATCCTAGAACTGTTACAAATACTGGCCTACTGCCAGTGTTAACACACATTGGAGAGATGACATAAGGCTGCTTAAAAAGCTAAATCCCAAGTTTTTACAAAACTGTTAATGGCATCAACTACAATATGATGACAGCTAACATAAAAACAGTTCTACAGGGATTTTTAGATTCTCATGTCTCTCCTGGTTTTAAGGGCTCTTTTTTTAAAGTTTTCTTATAATTTTATGCACAACGAACCTTCTGCAAGAGGTTTAGTTCCTTTGTTTCCTGAGGCAGAATACTTCCAAATAAAAACTGACAAAGTTTCACTGGAAACATTTTGTTAATAATTATTTATATAAGTTAAACCTTACAGCTCTTACTTCCATAGAATTGCATTCTGTGATTGCTGGGGGAGAGCTTTAACCATTCCAGAAAAAGAGTACATAGAACAAAAAACATAAGCATCTGAATTAAAGATCATCAGATTTGCTCTTCAGTCTTTGAAATAAATTTACTATCCACATCCCCTAAGAACTGACTGAATTAACAACAACATTTATATCTATTGTCTAAGTACTTCTCTCTAACACAGGAAAACAGAAGGAAAATTTTAAAATTATTTCTTTTTAGAAGCAGTCTCCCAAATACAGGCAAGAAGTTGTTGGAAGAATTGAGAACAGAAGTCAGGTCTCAGGAGTCTCAGATTCCAGTTTCTTGTTTACTCAAGATGTGCCTTGGTTAACTTTGTTACCGTAGTCTTTGAACTGAGTTTTCTGGAACCTTTCCAGAACTGAACCATCAAGCTCTAAGTATGTACCGAGGAAAAACATTAGTGTTTTATACAGCTTCTTTTTATTAAATAGACAAAAATGCTAACTGTAGGGTAGAGATCATCTTCATGGCGCTTAGAGACTCCTCTTCCAGAATCATACAATAGTTTGGGTTGGAAAGGACCATAAAGGTCAGCCAATTCCAACGTCCCTACCATGGGCAGGGATGCCTTCCACTACACCAGTTTGTTCAAAATCCCATCCAACTTGGCCTTGAACAATTCCACAGATGGGGCATCCACAGCTTCTCTGAGCAACCTGTTCTAGTGCCTCATCACCCTCTCAATAAAGAATTTCTTCCTAATAGCTAATCTAAATCTATCCTCTTTCAGTTTAAAGCCAATCCCCCTTGTCTTATCACTACATGATCTTGTCAAAAGTCCCTCTCCACCTCTCTTGCAGGCTCCCTTTAGCTCTTGGAAGGCTGCTCTAAGGTCTCCCCAGTGCCTTCTCCAGGTTGAATAAGCCCAGCTCTCTCAGCCTGTCTTTATAGAAGAGATGCTCCAGCTCTCCTTTGTGGCGTCCTCTGGACTCACTCCACAGCCCTTTGATCATCTTCTGAGCCCTTCTCTGGACTTGCTCCAGCAGGTCCACGTCTTTTGTGAGCTGGAGACTGCAGAGCTGGACACGGCACCCAGATAGGGTCTTAGGAGAGTAAAGCAGAGGGGGAGAATCAGTTCCCTTGACCTGTTGGTCACATTCCCTTGATGCAGCCCTGGATATTGGGTTGGTTTGCTGAGCTGCAAGAGCACATCGCCAGGTTGTATTTTCTCATCAATCAACACTACCAGGTGTTTCTTTCTCATCAGAGCTGTTCCAGTTAATGTAAAACTTCTGCCACAAATACCATACAACCGAACCAATACTGAAGATTTGCTTTTTATAATCTCAGCACAAATTATGCACCTGTTCTGTAGAAGCCTAAGACTTATGTTGGTGTCACAAAACTTGCACAACAGACTTTACAGTCTATTACACTTAGGATATGTATTTCTCAATCACAAATGCTCAAGCTACAAACTACATCGCAAAGAAAGAAGAAACAAAACAACAAAAAAAATAACACCCCAAGAAACCCAAAATGAGAAAAAAGCCACTTGAACTTTTATGGCAACCATGAAAACTAATGTCATTCTCTCCTATTGATGCAAGCATAGCAGCACCTTGCTTTTTGTTTCTATTCCAGTTGTCTTATACAGACTAATTAAATATATATGCATATTTTCATCTACAGCAGGCATAATTCAACACTGCATTAGCACTCCTGCATGCAGTAGTACAAACACATATATACAATCTCATAATCACAGTTTATTTCTTGTTGGCTTTAATCTTTGTGTCAGATGCTACTTTATCCCAAACTGGTACACAGATCTTCCGAAACGCCTGAAAATAAGGAGCTTACACTGAAGAGGAAGGCCTAAAATTGCTTCAGTTACAATCTACTGCAGCCTTTGAACATGACATGAAGTATCATCTTGGTTTTTTTTAGATCTGCATTTCTAACCACTTGTTTTACCTTCCCCTGTGAATTAAGCATATTAAAGTTAAATCACGTCTTTCTCTCCCACTCAAAAGTAAAAATATAGTTAAGCACTTCAGAAGTGTTTTGCTTAGTGAAATGGATTCATACCTTATTTTGCCTCACTCTGAATTACTGATTAAATCTGGTTATTAAACAGATTTCACCTTTTACTTTGTGTCCCTGTATTGTTTTGACTAAAGCATCAGATTCTCTTTAAGTAATGCGAAAACATAACTGAAGAATCCTAATTTGGGAATTTTACATTTAATTCATGAATGACCCTCATCTTCTATGGGGAAAGCATTTTCTTCTGCTCCTGTTCACAGCTGATAATACAAACTGTACAAGGATAGGCAAAAATGAACTATGGAGTCACATTTCTTTTGTCAGAAGACAGAAGTTGTCTGTATAACATAACTGTGTGTATTCCTTTGACAATGAGTATTTGGATTTCCTTTTAGCACACTATATTGGTGGGTTTGTTTTGACCTGTTTGTTTAGAGCCTTCTGCTCTAAATCCACAGGGGGAGTTAATATATCTTCAAGACACTCTTACAAAAGAGTTGGAACAAAAATAAATGGAGAAAACAGTTATAAGACATGCGAGAAGTATCTTATACATAAGACATTAAACAACTTGAGAAGCACAATTAAGAAGTTATACTCCTAACAATAAATTCCTAGATTACTGAAGAGGAATATTTTGTACATATGCTGGTAAGCATTTGACAAAGCTACAACAGCAGAACTTGGTCAAAAGACTGAAACAGAAATATCCTAAAATCTTTTTTACAACACCTTATTTCAAGGGATATTCTGCAAAGTGAAGTTAATTCTTCTCTGACAATTAAGTCTCACTTAGAGGAAATTAAGTTTATTATGTTTATATTTTTCCCCTGCAGCTTGAGTCCTTTCCCAAGGATTAATTTCTGCTGCCTGCTATCAAATCAGGCTTCAGATTCTAGAGCAGATTAGGAAGTTTAGATCATACTTTACCCAGAAGTTTCTATAATTCTTTTAAGCCTCCCTTCTTGAAAGGTCAAGTAATAAACAGAAATATTTTATTACTGAGCCCGCTAGCTAACAAAACTGTCAAAACGTGCACCTCTACCTTAATGAAACTCATTTTATACAACACCTTTAATCTTAATCCTAATCTTTAAAATCTTAATTTTATTGTTGCAATAGGTGCAAGGGAAGTATTTTTATATACACCCTGGTTTACATTTAAAAATACCATTTTTCACTCGATAGAAAGATTTCCCAAGCTGATTTCCCTAAATCTTGAAAACAGAACATAACATACTAAACCTAAAACACTGCCAGAATCTGCAAGTCGCTGGGAAACATACAAGACTCCAGTCCTGCAAACGTCTAATTCACTTGTAAACTCTTTGTACAAGCACATAGTTTGCAATTATTTGAAATACACAACAGAAAACAACCCGTAAGTTTTATTTACACTAATCTGAAATATTTCTCGGGACAGACTTGCACACAATATACAGAATTTTAGATGAATTCTACTATGGATCATTAAAAAAAAAAGAAAAAGAATTATTTACTTTCACTCTCTTTGTATTTTCCAACACAGCAGTTCAAAATATTTCAGAACCAGGCATTTAAATCCATAATTATCTCACATCCACTTCAAGACATCTGATGCATAATAAGTCAGAGTGCACAGGGCAGATACCCAGTGATGTGGAATTCATGGGTAATACACAAATGACTTCACATCAGAAGTAGAACACTGTTTCTGAAATAAACTATTAACTGCTGGGTAATTTCCTCGAGAAAGTAAGGGAAATATATCAAAGGCACACACGCAAATATAAATTCTTCTTTGAAAGTATTACTTTACATATGCACTGAGGCCTTAAGGTAAGCCTAAAACACACTTAGGATCTCCAAGTGCTATTGACATCTTTTAGGGAGCACAAAGCTACTAATATCCTAGTAATATCTTTCATGTTTGAATTCATTATTTGTACGCACATGGAGCAAAACCAAAGAGATTCTTCAGCTCATTTTAGTTCAACTTTTCTCTTTATGAAATTAGAGTTCCATTGATGTTAACATCAAAAGAAATTGGACTTTGAATTCAAGGACGAGATACCCCTCAGTTATCAGCTTCCCAACACATTAAGGTGCACAGTGTGCCATGATAAATACTATTTTTAACTGGTCAATGGTGCATCAACTGTACATAAATATGAACTGTCTCCACTGTGGGACTGCCAGCAGTTTTTATACTCTCCACTCTTAGTTCCGACTAAATGTCACCTTCATCCATTTTAGCACACATGTTAAGAATACTGACAGTTCCCACAGTGCTCTAAAATTACCTTTAAACGCTTTAGCTATTAAAATCTTGACAAAAATTACTTCTTCTGCTTTCTCTTTAATAATCTGCCTCTCATTTCCTAAATAATGCCATTTGCCTACAGCTTGAGCATCAGAAGAGAGGTTACAGCACTAAAGCACTGTTTTAAGTTATTCTAATTAAATCACAGCTACAATCACATCTAAAAAACATTGGGCCTACCTGCCTTAGCAATAGGCTTTAAAAACACCTCCTAGCCTGACTCCAACCTCTCACAAAGATACAATGTAGCTCTAGGCTGGGGATGACATAATGAAAACTGTTCAATCAGCAATAGCAGACCAGGAATTTTCTCACACTTCACCCTCACCATCTAAGGCGTTTAAGCTATTACCAGACAGCTTAAGTAACAGCAGTTCAGCAAACAGAATTTCTCCATTTAAAGAGACTCGGAGAAGGGTTCATAATAGCGCTAGAAGAGAAGCTACAATTTCCACAGAATAACCAACCCAGCAGTCAGGGATGCACTCCCGCACACCGGGATAGCTGGCTGTGCCAGGCGGGATTCGGACACCACTAAGGGGGGCCGGTACTGCGACAGCTCCGTGAGCGGCTCCGCTCCGGCCCCGCGGCTCCCGGAACGCCGGCGCTCTCCCCACGGGACCACGGCGCGCTCCTGCCCGCGGCGACCGCGGGATGCTCCCGGGGACCGAGGCCGCTCCAGGCTCGGCCTCCGGGCTACAAATCCGGCCCGCATCACACCCGGATTTGCCATCAGCCCCAACAGTCTACCTCTCTCCAGGCCCATCGCTGCCCGCATGAGGGCAAGGAGCGAAGGGAAACAGAGCGGAGCAGGAAGACACCCGAAACGGCTGAGGAGCCGGCGCGCCTCCCTCACCTTGGTCAGCTGGGCGATCTTCTNGCGTGCGCCGCCCAGCGAGCGGCCCCGCGCGCCGGACTCCCCCTTCCCGCCCCCCGGCCCTGGAGCCGGGAACCGGGAACTGGGAGCCGGGAACCGGGAGCTGGGAGCCGGGAACCGGGAGCTGGGAGCTGAGAGCCGGCAGCCTGACCTCCTGCGGGAGGGGGCGGAGAGAGCCCCTTAGCCCGGGGGCCTGGGCACGGCAAGTGGGACAGTCGGGGCGCAGTCAGCGCTGCCCCTCCGTGGCGGGGCTCGGGCCGTGCGCGCCCAGCGCCCCAGGCGTCTCCTCGTGGGAAACCCTGACTGTGAGGCGGGGAATGCCCAGGGCAGGGCACTGCGGTGCGGGCTCTGCGAGTGGATGGAGGAGGGGGTGCTGCCAGTGCCCGGGTTCGCACCGGTGTGAGCGCAGGACGTGCCATCCTCCCGCAGCAGGGGTGGCACCGGCAAGGAGCCACTCGGAATTGGAGTAAGGAGCACGGGGACGCACGGTTAGCTCGGGTTTTGAGGGAAGGTAGGGGCTGACCTCTTCTCGCAGGACGAGAGGATAGTCTTAAGCTGCTCCAGGGAAGGTTTAGGATGGACATTAGAAGGAATTCCTTCACAAAAAGAGTGATAGATGTTGGAATAGACTGCCCAGGGAGGTGCTGGAGTCGCCGTCCCTGGAGATGTTTGGGAGAAGACTGTATGTGGCACTGAGTGCCACGGTCTGGTGGACAAGGTGGGGGTCGCTCAGAGGTTGGACCCGATGATTTTCCAACTAAGCTGATTCTGTGATGAAACGGTCCCAAATGCTGGGGTGACGCGGCCGGTGAGTGGGGAGGCATCCAGCTGAGCCGGCCGGTCTCTCCTGTGCCACAGACAGACACTGCTTCCGCAGCCACAGACACAGCCCTGCGGTCTGATGGGCATGGAACAAAGGTCCCTGCCAGGGGGGCTTCACAGCTGGATTTAGCACGACCTTTAGGTTGGTTTTGTCCACTCTTTTTCAGTTCCCATCCTGTGCAACTCCTGAGAACTACCACCCTCTTTAAGAATTTAACAGCTCCTTGCTAAGTTCTGGCCTTGTGAGAATATATATATTAATGTGTTAGGACACATCTGATTCCCAGATTAATAGCCTCTGCACTCTTCTTTTACAGGGTCCTTGGTCCTCTCTGTTGAGTAGTTTATCTTTTCCTGCTTTTTTTTCCCTGCTCTAAAAATCCCTTCTTTGCCTGCATTCTTTGTAGAAGAGGCAAACCACAAAAATACACATCTAAGTCTGTGGTTCTCAGCAATGTTATGGAGGAAAGCATCACCTAGAATTTGCAAATCATAGAAGTAGGTGAAATAGTAAAGTATAAGAAGAGATCCATGTTACAGGCCAATGTGCCTCACTTTCTAATAGAGATTCATGCTTATATTGTATGATAAATAATCAGCTAAACCTGAACTGCCAGTGCAAACATGAGGTCATGGGGTAAATGAGGTTCTTTGATGTATGGACTGGTCACTGCCTTCTGGCAGTTAAATGTTGCTACTTTTGTACAGATTGATTGTGAGAGTATGAGTGCATTGAGTTCTGCAATTTCCATGCATCAACACACTAGAAAGGTGTTCAAAACAGTCAGAGATTCTGGGAAAAGTCTCGTATAATGAATGAAATAATTAACCCAAACTATTCTGAATAACAAGGAGACTAAGAAATCATTTAACCCCAGTCTTAAGTAGCCATGTTGCCTTAACTCAGAGTTTGCATTGTCCAGGAAATTTTGACACCGATTTTTTTTTTCTCCCCTTCTGAAGTGGCCCATTCTGGCAACAGAGAACAAAGGACAGATGGTGCCTACCCGGGCAGTGATTCATACAGATGAAATACAAGGGGAGGAAAGAATATTAGGAGCATCTGTTTCAAATCTGTGTCCATAGATTACATCTATGAATAGCACATACTGTTAATTCAGTTTTATCAAATTAAAAAATAATTCACTGGCAGAAGAGACTGTGATTTTTCATGTCTAGGAAGGTCAAACTACTAATTAAAGCAATAGACTGATTGTCTATTGCTTGGTTACAGGTAATGGTTGTGTCTGGCTGAGTGTATGACTCTAAGCAAACTTCTGAAATCTTGTGTAAAAAGACATGTTGTTTAATGTACTTAATAATGCCCCACCATGAAGGAATGGCTGGCTCAATTTATTAGTGCTCCTGGAAATCTCAAGAGTTACAGAATATTTTAATTTTAATCTACACATTTTAAATATTTTAGATAGATTTATTTTTTAAATAAATCAGACCACTTTGGATTTATTAACATTTCCTCTGAGATAAAAAGCATTACTGTTTTATTTTTCAGTTTCTTCTAAGAAACCACTCTTGCTGTGGTTCATATTGGCCCCAAATCATTGTTTTGAAGCATTTTGAAGTGACTTTTATATGCCATGCTTATATATGTTTGACAAAACAGTCAATTGCATTCAATTTTTGTCTCCTTCTACTGAGATGCTAAATACTAAGTTTTGCCTTGGTGATTTTAAATTTTAAAAGAAGTGATTAAGTATTCTTATTCAATATTTCATGTGCCATTTAGTTGTAGTTAACATATTCAGATTTTTTCCAAGCTTCTCTTTACCCATTGTATGCCTTTAGAGTTCAGATGGTGACTGGTAAACTCTTTTCCTTTCAGGTCTGCATGTGTAGGATAAAGCCTTTTTCTTTTGAGGTTGCTGATGAAAAGAAACTGAATGCAGCAGCGCAGTCAGGATCCTAGTGGGTTTTGTCCTGGTGGGGTTTCATGTCTCATCAGTGCAGTAGGATCTGCAGGTCTGAAGGTCTCCCAGCGCTTGGGCTGAGGCCATCCAGAGGCAAAGGAGGGGGCGGCGCTCAGGGTTTGCTGAAGGGTGCTCAAAGCAGTGGAACAAGGCAGGGCTCCTGACGCGGATCATTGCCCCGAGAGCTGCACAGTGAAACCTTCGGTGTCTCACGGCGTTACATAAGTGAGATACAGTTTGTATCTATCCCGTGTCTCCATGGGATTGTGGACACTCTGTAGGACTGCTCTTGGTATATGTGTATGGAATATTTTTTATGAATTTGAAAATACTTTCAATGAATATATGCTTTAAGGGTGCATTTTTTAAAATATATTTGCTGTGGATATATAGCAGCATGTGGCCAGGACTTTGTGCTTTTGCTTTCTCTGATGTAAAATCAGCAATGCTGCCTATGTGGAAAACTACCTGTGCCTTTTTTTGTATCCTACTACCTATCTATTTATCCGCATATTTGCAGTTTAAATGTTCTGGTATGTGCGTAATGTTTTCTAGAATTATGAAATATCATTGCTGAGGTCTGCAAAACAAGGAAAAAAATTCATTTATACTCAATCTCCTGGAAATACTATGGATTACAGATTCCTGTGTGCACTAACCCTTCTTTATTTACCTCATCACAGCTCTGACTAAGATAAATGTGTGCAATCGCTGTATGCCTTCTTTTCAAGCCATAGGCACAAAACTCCCTCTCTGATTCTTTATAGACAGAAAGTGTTACAAGGGCTAAGCTTGCTTTGAAATAATGTCTTTTGACAAGTCTGAAGATGTCAGGAAGTCGGCAGCTTTTTCTGAAAGGACAGTTAATGAGAAATCTGACCTACTCATCTTTGCAGGTTTGTGGTATTTAATTTGTAAGCCTGCAGCTACAACTCTGAACAGAGTTTTCAAATTTTTTTTGCACAGGTGTATGGACAAAATAACTAAATACTTAAAAATACTAAATATATGAGCTAGTTACTTAAAATACTGAGGTTTTTTTTAAAACCTTCTTTATTTCTACCAGAATTGTAACTAATAGTTTATTATACACATACCTTCAGTTTATATGCAGGTTTAATTATTTTCATGAAGTAAGAATTCACCATTTAACAGAATAGTATAAAATCTTCAAAATAACACAGCTTAAACATATTTGTCATTCCTGCTTTAATTTTCTAGTCCAAACAAACCTGGTAGAATATAATAACTGAATAAGCCCATGGTGTCCTACTTTAACATAAAGACCTCATTGCTAAGGCTGGGGTTAATCTAGGATGCTGAGGTTTCTGTAGAAGAAATCATGCAAAACCATTTTGTTTTGGCACTGTACAAGTAACAAAGGCTTCTTCTGTTAGCCATAGATAATTATATACAGGGGCATATTTCCATATCTACAGAGGATCAGAGTACCCAAAATTGTCTTGCTATGGTCACATATACAATCATGAAGAATATGTGGGGGGAGGAGAAGAACCAAACAAAAATAAAAATTAAATATTCTAATAGCTTTGAAATAATCTCATTATCTTCTAATTTGTGGGTTAGAAAGACTGTGATTTATGGAAGGCAAACAATCAGATCAACATTTCAGGATGCTCCAGCTGAGTAGTTCAGTCATCACCTTCTTGCTTCTGTTTATGCAAGGAAGATTTCAGTCAATATGTAGTGCAGGGTGACAGACACAGGTTTATGACTCTACCTGGTAGATCTTTGGTTTTTATATCTTTTTGGTTTTATAATTTTGTGGCTCTACATTGAGTTGGCCTTCAAAGCTTGGAAGACTGCAAATCTTGGACTAGTATGTATGTGAAACCTGGCATAAATTGAATTTTTCGACTAAGAAAGCCTCTTCTTTAATGGTGAACACATATCTGATACAGATAAACTTGTCTTTATTATTTCTTTTTGCCCATCTAGGAAACTGTTAATGTGAGGAGAATAATTTAGGTCACCAAATCCTAAAAGAAATGCATGTGTCCAAAATGGAACTACAGTCAAGATATGATAAAGGAGAGAATGTTTTGCCTGCAACTTGTGAACAAGCGCATTTGAAAGATTGGGGTTTTTTGCTGATTCTTTGGAAAAAAAATTTCCAGATACTGTAAAGATGTACACTGACTCACAGAAAGATTCCCATGAGCAACTATCTCCAGATATTTCTCTCTTTCTTTAAATCCACTCATATCTTTTCTTGTACAATATTTTTATCCTCACATGCAATTGGAGGTATATGGCTAGAAAAATTAACAATAATCCACTCTTTTGCATCAACTGGTTTTAATTAGTGAAGACATTTATATTATTTATATTATCTATATTATTTCAAGCACAAAAGAGTAGTTAAGGATGGAAAAGTTGAGGAAGATCAATAACAAAAGTGTAAGGCTCTTTCTTCTGATATAGCTCTCTCTTTTACTACTTCATTCATCTTATAAGCTGCCTGTTTTTTAAGTTTTTTTCATTATCATTTTTTTCAGTAAAGGAGTTTTATCTCAAAGAAAATAAAAATTACAGAGAAAACACAGATCTGTTTTACAAACAAGGCAAAAAAAAAATCCCAAAGCAGCAGAAGAAGCAGGAACAAAACTAATGCTTTGGGAAAAATATCTCACTGCTTACACCTGACTGTCCTCTAGAGAGAGAATTCACACAAAGGAAGTGTTGGTTGAATCCCTCAATGTTTTTCTGGAAGTTGCTGAGATACAGCTGGGGAAAAGACTCTTCAAGAGTCTATCTAGTGTAAAATACTTTTTCTCTTGTTTCAGAAAAATCTCATACATTTGTGTTCTCTTCAGCTGCACAGATGGGGAAGACTGGATGAATCCTCACTTAAGTATGAATCCTACTGTTTCTGTTAGTTCTCGTAACTTTTTCTTTGTCAAGTACTATTTCAGTCTAGTCCCTTTCTAGTTTTTCAGGGCAAGAAAGCTTTTGCCAACAACAAGAAAGCAGCATAAAAAACCAAAGCACATAAAAAACCAAATCTCTTGCTTTTCCCATAAAAACAGAGAACTCAACCTATCAGTGTTCGCCACTGGACAGAAAATTAATAAGACAACTGGTCATTACAAAGCCAGAAAATTCCTGTAAATGCTAAATGTACCTGTATAGAATATTTTGTGCCATCCATCTGCACCAAGATGCAGCACATAACTCTATGGAACCTCTCAGAAACAGGCTTTTAGTAATGAGTCACTTCATTTCCGGCTTAGAGCCAGTGTTTTGGCTGACAAAATACTTTCTGAAGTAAGTCTTCTGACTCTAAATAATGTTTCATTTCACCTTTTCTCAAGGTTTTTGGGTTTGTTTTTTCAATACATGGTGCACATTTGGTTTAAGTTGTCAATAAAGTCCTTCAATAGGATTTGACAGTCCTTGTAGTCTCTCATGTCACCTGCAAAGATTTAACATATAAGCTACTGCTTCAAGCAGAAGCTACTGCTTCTTTACAAGTTTTCTCATTTAATGGTGTTCTCCTTTTTTAACTTATGGATGTTTTTCAGGTACTAAAAACTAGACCTAAAACTGGGAATCTGGAAGCTCAGCCAAAGGCAAGTATATCAGAGGAATTGTGCATGGACAGGAGAAAAGGAACAGAAGGGTCTTGTTGTCTAAGTTGCCCCTCTGGGGCAGAGTTGGCTTTTATGACAAGGAATAAGAGGCCAAAGAACATGATTTTCAATTCAGGTCTGCCCAGCAGGACATTAAAAGAACTACCACCCTTTCCTGCATATCTTGTGTTAATCAGCCTGGTTGATTTCACTCCCTGAAATATGTCAAACCGAATCCTGACCTTAGTGTTTCAAATCAATCTTTCTAGATTAATACTACAAGTAAATTTAGGGATGCAGAGAAAACTTCATTTAATTTCTCTATTAAAACTCAAGATGTAGGCACATTTCTGCACATGAAAATGCAAATTTATCAATATATGTTAAATCTAGCATACTTTCTGTTATGTGGAATTGTTTACTGCAGAGATGTCCAGTCTTGCATTCCATATTGGAATACAAATCTAATCATCTGCCTAAGACACTTTTATTCAAGTAGGTTAGAAAGCATTTTTGGTTTTGCTTGTGGACCAAATAGCTGATGGAACAAAATTTGATGTATTAAGTAAAGTTTAATTTGAAAGGCTTAATCATAGACTGTTAGTCTTTTACATTCTTATGCTCCTCTGATAATAATGCATTAAGGAGACTGTTCAGATTAGAAAATGAATACATTTCACTTAATTCAATTAATACAGTCATATTAATCTTCGTTACGATGAAACAATTCCTATTGAAAGGAGCAGTGACCTTTGGTAGGCTATTGGAGTTTCTCCCAGGGATGCATTAAGTAATTTTACTAACTCCTGTAATGTTCCTCTAAGGTCTTAATTAAATGGAAGGGAGTGCCATGAGTGGAGCTGTCTTGTTTCTGATGCAAGTGCTACAATGACCTCATAAAGGAGACAAATACGAGGAAACGTGCATGGCCTTTTAGTAGCAACTGGTAAAGATTACTTTGGTATATTAATATGACTTGCTCAGCTCAGTCCTGACATTCCTTTAATATGCTGGATTTGTTGTGCAGAAATGTAATGCACTTACTCTCTTTTTGGAGGAAAAGCAGCTTTATAGGTTAAAATATAAAAATCATTCTGGCCAATAAAAATATTATTCAGATTAAAAACATGTGATAAAAAATCCTAAACAACTGTGATTGAGAATAAGACTCTGACCTTCCTAGGAAAATCTGGCTGGCTGAATATATTTATTTGATTTTGGCATCATTATTGCCAGTTGGTGTTTATCACACCTACTGTGCATTTTGAGGACAAAATCCTCAGTAGGAAAAAGCAGCTAGAGAGACTGTCCCCAGTTGCTGAATTGTGCTGCTCTCAGCAGCTTGATCTAAGATCACATACCTGCCCAAGGGTGGAAGAGGTGCTGGACACGACCCAGCAATGTGCATTCCCATCCCAGTAGTGACGGACACGAGGGAATGGCTTTGGACTGAGAGTGGGTTTAGATTAGATGTCAGGAAGAAATTCTTTACTGTGTGGGTGGTGAGGCACTTAAAACTGTCTGTGAGAAGCTGTGGATGTCCCATCCCTGGCAATGTTCAAGACCAGGTTGGATGGGGCTCTGAGACTGATTTAGTGAAAAGTGTCCCTGCCCGTGGCAGGAGGGTTGGAACTAGGTGATCTATAAGGTTTCTTTCAACCCAGGCCATTCTATGATTCTGTTTTCGTAGGAGCACAGGTACAGAGTTAAGCAGGGCAAAGATTTAGTTGACTACTTTTTATGCTGGCACTAATATTGTCCCATACATGTACTCATTCAGACTTCAGGATGCCTATAAACTTCATGTGATCTTGCAACAGGCATACTGTATGAAATGTAGATTTATTTTTTTTTTTCTTCTTGAGGTCATCAGAGGAAGGTTGGATGGGACAGCTGAAAGCCACACTGTGTGGCATAGTTTAACTACAGTGCATGTAAAGGCACCAAAAGCATCAGGACTGCTCAGGTTTTCCTTTTCCCCTCAGTACCAATGGGATCACTCAGAAGCAGACGCAGAAATGCTCCACTAGGAAAGTTCAAACAGATGGCTGGTGCAGCTCTGATCCTGCCCTCAGGGTCATTCTGCAGAGCAACACAGACAACATTTGTCATCTGTATTTCTCACTATGTTATTGTTGGAAATGGAGATTGGTTGCTTGAAGGGTTTTACTTCAAATGTGGCTAATTAATCTCCAACACTGGTTCAGGATTTTCTGTTCCACATACTTATCCCTGGTCTATTCTTTGACACATATGAATTCAAATTGCTGTATCTTGCCCGTGTATTTTGGGGGATTTGAGCATACAGATTTGGAGACTAGAGAGGATTTTGGTTATGCTTCAAGCAGGAAGAAAGATAGACTGGCATATTTCCAGAAAATTGACAATTGTGCTAAAACTGTGTTGAAGCCCCAAATGCTGTGGGCAAGTGTCAATAATCAAGTAAAAAGGCTTTTGTAAAACATATACATTTCATATAGTGAATCATATCCTGTTTGGTGAATAATCAAGCTGGTTTATAAACACAGAAATGTCAGTATTTTTGATTATTATGGGAAAAGGTTGTAAATTTATTGAGAATGTTCTTAGGAATAAAAGTTACTGATAATTTCCATGATAGAGTGGTACTTAAATTCACAAACTATTGCTTATGAAGTTTAAGAACAGAAAAAACACATAGGAACTATGTTTTTCCTCACAAAGCATATAAAATGCACACGAGCATCTTTTGAAATTTATAAACACTAGGGCAAAGCTGTAAAAATTATATATCACTGATAACATTTTGTTTCATCTTTATTCATTTTTACTTTACATCTTAGTTACAAGTGCCCCTAATTACGCTAATAAAATCTAGTTTACTTGCTTGTAAACATATCCTGTGAGATATTAAGAAAATAATTCTGAAATAATTATTGCAACTCTTTGTATGCTAAGCTAGTTACTCAACAGTTTATCAACTTTCACATAAATCCACATTTTGAACATTAAAAGTTTCACAGTTTGTAGGACTAGAACTACATAAAGCTAAATAAATATTTACAACACTTAGAAAAGAAAGTCATAATAAAACAAAGCATTTGAATATCAAGAGTTACTCCACAAAGAATTTTTTAGGGTCAAAGAGTATGACAGAGCAATGTAGTGTCTCTGAAGTAGAAAACCTGAAGGGCAAGAAAAGGAATTTGCTTCAAGTCTTCATCTACTTAGACTGAGCTTGGTGATTAGAGGCTCAATCCCGCAGGTGCATTCTTGGCTTTGAATATTCAAGCCCTGTCTTTGAGATCAGCTTTCACTTGATCAGAGTCATGCCACACACTACCAGCCAAATACAGAAACACATTTCTATGAGGAATTTTTGCTATCTAGTTTTTTAAGCCTACCATAACTTTCAGAGGATTTTAGAATGGAAATCAGTCAGAGCAATAAAAAAGAATTAAATCTTCTAGGAGCCCCCTTCCTAGCTGATTTTTAGTCAAACAGTTTGTCAACACTTCACAGGAGGATAAAAGTTTTTTGATTTTGTTTTAATCAGGAGTATAATTTCTCCACGGTTAAATTATCCATTACATATTCAAACATCATTCAGGTATGACATTCATAGGGCTAGTATTAAACTAGTCCAAAGTTATTTGGTTTTGGTTTTTTTTCTTGCCCAGCTTATCAGAACCAGTTGACTTATTTGAGACTGAAAATCCAAAAAGCACAATAAGGTTTCTAGGAATAATAACACCTTAATCTTTGGGAATCTAAAAATCTGTGAGCCTTTGAAACATAGTATTCAAAACAAACTTTGAAGAAAATACAGTAATTCTAATATTTATGAAAAGTCCACTTTATCTTTAAAACACCCTCATTTCTTCTGAGGTATTTTAGGAAGTAATTTCTAGTGCCTGGTTTCTGCATAGTAACTTGAGGATAACCTTTCATTTTCTAAAACCAGAACACTGTTTTACAGATCTCCTGTAATTAATAAACCCCATGTCTATGGAGAGCTCTGTCTTCCTATGGGTTGTGCAGCTGGTTTCTTCACTGTTTGCCACAGCAGCTTTTTGATGCTGGTCTTAACTACTTAATGACTACCTACAGACTGTCTTGGGAAATTTCCTGGGGAAAGAGGTCGTATGCTAGTTCCACACTTTTATATTCTAAATCATATCAACCCTCATAAAGATATCTTAAATATCAAACACTTGGTTTATTTCAGGGTAAAGTAATTTGCCTTTCTGAACCCTTTTTTCTAAGCCAGAACTTCTGCTGCAGCACAAATGGGTCCATAATATTTGCAAGCAGCTCTCAATTTGGCATGCAACCAAAACAGAGTGCAAGGCCAGCTAGATATTGAAAAGTTAGTGACTGATTCTACCCCATGTAGCTGTCATACAGTGTGTTCTCTGGAGAGATGTCAAATTTGCCAGAGCAGGAATTGTAATAAAAATAGGCTCAGATCATGTCCTGCAGATACAGTGGAAAAAACCTAATGCTAAAAGATAAATCTCTATAATATACTAGTGTCAAAGAACACCTTAAGGGTCACATGTAACCCATATATGTAAGGGGGAAGAATACTAACTTGTGCTTGCCTAGGTGGAAAGCTGCTCTAATGAAAAAGTGATTTCTATTATTGCTCATAACTATGCTATTTAAATTCCCAGGTAAATGCAGACTTCAGTTTTGAATTATAACCTACTTGACATGCACAAGAATATGATACTTGTGCTCAAAAGTAAAATTCTTGGAGTAAAAAGACTGTGACACAATTCTTACTCTATTTTTGAGAAAATGGAACACCTAAGTCTAGTAAAAGATGTAAGTGATATTTAGGGAAAGAATATAGAGACTTTGTTTTCATCTGGTTGATATGCAAAGTATGAAAACTACTGGAAAATCTGTACACAACTATTTTTTCATTAAAAGAGCATTTTAATTCTTCATACAAGAAGTTAATATTTATTTGATAATAATACATAATTCAGCTGCTCAACTCTTATCTAACATCACTCAGGGATAAAAGTGTCTGATTCAGAAACACTGGCCACCACTCAAACTCATTTTTCATCACAAAACAGTTCTTTTAGAATTATCAGTCAGCCTTACACGATTATAATGCACTTCTCTTTGTGTTTGGTTTGTAAATTGCCTTCCATTTGTTTTCCTTTCCAGTCATGAAGAATTAAGGAAACCATACTACTGCCTCTTTTTGATTCTAGTCCTCAATTACTTTAGCTAGTCCATAAATATTTGGTAATTTTAAAATCAATTTATAATGAATTACTTAAAATATTTTATGGAATGTGCCATTGAAAACATGTTCTTTTCTCACACTATTTCTATAAAGACAAAAGAGAGAAGAAAGCCATATGCAAAAAAGATGCATTTTTACTCAGGAGAGATTAGTTCTGCAGCTCCAGGTATTTCCATATTTGAGAAACTAAGTATGAAAAATGGAATGGGTTTGACATGGCTGAAGAGAAAAATACTAACCTCTATTTGAATTCCTTCAGCTCCTGCATTTTATTCCTCCTCAGTGAGCACAGTTCTGAAGTTGCCTTCACCAGATACTAGTCCTGGACTAGAGGAATAAGCCAAACATAATTTCATCCTAGGAAAAGACCGAAATAAACTACCAGCATTGTGTTTGGTAGAGAGGTGATACAGAATACTGCTGAGAAACCTTTTTAACTGACACCCAGCACTTCAAAGAGTCAGTAATTCTAATAGTATAGATTTAGTTTAGAATGTAGATGACATGGTTATTTTTTGGTTTGGCAGGATATTAGAGCATCTAGTGAGACTGAACATCCTTCTTTTTCAAAGGCAGTTTTAGATCTTCAGTTCAACCTGCATCACCTAGAGGAAACTGATTTTACAATGCTGTTAGAAGTTCTTACTGATACCAGTTTCATGTTATGATCCCAAGACAAGTGTACAGAAGAAGAACATAATATTAATTATGAGTAATTACATAATACAAATGTAATTGATTTGACATCCTAACAAGTGAAAAATCCATCTTACATGACTTGTCCATCAAGTATTGCTACCTCACTATTATATAATGAAGCAAAGATTTCTTTCTTTTCTTGGATCCTTTCCAATTTGCTGTGATATTTTCTGTACTTCCCAAACACTTCAGGTAGGAACAGTGCCTCTGTATTCTGTACAGCTGTGCCTTTAGACTGCAGAATATTACTTTTCAGTCTTGCACACATATATTAAAAAAAAACACAAAACCAAACCACTGTGCTAACAAACCAATTATTTCCTTCTAAGATATTTCTTTCATTATTATTTCCTTTCATTTTTCTCCTCTGCAGCATTTCTACTTTAGTGCCTTTATCTCCACTTGAAACCTAACATATTTTCACACAAAAACTACAAATTTAAGCTTAAAATTCATGGATCAGCTTTAAAGAAATGCACAGAAAGTTATATTTCAAACCATTTGAGAAATTATACTTGCAGTGTTTTCTGGTAAAATGACTGCTAAAAAGCAGGATTACATATCATAGAAATAATTGATATATGTCTGTGTTAATCCATTTTAGCATGACTTACTCCTCCATAGTTCTAAGGCAATAGATGTGTCTAAGTAGGAAAGGAATTGCATGCATTATTATATGCAAAACTAATTTCATGCATTTTACTTCTCCATGCTACTTGCAAGGAAAAGACAGGGTTACACATGGAAGCCCAGGTGTTAGAGCAAACCATTTTTTACTGATGACAATTCCATTCTCTGATAGCTCTTACAATATCTTGTGGAAACCTAATATTAAACATGAAGTCAATAAACCACATCAACTAAAAATCCCTTTCTTAAAATAAAAGACAATTTACTTCAAATATTTTTGGCTAGGTAGTTACAATACAAAGTAATCATATTTAGATGGGTTTGTAATTCTAAGCATTACTAGAGTAATTCAGGTTAGGAGGGACCTTAGAGGGTCTCTGGACCAACCTTCTGACTTAAGCAGGCTCAGCTGTGAGGCCAGGCTTTGGCTGATCAGGGCTGGAAAACCTCCAGTGATGGAGGCAGCACAGCTTCCCCTGGCAGCCTGCTGCTTGTCTACTTGACTGTCCTCATGGAGAAAGTTTGAACATGCAGTTTGAACCGCTCCTGTTTCCATCTATGCCACTGCCACAAATTCTTCTGCCACGCACCACTGTAAGGCACCATCTTCTTGATAACTCCCTTGTAGGTATTAGCACATTGCTGTTGGATTCCCCCTAAGTCCTCTCTTCTCTAGGCTGACACCCTCCAACAATGCGTTTGTAAATCCATCCTGACTAGCTCCAAAAGAAAGCATTAGGAACATGGACTAGCTTGTATTATTTATGGTTTTGGTTTTATTTAAGGGTTATCTGACATGTCCCTTCCTCTGGTTCCTTGCTTTTGCTAGGACTGGTTGAACTCTCCTTTTGGCATGTGACTATTGGGTTAACTAGCATTATATCCTGCTGCAGCATTTATCCTGCAACCTTTAGTACATCTCATATCATCATCCTAAGTGATATGCATTCCCTCTTCCTAGCAGAGGACAATATCCAAAACAACAGATGATAGTCTTAAAATCATAAAATTAATAAAACAATAATTAAAAAAAACACAGCTATTGTCTCTGACTTTGTTTCTTTAATTTGGGGATATGACCTAATTCCATCACCACAGTTTGAGGAACAAGAGGAGGAGGAGAGCAAAAATCATAAGATGGATTGTTTCCAATTGTATCAAATCTTATGGAAAGGTTTTTTCATTTAATTGCATCTATGTGGGAGGTGGAAAGATGATGGGAAGAGTTCTTTCTCAGACAGATATTCTGTATGTATAACACAGAAGAATGTTATACAAACAAAAGAATCACTTCATTCCCAGATGTGCAGAATGATACCAAAGTGGAGCCTGACCAGGACAGCAGAAAATCTTTCATATGAAGTCATCATATAAGGTACAAGATGCCACTTTCTGTAGAGCTGCTGCTTTGTAGCCCTGTATAATATTTGCTAGACAGCCCAGAATCCACAGGATTAAATTATTCCTCTAAAATAAGGTTACCAAAATAAAATCTTTCTCATCAAGAAAATACTGTCATAAACAATCCTTCACAACAGACAATACGAGAGAGTCACCTGCTCTGCTCTCTCTTGGCAACAGACATGTGCAGGACAAAACAAACAGTGTTTTTCTAACATATTGAATACTTATTGGTACTCTACAAAACCAGTTATAGCTTGTTGTAAACTTTCTCCCTTATTTTTGTAAGGTTTTGGCAGAGGATATTCATAATACAAATATCAACACAAAGTAGCTGGGATCTCTGATAACTTTGGCTGGGACACCCTGTCAGCCCCATGTTCCTAATTCCCATACAAGCAATAATTAATTAATTTAGGGATGTGAAGGACTGTTTGTTGACTAACAAAGGGTCCACTGCAAACACAGTGATAAAAACCCGTCAAGTTTTTTACAAGGTAATATTGCAATATTTTCTAAAAGTAATTGTATCATTTGGCTGTCTCTTCCTGCTACAAAACTTCTTATTTACCATTTTCAAATTTCAGTCTTATGACTTGTCAGAGAATTTTTACTGCTGCTCTGTGGTGAATATATAGGATGAAACTAGGTCACTTCAGTAACCTGGGGCTGTCTTTGCTCTGTCTCAGTAAACATTGTTGTCCATGATGAATGAATTATTTCTTTCCTTGACTGACAAGAGAAGAAATTATTTTAGGAAATTTTATGCCCATTTTAGACTGGTTATATATTAATATGTAGACCACTAAGGCTTTGAAGACTGGAGCAGAATACAGTGGTCATTGCTCAGTAAAGACTACCTGGAGAGCCCCAGAAAGGTCAATCTTTGCTCTACATTTGTATAATTCTTATGTGAGCAGAAGTGGACAGATCTTGAGCCCAGGTACCAGAGGTGGAGATAACACTTGGATTCATCTCTCCTGACAACGAACAGCAATATGACAGCCATCAGGAAGGCAAAAGGAAGCAAATGGAATAAATTTTTAGCCACAATGAGCTCTTTGCTCATAGCATCCATTAATAGTATTTTATATTTTGCACAGAAGAAATGATGGCACCCTGGATTACAGACCTGGCTTCATCTAGAAAGCAATCACGTTGTGTCCCCCCAGGACTTCAGCATTGGACTGTACCTGAAGCCAGCAGTTTAGGAAACAGCCTAACCTGAAACACCTATCAATGTCAGTGACTGCTATGAGCAAAAGTAGCCTTTCACTATTCCTGACACTGGTTTCCTTCATGAAACCCCACATTAGGGTTTCAGTCCTTATTTTCAGAATCCTTGCATTCAGAAGATGCTTGTGGATATGAAAGTTCTCAGCCAGACTTAAAATTAAAATTTAAGAGAGACTTTTTAGCACCATGGCAAAACTTTAATGCTCCCTCCATTGGTGAGCATCCATGTGATGGCTGTAAGGACTGAAACGAAGCCCCTGTCTGGCCATGACTTGCTTACTCCAGCTGGGATTATCACCAATCCTTTCCAACACCTCTTGTTTCTAAACAGTAACCACCAGGTCTATCTGAAATCATAAAGAAGTGGTCAGATAGTGAAAATAAGAGAAAGGAATTTTTTATAAATTCAGGAGTGTATCTCTTGCTGAGCTGAGGCATCCCACACAGTTTTAGCACAAACAATTGAAGGCTTCCAAAATTTTTTCTTTGATTGCTCATTGCTGTAGTACGCTACAATTTAGTTTATTCAGTCATTACTAAAGCCATCCACTCACTTACAGCTATTCTTATAGAAAATAGCGTCCCTTCCCACTGATGCACATAATTTGTATCTTCTGATAATTGTACATCTGATGCATGGAGAGAAGACAATAATAGATAAGGGCTTCAACTTGATTTCTGACATACTGCTGAAAAAAAGAGGCAATGGCTTTAGTTAATGTGTGCATACATTTTGCCTGAATGATAAAAAAGCAAATGGAAAGCTTCAATTGCACCATTCAGTAGTGTCAGTAAAGTTCTGAGTTTATGAGTGACTGAAATGCCATGAAATGGACATGGATATGCCATGGGCACAATGATTTTGACTGTAAGTAACTTGCAACTTTTAAAAACTAGAAGTTAAAAACATGTCAGACTGTATAGATGCAGTTAAGCCAAAACTCCAAAATAAAATATGGCATGAAATAATCTTAACAAATGTATTTTCTTGTTAAAGGGAACATTAAAAATTAATACTATAAGACTTCAAAAATTATGTGCTACTTATGTAGTTTAATCTGTTTATTAAACTAATGAAGCACACAGTTTTTTAAAAAGAGACTTGTTCAAGCATTTGGAATTCAGATGCTTAGAGAAAGAATGGGGAAACAAACATAGAGCTGTAAATCACAGGAGTTAGGAGGCTTGGAAGAATTTTCTGGAAATACCTAGTGACCTTTGCAAAGCAAGTTGAAAATCTGAGGAGCTGAGATAAAGAACTTCGAAATGAAGCTCTAGAATTATGGAATTATATCTTCTAATGTCTACCTATATCAACGTAGAGCTCTTCTGTGTTCTATACTCAGCTGACAAGGCTAAGGATGAAGTGAGCTGTGCCTCCCACCTCTCCATGCAGCTGCCTGACCACCAGCTTGTGCCTTGCTTGGGGGCTGCTCCTGGGCAGAATAAGGAGGTGTGCCTGCCTCTGTGCTCACTTGTCAGCTGCATTGGGGTGACTCCTATTCCTGCAAGCAGCAGGTAGCTCCAGCCAGTCTGAGTTCATGTGTGTACATTTGAAGTGTACAGACCTCCTCCTCCTCAGAGCTGCCTTTGGCAGCAGGGAGAAAAGGTTTCACTAGAGAATCCTTTGCATCTGTACATGGAAGGATATATTATATGTTTACACAGACATCAAGGAAAACACATCCTGTTGTCAGTACATATAATCACACACCCTTTGATTTATGCACTTTCCATTAAGTGACATCATACACATCTTTTCTGTATCAGACACTGAATGTATATCTTCTGACATTATACATGTCTATATATATGTGAGATTTTTCCTATGGGATGCTCATGGAAGTCACATAGGTGGAAAGTACCAAATATGTTAAAATTATATGTAGAAAAAGAAGAAGGAATGAAAATTTTCTGTCAAATATAGGTCACCTATTTGTGTAAGTTAGTTTCACAGTTCACTGCCTAACCTCTTGGGTCTTTACCTAAGGAGTATTGTATAGTTAACCCAAAATGAATATGTGGTACTTAGGCTGTGTTAATGTTATTTAAATGTATTCTTGAGGAATTAAATTAAATTGAGAATAATACAGCTAAGTAACACAAAATACACCAGACCATTAATAAGATGAAGTTGGTGTAAGTATACAGTAATCAGTATAAAATGCCTCAAGTATGCTTACAGTTATAGCAAATGCATAGTTGCATTATTTTACAAATGCCATGTATCCATATCTTCTAAAACTGCATTTTAATGTAGAAGCCAAAACTGACTTCTTGATGCTGTTAAATTTTAGGCAATGGATGTTAAAAATATTCAAAATATATTTTTTGCACATGACAGTAGGGTACTACTTCTGTAGGTAGCTTTTTGATGGACTCTAGTCACAGAGATCTTGCTGTAGAGGCCATGGAAACGTACTCATTTGGTAGACATAGGGCAAGATTAGAAAGGTACAAAAAATTCCACAGCTTAGCACTGAATTTGCACTTTATTATGAAAAGAATATGGTCTCAGATAGAAATGAACAGTCATCTTGGAAAATTTTTGACCTGGATCAGTTCTCTGGTAAGACTCACTGAAGAGCAGCACAGAAGGCTGTGACAGCCCAAGGTTGGGGGCTTGGTGGTGACAGAGGTGCTGCTTTTGGTAGCACTGCCAGTCTTTGATGGCTTAAGGTGTTCATTTAACCACAGCTTGGGTGTGCAACTCCTTAGTGACTGAGGTCAGGCTGGGTTGGTGCTGGTACAGTCCCATGGCACCTCCTTCCTGCCCTCAGCTGCACACTCTCACCTTTCTTTCCCTTGGTATAGGAATTTCACTCACCCCTTTTTGAGCTAGTTGGGGTAGTAAAAGGACAGAGAACTGTAAACTTTTCTTACTGATTTAATTTTCTGTGAAGAGAGCCTTCCAAATTGACACATCAGAAGGTCAATATGAACACTGTGCGTGGCAGGATGAGAGCAACGCAAAGCTGTGGGTAGGATTGCAGCATCTAACCTGAGTTGTCTTAAATTGTCTTGGAAGTCAAACTGTTTTGTGGCAGTCAAGGCATACCAGGATTAGGCTGCTGCAGTCCTGTGTTAAGTTTCCTGGCTGCATGTTCCTGCACCTTCTTCCTGGAGGCGTTGGTATGCATGGAAATTGCATTGGTCCACGGATCAGCTAAAAACTAGCTGTTTTTTGCTAAGTAAGATTAATTTGCAAACAGCTTCCTTTGTGGTCACATACACACCCAACTAGACTTGTTTAAACTGCCATGGAAATGCATTTCAGGGTGACAGGGTTTATTCACTGAAAGATCTCTGTTGCATGAAAGAGCCTGGAAGTGAAAGCAGCCGGAGACAGGAGCTCTGCAATGTGTGAATTGCTCTATCTCTCCTGCTGGGTGCTTTCTCTTCCCAGAGGCGATGCCTGTGGGCCTCTGATCCGAGTCCACTGAGCTTGAAAGATAACCCAGGAGAAGCCTGGTCCTTGGGTGCCTGCTGAAACACGTGGAAACAGCACTGAAGCCTGTGCACAAGTTAACAGCTCACAGCGACACCTCCCAGCGTGTTCCTGCCTTCCCGAGCTCTCACCCCGGTCTCTGGGACGTTAATGCTGTCACCCACCGTGCAACGTGACAGGAAAAGGGGAGTTTTGTTGTCCTGGGAGTGAAAGTGTTCTGTGACCTGTGTACCTTCTCACATACTGCAAGCCTGACTGTGTTTCTGACTCACTGTCTGTAGGCAAAAAAATTAGCTCCACCCTTGAACATACAAGTGCTGACAGCCACAAATAAGGCAGATTTTTCTAAAAAGTCTGCCTTGTGAGCAATGTGGCTTCCAGGTACTGCGAGGCTTCATTTTAAAAAGTGCCAATGGATATACACAAACATGCTTATGCTAAACATACATAAATACATTACATGTACAGTAAGTTAACTGTAAATAAGCACAAAACAGAAAGAAAAGGAAAGGGAAAATGTGTATTTCTGGCACAAAATAGTGTTGGGGAGTGAATCTGCTATGTTTATGTGTTTCTAAGGGTTCTAAGCATTTTGCTGGAAAAGCATATAAAATATACTGAAGTTTAAGAGAAAATATTTTCTTTGTATTTACAGCCTCATACATACTAAACCACAGCTCCTCCTGAGGCTGTGTTATTTATAAATTCATGATTATAATTTCCATAGAGTTACTCTGAAAAAATGACAAGACACAGTAAGAATAATTAAATAAAAATATAGTAATTTTTACACGAAATACACTGAAATAATACCTGCAGTTGCCTTATAAGCTACCCAGTCTCATAGACTGTATTTAGAATATAAAGAACACTGAAATTACAAATATGGGAATATCAGACTTTATCTTTTTTCAATACATATTCCCTGGGGAAGTCATGTGCTGCCCTTCTGCTGCTCTTCACAGCCAGGGACACCTGTGCTTAAACCCATTAATTGGTGTTGCAGTGAGGCTCTGATGAAGAGCCTGGGGGCTTCGGAAGGAACCAGTTGTTTTGTTTTCAAGGAAATTTTCTCAGAAGCCTGTGTCGACCCAGAAAAAAATCATTGAATTTTTGCATCTGCAAATATGTAAGTAGGAACCTGTTTTGTCTACCCATACTCTGTTATGTGTGACAGCTGTGACATAAGTGTGTTGGTATCCTGTGTGTGTGTCATGACACCTTTCCCTGCATCAGTTCTAGGCTGGCATTTCTCAACTGCCGTGTCAGGGACGTGCATGCTGCAAATGAGGTGACTGAGGATCAAAGACAAAAAGGGACAGAGGACTGACCCAGTAAGAACAAGACTGTAGTTTTTAACAGGTTTTTAACAAGTTAATTATAATTTTTTGAGGCATATTTATTTCCTTTTCTGTTAATGCCAGTTAGGGTGCCCACTGCTTGGGTTTGTGCTAATGGCTTAGGCTCTTGGTCAGGGCACTACAAACATAGACACGCATTCTCTTTTCCCACTGCTGCTACTGGAGCAGCATACCCTGGCACAGGGACAGTGCAGTGCAGAGGCTTTGGATCTCCCTGCAAGATTTGCCAGAGGGCATCTGTCAGAGCCCAAAGAGGTAACAGCAGCACAGGGCAGGGTGGAAAATTTTGAAAGAGAGCAAGTACTGAAGAGGAAAGAGGACAGCAATTTTTTATCTGCCCAGGGCAGCAAAAACCCTTGCATCAGCTCTACTCAGTTTTATTACAGATTTTATTCTGGTTTTGTTTACTTTTCCCAGGGAATGTTGTGATGTGCATTTGCATTGCATCTGCTCACCTTATTCAGTTTAGGGAAAGGTATTCTAAGCAGAATACATTTTAGAGTTGCTTTTCAAAATGTAAAGCACATCAACCGAATGAATAGCCTCTGGAAGAGTCCTGCACCCAAAAAACCTCATACACTGGCGCCTAGCAGTTGGAAGGCCATATTTAGAGAAATGAAAAAGGTCACTGGTGCTAAAACATATACCAGGAAAGAGAAGGAAAGAGATAAAAAAAAAGAATAGTGTTGCCATTATATACTGAGGGAAACATACATATCTGAAGATTGCCAGCATTCAGTGGGAAGGTTTGACAAAAGTTGAGCTTTTCCTTCCTTCAAACAGCCTTGGTATTTATTGAGTAAGATCAAGTGTGTAACTTGCAGAATTATTATAGGATGTAAAGCAAAATAGTGCAAGTTTAGTGAAGAGACATCAGGGTTAATGATCCTCAAGAAAATGCAGTCTCACAGTACTGTCCAGTGAGTAAAAAGAGCGGTCACTTTTGTAGTTCTGTTAATTTGTTCAACTCCGTGGAGAGCCATATCAAGCAGTGATGACAGAAGTCTACACTACCTGCAAAGATGCTAATGAAACTCCAGAGCCTCTTAGTTCTCATTTTGCAGTCACTATGAAGCCTTCCTACAGCAGTCCTATAACTTGAATGTGAGGAGTAAGGTCTCCTTGCATTTCCTTGGAAAGCTCATAAGGGAGCAACAATGCCAGCTCTTCATAATCAAATATAAATACTTTCCTTGTTTTTTTTCATATCTAGGCTCAATGAGAGCTGCTTGCTCCCTACAGGAAGGTGAGCTGGGTCCTGAGGGTTACCCCAGTGCTAGTCATGCCCTTATGGGTGGGTGTGTTTGAACACAGTGGGAAGAGATGGTCACTGAACAGTATTCAGTGACAGCCCCTGAGATGGGAAGTGAAGAACCAGAGCCAGGGACAATCCAGGAGCTCCCAACAGGAGCTAAAGCAGAATGGGCTGGGGGCAGGCCCTGAGACAAGGCTGTGACAAAGGGTCTGAAGTTCATCCATGGGACAGGGCCAGAGACTAGAAACAAGCTGCAACTTATGACCACAGAGGCTATCCAGAAAGAAACAGGTCCATGGGCAAGCAGGTGTCAGGACCAGAGACAGGGGTGGGAGATTGGCACTGCTTCCATGCAGCCCAGGCACAGATTGCCACAGGCAGGAGTGGAGGAAGGCCCCAGGTGCAGCTGCTCAGGTCCATTACAGCCTACGGGTTCCCACTGAACCCTGACTTTTCCAAGGGAAACCTTCTTGAATTGTTCTTCCCATCACTCCCAATGGCCACCCAAAAGATGTGGCTACTCTTGTCTTTCACCCTCCTCCTGTTACAGGTCTGACATGGTCAGACAGAGCTCCCAAGTCTTGGCTCCTGCTGGACCCTGTCCTCAGGAGTCATGCTGAGGCAAGATACCCAGAAAAAGTAGATTAAAAGCAGAAAGGTTATTTGGGAAACAGCAGCTCCAAAGTCCTGCTGAGTTTCTACCAGCATGCTTTCTTTTCATTTGGGAAGAAAAAAAAAATAAGCTGTTGCACCAATTGTCAGAGAGTCGCTGGGTTTCTGATTTAGTATGGAATTCTCACTACACAAAGTTCAGCAGCAATTCTGGGATTGACTTCAATATTTTTTTTTCCACCTGTTATCTACTTATACTTAACAGGATGTATTTGGTGCTGAGGAAGCTACAAAGAAAGCGTGCATAAGTGCCAAAAATCAGCCCACAGGCCTGTTTTCCAGCTGATTGGTTTAAAGCTGTGTTATATGATTTCTGAAATCAAACTGAATTTTCAATGCACAAATTGCATTTTGGTAATGCTTTGCATCATGGGTGAGGCACACTAAGTCTCCTGTGATCTCCTGGCCATCAAGAAAGAAAAGAAAAAACCTAAAGGAAGTTTAAATAGAAATACACACTGTACTAGGGAAAATGATAGGTGTGTATATAAGAGGCAAAGAAAGGTGCTGAGGTAAAAGGGAATGGAAAAGACAATAAAGGAATGTGATCAAATAACCTACAACAATTAACTTTGCTAATAGTTACCTGTAACTAGTGCCTAATGGTTCAGGAGAGAGTGGATATATGTCTTAAATCTGTATAGGCCTCTCTGAATATGAAAAAACTACATTCAACAGCATGGACAAATGGTAGTTGTTGGCCTGGCTTCCAGTGATGCATGAACCCAGGCTCCCCCTGTATGAGAGGATAATAAAAATGAGTCTTAAATTCCCCTCATGTGGGTTAAAATTTGAGACCTGATTTGATTAGTGTTTACAGCTACATTGTCTCACTGCTTCTTTGTTTCAGTGATGGACTGAATGTTGCATCTCTGCTACTGTAAGTTGTCTCAGAAAAGTACAGAAACAAAAAGGCAGATGTTGAACTGATGAGACAAGCATGTCCTCATAGCCCAAGGCCACAAAACAATTTCATGTATACACTCAAATACACTCCAGGAAAGCACCATTTAGGCTGTGTCCTGGGGTGAAACTTTTCCTTGTTCTTCAAGATCACCTTTTCACTGATGTACCCACTAAGCTGCTGGGTTTAGATGCATTCAGATCATCCCTTGCTCTGTTCCAAGAGTCCTGCCAGTGGCACATGTAGCACCTCCCCAAGTCAGTGATTTTCCTACAAGGCTATCCCTCTCTGTGGTTCATGCACTGTCACACCATCTGCTTCCCCAGTGAAGCCAGATGTGGATTGTCTCCCCTTGGTCTGCTCCCAGTGTATCTTCTGGCTGGAAATTTTGCTGGCTTCATTTTGACTATTGTTTATCTCAATAACAGTGTCCTCAATAGATATCCCCCAATTGTTTTGAATTAAATAATGAGGCAAGGACATGGAAGTGTCCTATTCTACCAGACTTTCTCCCTCCTGCTGCTGACTGCAGAGCTGCAGGGACTGCTAGAGGGCCTCACAGAAGGCAGGGAGAATCTACAGCCCATGCTCTCTGTCATTTTTCCTGTGACTTTATGCAAGTGATTGGCACCTTCACTGGGTGAGCTGTCACCTCTCATCATCCTCTGATACTTGGATGTTTCTAAAAAATTCTGCATGTTTCTGTGAGCTATGTCACCTTCTAATTTAGCAAATGTGCTCTTCTCTTAAAATAGTTTTATTTATTTTGAATATGCTAGAAAATGCTTTTTCTTTGTATGTGGATCAAAGATTACCAGGATGAGACTACAGATATATTTGAGGGTTTGCTGCCATCTGCAGTTGAAACCTAATATTAATCCCAGTTTACATGAGTGAATCTTCCCCATCTTCAAAGACCTTTAAATCTCAGCAAGCAACAAAACATACAATGATGAACTCTCATTCTGTTTTGACTACTGAGTCGAAACTACACTCCTACTCCAGCAGAAGTAAGGAGAAACTGAATTTATTTAACTCCTCCTGGCTGTAAGGTTCACTGACAATCTGGATAGACAGTAAACTCTTGTAGTTACCTCTTCAGCTCTCCTTTTGGTCAATTTGTTCTGTCTTCAGTGTATACACACTCAAGACACAATTCACTGTTTAAACTTGGAGTGGGAACTTTTCAGAAACTTTTCAGCCTTAACACAGAACTTGACTGGTTTGGGAGTGAGACTTGATCTTCTGCAATTTCTGAATTGGAGCATCTCCTTGCTTCATCTCTAAAAGAAAGACAGCTGCTGATGTAAGACGTCTCTTCCCACACTATTGTGTTGGATTTTCTCATTGGATATATGGTAGATCCTAGTATAGAAGAGAAAGGCATTAAAGCTTGCTGTGTAAAACAAAACAAGAAAAGTAACTTTAATAAAATTTATTTCTACAGTACTGAAATCATTTTAGGCACCAAAATATCCTGAAAAATTTAGATACATCACAGGATGTTTGAGATAATTAAAAAACCCCAAGCAAACACCCATCAAAACCCAACCAAACCAACCACAAAACAACAAAAAATCCATAAAAAACCTTAAAATTACTTAATATTTCTAAATATTTAATGATTTGGTAAGTAACATATATAAAATAGTAGGAGAATAATTAATTCAATTCTTTATACATCCTGCAAGCAATTACAAAAACATGTAAATAATTACATAAAAGAACAGGAATGGCACAAGGGGAGTGAGTAGATGTATTAAATTGCTATGGCATGGACAATTTTGGTTTTTTCTTTTTTCAAATTAATCTAGTCAAGCAACTTTACTGAAGTCTTAGTGTGGGAAGTTATTTTTGACTGTCTGCAATAGAAAGCAAAGTGTTGATTTCTATAATATTTAAAGGTCCTTCCTGCACTGCAATAGAGGAACTGCATTGGTTCTAATTCCTCTATTACAGCACTTTTTACAGCTAAAAATCTGTATTCATAAGGATGTAGTATGACAATATCTTCTGATTTTCCTATCTCTACAAACCATAGCAAAATTTAGAAGTGTTATGCCTGATCCTCAAGGACCATTAATCACTGTATCTCCTTGGAGTCAATGGAGCAGCACCGATTTGTAGAAACAGAAGATCTAGCCCTAGATTTTAAGTGTTTCATAAACACTTCACTCAAACTGAGAGATAGAAATGATGATTCAAATGATAGTTTGCCTTCTGCATATTATAGTTGATGTTCTTTTGCCCAGTTTGTGGTACTTAAAGTATCGACAAATATAATGTAGTACAGTATAACAGTGATCAAGATGAAGTACATCAAATTACTGTAGTTAAGTCATGGAGTGAACTGCCAGGTTGTTTCTGCAGTCACACAAAAGCAATGTCTTAATCTCTTCTGACAAATGGAGATTGTTACTTATGCAGATGGTGCGTAGATGAAACATGAGTGCTTAAATTTTGCCAGCATATCTTTTCCAAAAGAATGTTTAACAGAGGAATTCTAAAGTTCACATAATAAAAAAAATTATTTCTGTGCTGAGATCTAGATCAGAATTTGTAACCACTGTCAATCCAGTATCAACAAATTGTCCGTATGGTTGAGACTTTGTAGTAAGGCATTTCAGGGAATCTGGGGGCATTTCTGTTCTCTAGGGAAATGGGATTCATCTTCTTTGCATTTATTTTCTCCACTTCCTGCTCACAGGAAGACTTCACAATCTTCAGATGTGCGGAAATGCTCAGGTTTCTTATTCAATATCTGGGAATCCTGGAATCAGGTCTGAGCACCCATGTGGTAAAAGCAGGACACATGGTCCACCTCTCCAGGTGCACTCTGCATAGGCAAGGAGAGCATCCTCAGCATTCCTGACCATTCCCCTGTAATCAGCACAGGGTGTTTTGTTTATTGTCCTGCTCCAGCTGTGATGGTCAAGTGTAGGGATGCCTGACAGGTACCTTCACACAGCAACAGGCTCCTGATCAGGACATTGCATCCTCCTCTTTCCCGGTCCCCTGTCCCCTGCTTTGTTTCTGGGTAAAGAAAATTTGCTGGTTTGTTGTATGGTGGTGGGTTTGATACAGATATTGTTCCCTTTGGGGAGTTATGTGTTATGAATAAACTAATAACCTTGCAGCTGACTTGATGGGACTCCCTACTTTTGCTGATAGAGCTAGATGCTGAGGGTAAATGGGGCAGAGCCAGCTGAGGGAAAAGCTTTAGAAAGCCAAATAGCTGGCAATTACTGAGATGACTGAGGAATAGAAAGCAGTAAATAAGGACGTTTAGATGAAATTTGTTCTTGCTGAAGAGATAATTATCTTTTCTGAGGGTACACTATTTTTTCTCTGTGTTTTTTTTGCTTGGTTTGGTGATAATTCACTCACTATTTGAGAACTGGGTGCTGATGTAAAGGTGGAGCTTTTGTAGCTGTGGCATCTGGAGGTATTTTATCTTTGGTAATAGTTGCAGGACCTGATGAGTAAAAAGAAAAGGAAGAGCTGAACTAGGTAAAAGGAATTAAACCTAAAGTGTAAATAACTAATGTGGCCTATTAAGTGGACTGACAGTTGGACAAAAGTTGCTGTAGCTGGTGTGCTTTGAAGGAACAATAAATAAAGAGAAGGAGGGGTGATGTGCTGGTACTGTGCAGTAGAAATGGGCTAGCAATTGATGTCAGCATGGCACCAGAACAGAGGGAGAAGTTTGCTTTAGTTTTTAGTTAAGTATTGCAAAAAAGTACAGTTAGAACACAGTTAAATGAGGCTAAAATCAAAATTTTCTATGAGAATGTTTGAAAATAGAAGTTAATCTGATTTTAAAAGCTTCGAGTCTGTCCTAAAATAATAGGAAAATAGTACATGTGCTACTAATCAAAGAAATGTAATCTGTATTGCTACAGGCCTGTTTCACTGCCAAAATAAAGAAGGTTTTAAAACCAACTTTGAAAAAAGAATATGTGGGAACTTGCACATAAATAGAAAATGAGATGAAATGTGATGTATGTGTTTACTAACAGTACATTGTGTCAGGCTGACATGCTGTTTTTTATTAGTCCTCCATATCACTTGATACAATTCTAGGGTGTAAATAATTATGTGAGAAAACAAAAAATCAGTAGAAAAATGTGGAACTGGTGAAAGACAGACCACATGTAGAAGCACACCATGGTAGGAGGGGAGGTGAAGAGCACATACTGCAACAAAGGGAAATTCTAATTAGATGTTATTAAGTGTTTTTTTCAAAGCAAACAGTGTCAAACACTGGATCAAGTTGTCTGGAGATAAAATTCCACCCTTGAAGAAGATCAGAATTCTGCTGGAGATGAGCCTGAATCGTCAGATCTAATGTCAGATGAAAATTTGGGAAATACTGCCTAGTGTAGGAAGATTAGTGTATAGATCAGAAACAATTAAAACTGTAGTTATAGCAGTGAAGCTATTTTGTGCATTGCTGCATAAAAAGCTGGGAACAATAAGAATTTTTAAGGCATGAAACATCAAATGAGGATGTATGAGCTGATTTTCACCCGACTAGGCTGCCAGTGCTGATGCAGTCACGGGAGAGGCAGATATGGTTCTAAGATGACAGACAGGCACTTCCAGCAGCCATTATCAGGAAATAGGAGTTCAAACCTAAATAAATTAGTCAGGCATTGAGGGATTGGAGAGCTTTTCTTGAAAGGACTTGACTTAGTTTAGGAAGATTAGACTGAAAACCAAAATGTTTTACAATTTGAAGTACATCAAAGTACATCAAAGTAAGCTTCATGATAGAAGGAAGCCTGTTTGAGATACAGGATAAGATGCTGGGCTCAGAACTGCTTGGTATAAGACTGGTAAACAGTGAATAAAGTTACAAACCACCACATTCAGCATTCAAGTTCTGAAATAACTGTCCAGAAGAAGTAATAAGGCCTTAACTGATGCTTGATCTGCTGTTAAAATAAATTATTTGATATGGCTGCGGGGACAGCAAAGGACAAGAGCTGATGACTTTGAAACGTAAGACTGGAAAGGACATAGTCTTTCTAGAAATATAAGCAGAGCAGTTTGATGAAAAGCTACAGTAAATCACTCTGATTCTTAAATGTCATTAGTATTAAAGGGTTGTTATTTCTCCAAAGGATCTAGGGCATCTTGAGCCATTGAAAATGTAAGAGATATTTATTGCCAAGGAGACTTAGACTCAAGAGCTGCCTGCACCAGCATCCATACAGCTGTCACAGCCCTCCACTGCAAGGAGCTGCATGGTAAATGGTTCTGTTCTGCCTTGGCCCAGGGGAAAGGTTCCTTCAGCTGAAGAATTGCTCTGCTTGCTGGTGTTGACAGAAGGCAGACTGTGTATGGGAATCCCTTTGTCCGAAGGACAGACAGCATCTGAACTGTTTTAATAGTTGGCTCAGCCTTGTCCATTTAAAGCCATTACAAGGGTCCTGCCCTGCCAGGGATGTAGTGAGACCTGTTGAGTGCTTCTGAGGAAAGCAAAGGCACTTTTGAACACAGCAAAAAATAATCTGCATTTTGATAGTTTTCATTTAGTCTAAGCTCTGGGCATCTATCAGAAATTGTTCAAAATATATAATGCATTAAAAGTTTTCCTAAATTTCACTGCTCTGTAGAGCTCATGTTCTTGTGTACATCTCTTGTTTGCAAGAATCACCTTGATATTACCTGAAGGAAAATTTGACTTTTCTATCTGAACACAAAAAATATTTTTTTAAATATAAAATAAACTGAACTTACACCATGACTGTCTGAAATCTGTAACTGTACTGTTTTTGAAGCAGCAGAAATCAAAAATCTTGCTTTTTGGAAATTATTTCAGTAGTAGTCCTTAAGTAAGACTTTGCAATGGCTCTGCTTAAGAGTTTGTAGACACTGTTGTGAATTACTGTAATTTATTTCATATAAATGCATGTTATTTGTATGTGGTAGCACTTAAGCCACCCTTAAAGAGGCAAGTATAGAATACAAGTATGTACAAAGTATAAACCGGACACATTTGCCATGTTGTCTGAATGAAACCATGCAAGACAAGATTTTGGTGAGGGAAGCAGTGATGTCTTCAATAGGATTATATTATATCTATTTTTCTTTCAGAATAAATTATAAATGTCACAGTTCTTCACAGCTGAAAAGACTGAATTAATTAGTGTGTCACCTGAGAGCTTTCGCCCTTTCTGGGAAGAAATGAAGTGATTTGAAAGAGCACTGGAAAGGGCCCTCATCCTACTTGACCTTTCCAGAGATGAGGCAGACAGATCGATGGGGAAGTGACTGCAGTGAGCTGGCACCTTGCAGAGAGGGTGTACTTCAGAAGTGCCAAAACAGGTTACAAAAACATGGAGGCTGATTGCTTTGCTTTATGAAGAGGGTCTCCCTTTCTTTTGGTTAAGGGAGAGGTAGCATCCAACAATTTTGTCTGTCCCCTGACTTTATTTTTTTAAAAATTGCTTGTATCTTCATCAAAATCAAGCCTTTCCTCCTTCTAAAAGATTGGTGGTGTGAATTTATAATAGCTAATTGGGTGGGTGAATGACCCAAGAAAACTGAAAATGGCTCTCTGAGGTAGAAGTTTTAAAGATAAATTGGACTTTCTATCATTGTTTTCCTCTTTCTTTTTGGCTCAAAATCAAAGCTAAATGGCACCACTGTAGAAATTCCCAAAGTGGCATGCTGGTGTTGGTAAGAATTGGTGATGACTACAAGCACATACACACACTGCTGCAAGGCTCATGCTCCCTATGGGGTATTGATGCAGAGATTTGTTCCTGTGATCCTTGGCCAGCTGTTTCCTTGAGGGGAAATCCTTGTGGTTCAAAGTGTGAGTGCTAGATTCTTGGACTGATGGTGAATTCCACCACATCAATCTTCTTTCCCAGATATTTGCCTTTCAGTGTTGAAGACCACTTGTGAGGAGTGATGCAAATAACACGTGGGTTGAGAGTGTGACACCTGAGATGCCGCTTCTGAATCCCTTTGATGAGCTTTCATGTAGTGAGGGTTTCAAAATATTTAGTTACAGGTGTCAGGGAATCCTATTTTCAGAGCCTGCCCTGCCCTCTTCACTTGTTTCCCAACAAGCACATTTATATATTTAATGTTTTGCTTTAATCTTTTTCTTGTATCAGTAGACTCAGAACAGCTAAGTGACCAGAGGGGAAAAAAGCATCAAGAAATGCAAAGCATAACTGAGTAATTATGTTGATGATAGTAGACAAACCAGGTGTATTTCTCCTAATCGCTCCAAAAGGAGACAATATCAGAAATTAGTTAATAAGGAACCTTTGCATGTCAGTCTTCCAGCAGCTCAGAACTGTGTGTCTGCTACACTGCTCTGTATTGCTGTATGTTTGACTGGCAGAGAAATGAGTGAACAGAAATTATAAATTGTGCCCATACCAGCAGTAGCAGAGTAGCTGAGAGAAGGTTCTTGGTCAGGCACAAGAAGTAGGACACAGTGATTGTGGGGATGATTAGGATTAGATTTACAGATAATACAGTATTCAAATATTGCTGATGGGGTAATAACAGCTCAATAACAGTTCTGCTGTTACATGGATTTTGGTATAACCCTTTTTTGTTCACTCCTGCTGAGTCATGAGCTTCAGTGAGATACCCTCACTTCCTCAGCTTTTCAGAGAAGTCTAAGTGTGGCTCAGTCCACTTAGTCTGAGATTTGTTCAACAGTCTGTGACTTAAGGGCTATAATATAAACAGGTTAAGCTAGAAATGTATAGGTTTCCAGTTTTTGGCTGTAATCTTTTGCTGTAGATGTGGCTGGTCTGAAACAGCTGATATCATAGTGAATAGACTCTGGCATTATTTACCTTTCCATGTAGAAGTAGCCATCATTTCTTCTAGAAAACAGGGGACAATCTGAATCTGATTGAAATAAACTATTCCAGCTGTTGTCTAATGTGTGTAGTTATGAGGTCACTCACTTGCAAGGTGATGCTCTAAGCTCTGGTCTTTGCTTTGAGGATTTTCTCTACTGAAATCAAACAATTAGTGGAGAAGGTGAAGAGAATGATCCTTTCCCCCAGTAGACTGGAACTGTAGCTCACAGTTCAATGCAGAGTTGCAGTCTTTTATGCTCTTCTTCTGGCTCATTTAATCTTGAGTTCCACTTATTTTACGCTGAGTGACTTGACCAGGAAAAATGGACTGAGTCTTTTCTTACAGACATCCTCCTACACTGGTAATTAGGGACTTTGTGTGAAACAAGGGTTTATAATTTATTAATATTTGTGCATCTAACTCTGACAATTTGCCTCGAGGGGTAAGATGAAGGATGAGGCTGAAATTACTGTATTTTTAGGCCATGATTATATTGACCAATTTAAAAGTTCAGTATTCTGTGATTCAGTGTAGGACAGAAAGCTTGGTACGGGAGGCCTACAGAAAGACCCATGCGTTATTTGTATAAGTAAGTATGCTGTGAATGCCACTGGTAATGGCAAATCCCACTTCTGGTGTGGCACTAGCAGAACTTTCCAGTCTTATCTATTGAGAAATGCTGGTCAATGCCTACTGCCTTTCCAGGCATCAAATACTCCACATAAACAGTTAGAATAATATGAGTACCAAGGGATAAGGTTTCCCTGGTTGCTCCATCTGTGTGCCCTCACTGAGCATTCTAGGTACAAAGCTGTGATGATGTGTTGCTGTGATTTTTCATCCATCCTATCTTCTAAATAATAACTTTGAAACCTTCTGAAGCAGGTTTTGTTGATGCTGCTGCCTAGGAACTTGTCCAGCTTATTCAGTCTTGTGCTTTGTGTTGTGCTCTTGCGCTCTCCTGGCAGGGAGGAGGGCAGTGCTGAATGACTTTTATCTCGAATTCCTCCCTGTTTGAAAAAATAAAAAGAAAGATTAAAATATTTCTTAGAATTTGTGCCTTTCTTATCAGTCTTTCTCTTAGGAGATCTCTTTGAATAGAACATATCTATTTTCTGATATACTGTGTTATAATTTCTTTTGCATTGAAACAGAATCTTTCAGTTTTAATCATCAAACTTGCTCCTGCTGTTCTGCCAGTGAAGGAGATAATCTTCAATGATCTGTGGAAATTCTGCAGAAACCAGAGAGGCTCTTAGTGCCCCTAAAGTCCAAGTTATTGCCTGAAAGGGATCTTGGCAAAGAAGAGCACTTGGTCTTCTGTGTGAAGACAATGAACTTACTGCATGAAGTTGCATAAGTACCTGAAAATTCTTGTTGTGGAGGTTCTTGTCTTAATCAGGCAAAATGGGAAATAACCTGAACTGCTGTTTTGAATGCAGAATAGCTTGAAGTTCTGTTTAAAATATAGAGTGAAGAAGCAGTGATACTTTCTGACCTGCTGGAGAGGAAAACATTTTATTTTCATTTTTGTGTTAGAACTCGACACATGGTCTGATAAAATGTTAATAACTCCTCCAGGGTGAAATGTAACCTACCTAAAAGTCTAGAACTGCTGCATGGATACTGCACAGGTCAGTCACTGTGCCTCACATGGATTAATTTTTAACAGGATCTTCTCTGTGTAGTATTCTAGCTTAGTTTTCTAAGTCACGTGGTTTCAATTTTTCTCCAGGAGTAAAAAAAAACAAACCCTCTTGGTAAACTGTCAGATTGTTTTTGGTATGCTAATAAAACTGGCTGAAATAATCTAATATGTTCAGGAACTGCTGTTGCATTGGTGACCTTCTGGCAAAGAAAAAGAATGGAATATTCAGCTTGGACCTGGGTTCCTAGGCCTTACAGGTGAAGCATGGTGCTTAGGAAAGTGATTGTTGGGCACCAGTGGAGTTGGAGAAGCACTGAAATCTATCTAGAAATGCCAGAAATATATAGGTACCTAACAAATGGGTACCTAATTCCACATGTAACTCACCATTGCACACTCTCTTGGAAAGAAGGCTGACTTGTCTGTCTCAGAGCATGGCAAAAGCAAACTGGATTCATTGCAGTGAATTGGGCAATGGTCAAGTCTTTACTCAGTGATATAGAAAACCTGCCAGAGGAATTTTCTAAATACTGTGACATCTCACACCAGATGACTGCTCTGTCTTCAGGATTTATGGATTTGTATAAATAAAGTGATTCTCTTTTTTTCCTTTCTACTCCCCTTGCCTTTTTTTTTTTTGTTACATAATTTGGAGTTTTTTGGTCTTGTCAGATATGTCAGAAATGCTGGACAGTAGGAGCAAATGTATTTCTCAATCCATATAAATTAGAAAATGAGAGAATTACACTGAAGGAACAGGAAGGCATTCCCAGTGATGTAGGAGACAAAGGTTTGTATCTCCACTGAAGAGAGAAGCTCTGATCTCAGGCTTTTTAGTATTATATGTGAGGAAATGTAGGTTAGATGGGCTTGGAGAGAAAATACTGCAATACTGGAAAACCCACACTGACTCATGATGTCTGTGCTGGGTTTCAGTGTGACAGAGTTAATTTTCTCGATGATAGCTGGCATAGTGCTGTGTTTTGGATTGGTGCTGGAAACAGTATTGATAATTCAGGAATGTTTTAGTTTCTGCTGAGCAGTGTTTGCACAGTGTCAAGGCCTTTTCAACCTCTCACACTGCCCTGTCAGCAAATAGGTTGGAGGTGCACAAGGAGCTGGGAAAGGCCACAGCCAGGACATCTGGCCCTGAAAAATGTAAGGGATTTTTTCATACCATATGGCATCATATTCAGCGTATAAAGCTGGGCAAAGGAAGAGGAAGAGGGGTTGTTGAGAGTGATGGCATTTGTCCTCCCAAATCACCACTAGTGTGATGGAACCATCCTTTCCTGGGGATGGCTGAACACCTGCCTGCCCATGGGGAGTAGTGAATGAATTTCTTGTCAGGCTTTGATTGTGTGTGAGTCTTTTGCTTTAACAATTAAACTGCCTTTACCTCAGTCCATGAGTTTTCTCACTTTTACTCTGCCAATTCTGTCCCCCACCCACTCAGAGTGGGTGGCTGTGTGGGGCTGAGCTGCTGCTGGCTGTGGTTTAACCATGGCACTCTCTCATGCACTGGTCTAAATTGCAGTCCCACACAGTCTTGTTGCTTTTTAGTGGTTGGGAGCATTTTAGGCGCTACTTATTATTTCCAGCTTGAGTCTGCTATGTCTGTTCTCTCATACAAGTCCCTGAAGTGGCACTTCTTATAGAGTAGGCAGTGACTGCGAGAAAACAGAGGTCTTGGGAGATGCATGGAACTACCTTTGTGGGCCTTCAAATACTTTTCTTAGTTTGCTAAAACCTTTTGCCGTAGACAACTTGTTGGAGATATATATTTGGACATGGGACTTACAGAAACAGAGGGATATCTGGCCACAAATGGTTAACAAATCCATCAAAACATTTAAATTGGATGCACAAGTTTTTTTTCAGGTTTATGTACCTGAAGTGAATATCCAGCACCAAGATAGCTCCAGCAATCCAATAGGTGAGTGCAGATTGAGTGTTCTTAATTTGTCTCTTAGAATAGAGATCTGATTTTAAAAACCATTCTGTAAATCAATGTGCTAATAAGACAGGAAGAGTCTCCAAACTGTCTTTCTGGATCTTGGATCTTGCGTGTTCATAAACTGGACTTTAGCAGCCCACAGTGCCAGTTCTATTAAGTATTTGATAACAAAGTAGACAGTGCTCGCTATGCAAAAGAAGTTCTCCCAGACAGATAAATTACCAGGCTAAAGTGCAAGTACGCTTATTCTGACAATGAATTTAAATTATTGCCTCTAGAAATGGTGCATCTGTCCAAAGCTGTGAAACATTTAATTTCTTTTTTTTTGGTTTTTTTTTTTTTTGCAAATGTTCAAGGGCAAAATAAGCCGTGTATAACTATAGTATTACCTTCCTCTATCCTGGTTTGCTAATTTTTAGACTATTCCACAAGAAATCACAGATAGTTCTTTGGCTTCATTTCAGCAGCAGAAAAGAAAAATATTTAAGCCCTCTTTAGATATTTAACCTCCTTTAGGGACTAGAAAGAATGATAGGTTTGTGGGTAAGACACTGGTGAGAGAATTTTTCACTTGGCTGTAGGCTTCCTGAGTTAATGTGTGCAAATTAAATACTTCTTTTTTTTTTCTACTTTCTTTCTTTTTTTTTTTTTTTCTGTTGGAATTTCTGTAATATTGTTACCTTTCTGTCTTCCCCGGGTCGGCTATAACTTGTTCAAGACACAGAGCATCTGCTATAGAATCTATACAAGATACACTGATGCCAACTTCTAGGCAGGTAACAAACTAGCTTGTTTCTGCTGCTGTTCCTTTTCTAGCATGTTTATAATTGCTCAGGATTTAAATTTCCTTTAGGTAAAACCTTTTGAGCACATGAATGTGGTATAGCCTGTTGGAAGTTTGTTCCCTTTTTAGTGAAGAGTTGCTTTACTCAACCCTGAGGAACGTTGAGTGTGTAAACTGTGGGGAAAAAAAGAGCCGTTTTCTTCCTTTTTCTTTTCTATATGGAATGGCCTTTGCCTCATGGAGAAGTTACATTTTACTAGCATAACTATTTTCAGTTACCTGTACCATGAGATTGGTATGGAAATTGGTTATCTTTTTTTTTTTAAATCTTTTTAAATCTCTCTACTTTAGAAAGACATGTAATTTTCCAGCCTACTCATGTAATTCAGAGTAAAGGAAACAGAAGTTTGCTATGTCATCCTCAAACTTTTTGGTTGTAAACCTTTTGAATGTAAACTTAGAAATATAAATGATTAAAGAATTGAAAAGAATGGCATACAAGGCGACTCTATCTCTTAAACTGCAGTGTATAGAACCTTCCTTCTTGTTTTGTGTGAAATTGAAACCTTCTGTCAGCCAAACTTTGGGGCCTCACAAAAAATCTCTTAGAAGTTTGACAGTCTTAGAGAAAACCTGATTTTTTGGGAAGCAGAGGAATCAAGAAGGACTTTGTTTATAATTGGAATCCCTCTCTACCACAGAAGACTTCGCACAAAGTTTTTGTTACACTTTAGGGTCACAGTATCAGGTACTTAGATTTTATTTCTTTTTCTGCCATATTTCTCCTAGTTTTCCTCCTTCCAAAAATCCAGCCAGAACCTTGTTCCAAACTATTCCCATGAGAACTACTGACATGGCAATGACATAGCTACCTTTAGGATGCTATGCTTGAATCAAAGGTCTTTTAAGAGAAGAGCTACTGTGAGGTCTGTGAATTGTTGCCCAATCTATAACAGCCCTAAGTTTTCCTTCAGTCCTTCTGTTAGAAGGGTGTGATCTCAACTATGCCTTTCCACAGCTCACTCTTTTACTGAAGCCTGTCTACACCATTTTCACTGGGACTTTCATCAGAAACAAGAAGAATCTTTAAGAGCATCAGCAGTTGTAATTTGCTTCTACCCATTCACATTCAGAGGCCCTTCTGGGGTTACCGTAGGCTTAAGGGAAAATGCTGTTACTGTGCTCTGATTCAGATTTGTGGTGTGAAACCTTCACTGCACTTACACACTGTACACATTGCATTTTACAGCCATTGTCTTGATTACAGAGCTGCAATTGATTTACTAGACAGCAAATTGAAAAATTATCTCTAGGCTTCTCTGTAAAATTACCTCTGATAGCAGGAGCATTCGACAGTGCCCTAGTACTAACAGAAGGCTGTCAGCCTGTCACCTTCCCTGCCAGCTGACTCTGACTGCTGGAAGAAAATTTAAGTCCAGCCTTAGAAGCTACAGCCACTGATGGACTGCCTCCTAACAATGGCAAACTATGGGATGGCAGATTGGGAGGGAGGCAGGAAGACTCTCATCTTACCATATTTGAGCAATCGGGGTGCTCAAATATGGTTGGCCCTTTAAATAATGGTGATTAAAGAGCTCTCACACCAAAATTGGTAGGAAAGAGCAATGTCCTTTCATTTCAGCATGTGTGGTTTGCACACATATCTCCTGCTGTGAACTGCTACTCATGTGCCTTTTTGTCCCCCTCACCAGGAGTAAGAGACACACCATAAAACTCACAGAGAAGCTTTAGAGCAGAGGAGTCAGTAATCTTTTACACAGTGAAGACAGAGGCCTCATTGTTACAGATGTTGCAGAAGCTCAAAGTACAAATAATTTTGCATGGACATGTGAATTTTTGTTTCCTTTTTTCAATATGTTCATGGAAGATAGAGGGTTGAGAACAGATTTTTGACCCACAGGGAGCAATGTACCCAACTGTCATGACCAAGTCTGTGCACATTTATCATTAAGGATGTAGTTGAACAAACAAATTGAGACAAGGTAAAATAAGTTAAACCAGACCAATACAAACTGCACTAAGGAAGATGCCATCTGGAATTTCAGGAGGGATTTTGGTGATGAGAAGGATGAAAGTTGAACTTGAAAGAACTAGTATAAGTATGATAGAGAAATGGTATTGAGATAGTAGTTGCAGATGAGACCAGTGGGGCCTCAGGTTTGTGCTGAGAGCCAGAGAGGAAGGAGTATAAAGTCAAGACACTGTCTTCATGCTGGTGGTGCACTTTGTGGTTTGATTTGGAAAACCAATATATTTGCAAGGACAAAAAATGAAGGAGCTGTTCTGTGTCAGGGGACAGGGAAGTTCTATCTTCTAAGAGCTATTTTGAAGTTGCTATTGGGCAACAGGAGAGAAAAGCAATGTTTGCTTCTTTCTTAGGGTCAACGAATACAGGCTATTTTTATACAAGGCTGTTTTTTTTCCTTTAGGAGAGAGGCTGTCATTGCTGTAAGTGAAAATGTTGATTGCCTTCTGCAGAGAATTTTATGTACTAGTGGGGATGCAAGTGAACACATGCATTACTCACATCTCCTGGGGCTTTCTAAGGACTGTGATTTTAAGGTCTCTAAGTGGAGTCACACCTATTACAGTTTTTATGATGTGTCTTTAGCCCCACAAGTCCATGGATAGCTGGAATGTCTTTAGATCTCACCTTTACCTGTGCATGTGGGTGTGTGTATGTGTGCACATGACTGTCCACTGCTTGGTATGGCCCTTACAGCTTGTGATAAAGCCACAAGCACCCACAAAAGTGACCTTACTAAATGTAAGATGACAGTGGTTTTGTCATTCTGCTTGGCAAGACTGGGAGCTGTAGCTGTGAAAGGGGAATGTCTGCTTTTCTGTCCTTCCCTTCCACTTCCCACCCAAACAGAGCTCAGCAGCCTGCTAATGGGAGGTTGGCTTTAGCAATTGTGTAGTGACCCCTGGCAGATTTATGAACTCTCCCCTGCCTGGGAAAGAGAGCCTGACACACTCCCTCGTGTTTTCCCTGAATTTCTTCCATGATTTCTGCTTTCTTTTCTTGTCAGACACTTTGACACCATGACTTATTTTTACACTTAAAGCCACTTTCTGCTGAGAGCCTAATGAGTGCAAAAGGGCACTTATGACTCCCAAACACTGCAAGGCGTAATAGTGCTGTGGGGGAGACAATCTAAAAATGAGCAGAAACAACAAAGCACTGAAGGGCAAGCAGGACACTGCAAAGACATCTAGAAATAAGTACATAGCCTGGAATGACTGTCTTACCCTGGAGGTTTCACTTCCCCCCTTCTTCCCTGTAGTTTGCGAAGCTCTGCCTAGGTGTTTCAAGTGTGCCTAAAGCTAGGCTTTAAAAAGCATTGAGGCATTGCTAATACCATGTAAAATCATCTCCATCTAAGCTTGCTGCTGTATAGTAGAACATTATTAGTGCTTGACAACCTTTTAAGAAATAATCAGCTTTCTCTGGACTCCAGCTTATTGTTGTAGGTTATAGTCTGTATTTTCCCCTTCTTGTGGAAAAAGAACACAGAAGAGAAAGTTTTATTGGCATTTATCCTTCTTTTCAGCTTAATGATCTGCTTTATGCAGTCCTTTCAGAGCAGACAGAATCCCTCAAAAGCAGCATTGGCAGTTCTTATGGAAAAGTGAGTTCAACAGGGTGAGGATGCTATTGGGGTGTTTATATTCTGCTCAGGTCTCCCATGTCACCAGCCACAGGGCTACTTTTCTTCTTGTTATATAGTTGGGCTAGAAAGGCATGTGTTTGACGTAGTTACTGCTCAGAGTTTATTGATCTGCTTTCTTGTCAATGTTCTTGATTTCTTGACAAAATCTACTTAAACATGGAACTGGAAGAGTTATTTGGCATTGAGTTGAAGGGTTGGAGTCAGGCACTCTCTAACCAGGTGGGTGAAAATTGCTTTGCCAATCCTCTTGGTTAGGATTTTGCTCCATTCCTTTATGGCTTAGGGCCTGTGTTGTTTTTCAGTTCTCTATCTACATTAAGAGCTCCACCTCCCTCACAAAGTCACAAATGTGTGCTTGAAATCCTTAAAAAGTCCAGCCTGGGAGAGGATCCTGTGGACAAAATAACCCATCTCCCAATTTCATAGAAAATACCCTGGGCCAGTGAGTGCCTGTCAGTGTGGCAGGGAAGATCCTGAGCCTGTCTTTACAGTGACAAACCTTGCAGAGCAGCAGTCCTTGGGGACACTTTGGGACGTGCAAGGGAAAGCGCCTTTCTCCAGTTGTTTCAAACATGAGTCATACTGAATGAACACATCCTGAAATCCAGGAAACATACGGATGTAACAATGCCTAAGGTTATTTGTTTGTAAAGGCTATCGCGGAGTAAATGTGGACTAATAAAGCAGACCTGGTGATCTTAAGGACCTAAACAATATCACCAGGGCAGAACTGGTTGGGTCCTTGTGAGTGTGGGGTCAGCTTTGGGTTTTGCTCCATTTTTGACATGCTGAATGCAGCTGCAGTTACTCACAAGCTGCTTTCATCAAGGCTCTTCCTCTGAGCTAAGACTTTTTACCACAGGCCTCCCAAATGGTCCTGTAACCACAGTGTTACTGATAGGATAGGATGCTCAGCGAGCCTTAATATGTTTGGGAAGTGAAGCAATATCCCTCATGCTCTGATAGCTCATCAATTGCTTGCACGATGTAGATTTTAACCTCCCAGATCCCCGGGTTGAAGAAAAGTTAATATCACCCCCATATTAATTGCTGGTACTTAGGAGGGCTGAGGACAGAGGGTGGCAGCACAGCCCTGTCGGAGCTCACCCACACACGCTATAGAGGCTGTGGCAGTGCTGAGTGGGTGTAAAACATTTCACGCACAATTGCTTCTAATTAAATGTACATCTTTTTTTGTTTTGCTCACAACAGGGCAAAAGTAACTTCTGTTTGCCTAGTGTGTTTTGGTGTTTCAATCTGTACCTTACTGTTTGATTTAAGCTTATGTGGTGGAGTTTAGAGCCACGAGTTGTGTGTATAGTATATGTGTGCAGGGAAAACCTTGCCTCAGAGACCACCCACTGATCTTTAGCTTATTAAATGCTCTAACTGATGTTCTTGCTGATAGTCCTGACAGCAACTAACAGGCCATTTCTTAGTGTAAGGAAGATAAACAGTAGTACTGAGGCTATAACCAAATCTAGCTTGGGGGCAGAGTACAAATTGGTACAAATTTTGGTACAAATCATAGCAGTGAGGAATGAACCACGTTTGTAGGAGACATGCTTCCAAGAGCCCTAAATTGCTTTATTTTTGCATTTTGTATCACTGGAAAAACTGAGATAACAAAGGGCTTAATGTGCTACTGGCCCAGGCTGGAATTTTACAGTGCTGAGTGCAGGGCTCAACCAACCCCAAACCCACCTCCCCCTAAGCCTCCTAAAACAAGATCTATGTACCTCACTGAAAAACTGGTACAATCTTCATTCCTCTCTCACATTCCCAATTAAGTGTAATGAAGGTGCTGGGCTGTTGATATAAATATATACCATGCTATAAGAATATGCATATATTGAAAAGATTATTCCTGAACCCTCTTTGTTCTTTGATGAAAACAAGTAGGATTACTGAAGGATCATTCAGAACTCTTAGTACTAATAAAAGGTTTCCTGAATGAGTGTCAAAAATTATCTTTTCTTAAAAGAAGCTAGCAGAGCATTGAAAGGAAACCTTGCCCATTTCCTTTATTAACAGGAATAGTCTTTGTCTCACATGTTTTGAATGAGAGGTCAATTTTCAAAGGGCAGACCAAAGTTTCTGGGGCACACTGGTCAAAGCTCAAACACAAAAGTTTCATATTGTTGAAAACTGGTGCTGTGATTATATTGTTTTTAGTGCTTATATTGTGCTTATTTATATTGCTACAAATTGAAGTGATTTGGACCTGTGTAATACACTAATGTTGTAGCTTGAACTCACTGTAAATCTGAGATAACAAATCTAACTACCTAATGATGGTTACTGGAACCCTATGAAAGCAAAATATAATTTATTTATGACTTGTGCTATAATAAGAGCTTCTTTGAAAATGAAGAAGCATACACAAAAACACTGGGCCACTTTTACAAATGCCTTTGTCCTCATTCATTTTGTTTAGCACTTCAACATTTCACTTAGATGAGATATTATGTCTTGCTTTTACTTCGGGTGGTTTACTTAGTCTTGTCTTGCTGGGCTCTTCTAGCTAATCAGGAAATGCATCACAATCTGTTTATTTGTGTAGATGAAATAATTTTATGTCTGCTAATTTCAGGAGAGTCTATTTCAATTCTGAATTGTCTCCAGAAGTCTTAAGTAGCTTACTGAGAAATAGGACCAATGTTTATACCTATTTTGTACTGGTCATAATTTTAGATCAGAACAATGCAAAAGAATATTTCTGAGCTGAAGATATAATGTGTCTTTCTTCAGCAGACAGAACACGTGAGTTTAAAACACCAGAGGAGAACACCTTCCACCTCAACTCTTTTTGGATGTCAGCTCCCTAGGTCTATTTAAAAAGACATTAAAAATCCTTGAAAGGAGAAAGGTCAGATCTGAACAGGCTAATTTATATATAAAAGAGAAAATGGTGTTAGAAAAGTCAAGACCTGAATGATAGAAATCACAGCACACATTTTCACTGGAACTGTTCTTTATCTTTGTGAAAAGAATCTGAAATACTATTGAGAGATCATTTCTAGTTACACCTTAAAACAGCAATTTGATACTCTCATGCAACTGTGCTAACATTATTGTTGGAACCTTATGCAGTTCTTTGCTGACCTCACATTTCTTAATAAGTACACTCTGATCTTCACAAAGCAGACAAGATGTTGAAAGAAATATTTACAATGACCCATTTTCAGCAAATAAAGTATTGTCTGTATTGTCCTCCCTATGAGCCATTGTTTTAGGAAAGCTTTGTCTCCCAGAATGTGGATGAGGGATGTGTGAGGGGTTTCTCCAAAACATACACAAGAGTTGCATATTGTGTATGATAACACACATTTCATTGCCCTTCCATTTCTGCAGGGAAGGTTTGCACAAAGTAGGAAAGCCCCTGATTTTAGGCAGGTTTGCTTTGTAACTGTTTGGTAACAGTAACATTGTCCTGACTTGAAAGTTGGGTTCCTCCACCCGGGGAAATGCATTTTTGGGATGGAAAGGGATGTGAGGGACACAGCCATAGGCTGTGATGTGATGGTGGGGGCCAGACTGGTAGGTGAATGTACCAAGCAGCTGTCTGTGTTTCTTTGCTGCAAATAGGATTAGTTCTTAGGTAGGTTCAGTTTGTGCTGGGAGCCAGAGCAGCTCCCTAGAATTTAGAGAAGTCATTTGAGCCAAGTTCAGGAAGACTCAATAATTGTGCCCTTAGGTTCTGAAGAGCAAGAAATGTTTTGAAATAATTATTCCCAGCGGAAGCTGTAATGAGGTTAGGTTAGACACGATGAATAATTCTAATTCCTTACTGTGTAATGACACAATTTAAAATAGCATTTGAGACGTGGGCCTCCCAGGTAACTGGGTTATATCAGTAATCTCTTGCTCTGATAGAAACTCTTCTACTCGTTCCTCTTTTTGTGACTGACTGAGCACAGGCTTTCTGGGTTTCAGTATAGCAATCTGACTATCACACTTCTCTCTGACTGTACATATAGACAAGACGCTTATTTGAAGACATGGTAGAATACAATTTTCAATATAAATATTTTGGCTGGGGGAGAAAAACACCCTTGAAAATGATTCAGGAGAGGAAGATCCTTTTGAGCAGCTGTATCCGAGGTTAGACAGAATAATTGTTGCACCCTACCATATTGTCATCCTGGTGGCTGAAATTTTTTTTCTTACCAATGAAGTCTCCTTCCTCCAAGTAGTCTCTGAAGGGAAGTCAATAAAATAGTATTCTCTTGCAAAAGAGAAGATGTGTATTACCTTTACAACAGAGAAAGTAACAGTTTGTCCACAGCAGCAATGAAGTCTATGAAGTCTACAATAATATACATGTAGGACTCCCAGCATGACCAGGTCTTCCTCATGCAAGCTGCTTTTATCTGCTGCCCTCTCAAGCATCATTCTGCTACTGCTGGTCATGGACACTGAGCCCAGGCCATGAGAGACTTTAGGTTCCAGTTTTCTCTCTCAGCTGTTCTTACCCAAGCCATAGTTCCTCACTGCTCTGCAGGGACTGGCTGGTACACAGGGTTAGGAAATCTAAAACTATGAAGAAAGGCTCAGGTGGTAATGGTTCATCCTTCTCCAAAGGAAAGCAATTAGGAAATGGTGAAGGCACCTGGAAAATAGATGAAGTTTTCTCAGTAAATTACACAGGTATGAGGGCCTCACCCATGTTTGTTAAGTACTTGGGAGATCTGCAGTGTCCCTTAGACGTGCATCCAGCTTCAAGGGAAGCAGAGCTCATTTCTTTCCTTCTAGAAGAGATTGTGGAACCATCTCTATTAAACTTGAAGGCAGTACAAGGGTTGTAAAGAGAGCTCTTTGTGCGGAGAAAGAAAATTACTTTCATACTGTCTCTATTGTCCCAAGTATTCAGGCAAGTACCTGTTGATGAACACCCTCCTCTTTTTACTGCTCTTAATTTCTGTTTGTCAAGTTTGTTTTGATAGACAAAATTCACATGTATCCTGCCCTGTAATAGCAGGCAGGCCTGGCCAGCTGAGAGTCTATGTGACCTCTATTGTGCTAACCTGGGGGCAAACCCAATGCCCTCAGGATCAGGAGTTTGCTGCCCAAGGTCGCACATCAGTTATATGGCCGCATGAAGAGTGGCACATCTGCTGCTTGGGAAAACAGTATGTTCCTTGGCAGGCTCCCCCCAGAGGGCTCATCTAGGTTTGTATCTGTTTGTCCTGCCTGTACTAATCACCTCGTGGTTAGTGCAGATGTCTGGCTTACTCTCCTTAGCAGGGTCAGAGGAGGGAAATGTTTCAGATCTCCTCATTCCTCTGTTTGCCTTGGTTTTCTCAGCTTCATAGGGAAAATAACAGCACTGAGACAGCCAAATATTTGCTTGTATAAGTACATATCTTAATTAGCAAAGTCCTTTGAAAAAACTGGCTGTGGCAAGTGCTCCAACAGCAAAGAGGAATCCTTCATGCCATAAAAAGCCTGGAATTGTTTCCTCTAGTGTTTAGTCACCACTCAGGATGGAGCCACTAATTTCTCCTCTTCCTCCTCCTCCTTTAACACACACAGTGTGTAAATAATCCTAACAATAAGCTGTCTGGAGTATTTTATTGCTTAATTAATATGGTTTCAATATTATGAATAAATAAGATCACATTCAGATTGTGAGTATAGCAAATTTAAGGGGATATGATCCAAGAAGGAGTTTCAAATCCCTTCACATCTGTTTCTCTATTTTGTTGGATTAATTCTATGTTCTAAATTAAATTATTCTTATGAATTTGTTTCCTCTGATGTTCTGCCCTCCTCCCCCCATCTTTTCATCATCTGTCTGCTCAACACCTTTCCAGCTCTCTCGCACAGGGAAATAAAAGCCACTTGACAGCCCAGCTGGCTGAGCAGGTCTGTGCTGTTCCTCTCCATCCCTTGTGGGGCTGCTGAATGTGATGGGTTTGGAAAGCTCTGGACTTATTAGCCTCTGTTTTCAGATGAATGCAGGCTTTCCAACTGGCATTCATTGTTACTTTGATCCAGGTTTTAATTGAAAGCTTGGGAATTCTAAATCCATTGAACTGTAGTAGACTTACTTTTTACTAAAAGATCCTTTTCTTCCTCTCTTACCTGCCCTTAAATAAAACTCCAAAAAAAGCCAAGCAACTCCCAGGGCCTTGCTTATTTCTGTTTAGCCAAGGAGAAAAAATTGTTAAGTACTCACCTTCTTTCTAGGGTTCTTACAAGGATTTTTTTAAACTTTTGGCTACAGAAATGCTGATGTGACTGTAGTTTCCAAGTTATCAAAAAAGGTAAATAAACAACCTGAAAAAGGTCACAAGGCTGGGGAAACAAAAAAATCCTCATAGGTATAAGAGATGCTTATTTGATGATTAAGACAGTTTTCATTTTGTTAAATTATAAATTGTCAGTGGAGGGAGTTGCCTCAGGCTAGGAGAAGGACCTGGCGCATTTTCGGCATTCCCACAAGGGAAAAATAACTTGATTGCAGGTATGGATGCTAAGGAGTTCCTTGTTCTCTTTGGCTTAAAGAGTTCTCTTTTTGCTTGAAGGTTCTTCCTTACAGACCAGACCTTGCACAGCACAACCTGCTAAGTTCCCTCGCTGCTGCCTCCAAAATGCTGCAGCTCCTGCTGGGGTGCAGCTGTCTCCCCACCCCTCTCTGATGTCCCTCTTACTGGGAGCAGCCAGCAGTGCTACCATGAGTTACTCATGTCTGATTGTGCGGTTCCTATTCTTCCAAAAATGAGCAGTTCCATATTCCCAACTGATTTATCACCACCACTACATTTGATGGGATCAAAAGCTGCTATAAATCCCCTCTCCTTTTTCTTAATAACGTACTTTTATGGTGAGCAATTGTTAGTGGAACTGGAGTACTTTATCTCTGAATAAAAAATGGCTTGAAATCAACCTGAGAGGTTAGAAAGCCCTTGGAGAGGTACAAACCAACATGGCCAGACCAAATCACCATTCAGAAGTGGATTATGGTTAGAAATCTGATGTTTTTTTCAGGGGCGTTGTCAGGCCGTGACTATTTACCTGCTGCCCTGTCTCATTGTGCGTAGTAGAAGATGAAGACCGGTATCTCCTGGTATCCCTCTGAGTGTATCTTTGCACCAATTTATTTATAGTTATTCTTGCACTCTTGTGTTGCAGACTCCTGATTGCACCCAAATGCTCATGGAGCAATCTGAATGGTGTGCCTTTTCCTACTTCCCTCACAGGGAATGCAAGGAAAGGATGCAGGAGGCATCCTAAGTAATTTCCCACGTGTTGAGGGAGTTGTGCTGTGCTTGTTGCTTCATGGTGAGGTCTCCTTGAGTCCAATTCCTGAAACTTTTTCCCATTTAAGGCATATTAGCCATAGAATGTCCACTTTTAATTTTTAAAAAATTTTTGTTTGCTTTTAATACTTACACTTGTCTCTTCTCTGGGAGTAAAAGAAACAGCAACTTAATGCAAAGCAAATCATACCTGATTTATGCCTGTATAAACAGCGTGTATCTCTTCACGTACAGGTAAACGCAATTATAAAGACATTTGTGAATAAAATTTTGAGAAATGAGAGAGTTCACTAGTAACTCATTTACTGTGACAGGAGATGAATAGAGGTAATTTAGTCTCATAAAAGTAAAATTGGCTCATGTCTTACACGGGGATGGGAGAAAGATTATTGTTTAGCAGCTGGAAAGCTGAGTGGAGCTGAGAATTGGCAGCTGTGCTGAGGGGGTTTGCCTGGCTCTGTAACCTCGGGTGACTCATTTAGTGTGCCTGCTGTACATGCTGCCTCCTGTAAATACAGATCTAATTCTTGGCTAGTTTGTAGAGGGATTTCTTTACCCAAGTGAGGCACTAGAAAATAGGACTCTGGTGTGATGCTGCTCTATTGCCATGTTTGAATAAGAGCAGTTCCTCCTCTCCTTCTCCTGTTGCTGATATATTTGCTCCAGAAGTGTATTTCAGTCTTCACGTCTTTCCTGGGGACAGAGTGGAAAGTAATCCTGAGAGAAAAGCAAATATCCATTGGTTTTAAAGTTATATAATAATGAGATAAAAAGTTTAGGGCCTGTGGGAGTAAGCATTATGAGACTCAGATGAAATATATCATCGTCTATGTAACCTACCTTGTTGGACAAATAAACTCGACTGAAGGCACAATGAAATGTGCCTGGAAACTTCCTTCCAGGACTGTTACTAGTGAAAATGTTGTGAAAATCCCCAAGTTAAAGGATGGCCGGGGCTGCCCTGTAGTGTGGGCTGAACAGCAGCTCCCTCTCAAGGTTTAGAGATGGCCTGAAATGAGAGACTTGGGCAAGGATGAGGTGGATGTAAAAAGAAAAAAAAAAAGGCATGAAAAGAGCTAAAGATGTTGCATTGCTAACTTTGGAGAACCTTGGAACCTTGTTCTGTCACTGTGGAGAAGGACAGCAGTGGTGGAGTGTGTTTTATTTTTGAAGGTGGAGCAAGAGAGGAGTTCTGGATTGGGTGGATTGGCTCTGAGATGGTCTCTGGCTTTTAAAGGTTCAGGTAGGTGCTTTATAGAATTCTATGGGGCTAGAAAAAATGCATTGGTTCTGTAGTGTGGGTAATGTTTGTTTCTCATTGTGAATGGGTTAAACCCCACAAAATGTCCATTTTTGCCTAACCTGGTCACTTTCAGCATTTTTAGGCTCTTAAGAAAGCTAAGCAAGGAGGTTGGCTCATTTCTACTAGTGTTTTGTTTCCTAAGAAGTGTTTGCATCAGTCTTTTTGAAGCTGGGCTATTATAATATGAAATGGAGTTGCTAAACCTTACATTATCAGTAATTAATATAATGATTATGCTTCTCTTTTCATTTTTGTGGGCTTTCTGGGTCCTCTGAGTGGTGATGATGTGCAGGCTGCCCTTTCTAAATGAATTATTTACACATTATGGCTGGTAACTGGAGACAGAAAGATACTTTGTGCCTCTTTATAATATTCCCCTAAATTACTCAGAAGATGCTGCTGTGTCAGTACTACCCCGCATGCTACTTCTGGGCTTTTAATCAGCTCATCATGCTGCAGATCTGTGAATACTGTTGTTTATAACAATTTGGGGCTCTTGGCTAAACACTACAAACAGCTTCAGCCTGGGACTTGCTGCAGTCCCCAGTGATGGTTCGAGCCTGAGCGCTAATCCTTGTGCTTTGCAGCCTGGGCTGGGATTTGCCACCAGGATTTAAAAAAAGCCAATTCAAATTTAGGAAGCTCTACAAATGCTTGAGGTCTGGGTAGGCAGGGAAGAGCTGTGTGAATTCAGGGAAATCTCCATCTCTCCTAACCTTTAAAGGTTTGTGTGCATCTTTAGGTGATTTACTTGAAGAATGCCTCTAGATTCCTACCTCCTAGCGAAAGGACAAATCCAGTGAGGGGTTCAAGTGAATGCAAAGTATAGAAGATAAGGACAGAGTGTTAATAAGCCAGGAAAGGAAAGCTATGCACAGATAATTGCAACTTTTTCCTGGTGTCATGGTTTAACCCCCCCAGGCAGCTGCTCCTTCATTCCCCCACCTGCAGGACCAGGGAGAGAATTGGAACAGTGAAAGCCAGAAAACTTGTGGGTTGAGATAAAGACGCTTCAATAGGGAAAGCAAAAGCTGCACACACAAGCAAAGCAAAACAAGAAATTAATTCATTGCTCCCCATGGGCAGGCAGGAGTTCAGCCATCCAGCAGCCTCCTCTGCCATGAGGAAGCAGAGAGACGCATAGATACAGCATTATGAGGGAAGGGAGTTCTGGAACTGTGAGAGGAACAGGAGGCCATCTTCCAGTGCAGGGTAATATTTGGAGAATGATTTTTAATTTTTTTTTTTTTATTTCTGGTTGTAGTAAATATTTTCAATGACTGATTTCAATGTGTGGTTTTCAAAGTCAGTGCCCCTGCAGATGCAGAACAGGCACACTACAGCTTCCCTCTGTAAAAACTCTGCTCTGTGAGCCTCAGTCCTTGAAAGGAAGTGCCATTTTTCAATTCTTGGCCTGTCTGAAGATGATACTTTTGAATTGTCCAGTTTGTGCTTCATACTCATTATCTCTGATTCCTCCTCCATTCTGAAGTACCGTATCGTTCTCACGGAACATCTTGCCTGGTGTGGCAGTTCCTGTTTATAAGTTATGCCACTGTCTCTTCAGCATCTTCTTTTCAACCCAATGCTTTCAGTGACCCATTTTGCCTTACACTTTTCACTGCTGATCTCCCTATGCCCTTTTCATGTTTGAATAATTTCCCAGTGACTTAGATTTACCTTATCTCCTATTGTAAAAATTTTTAGGAGGAGAATAGGTCTACATAGCTTGCTTTACCTTTATGGCACTATAGAGTATAAATGGTTGTTATTAATAATGCATCTCAAAATGAGCTCTTATTTGACAAGTGTAATTCTATTTTAACATATAATATTTATGTCATGCTTGTAAGTAGTCAGCATATTTCATAAAATGAATGGAGTCCCACAAAATGGGAACTTACTGCTGTATCTGGCTGTAAAATTTTTGCTGAGAAACAGAAAGAGGCGGCAGGAATTTGTATGTAAATTATGAAAGCCAGAAATTTGCCTTCGTGTGTGTTTGGCAGCCAGTGTTGGAAACAGAGTGATATATATGTGAAATATTAAAACATTTTAGAATGATAGAGAAAGGAAAGCATCAAGTTTTGTTGAAGCTATTCATGTTAAGACATGCACACTTTAATTAAAGAAGCCAAGCGCCAGCTGAATTGAAGTCACTGATTTGTTTTTGCTGGGAAAAACAGCTCTGAATGATAAGAAGATGGAGAGTTTGCTTAGTGAGAATAAATTCAGACATGGTGTTTATTGTCTGAACAATATTTCAGAAACCGATAATCTGTAGGATATTAAAAAATTAAAGAAGGAAAAGAGAAACATAGCAGGTCTGCTGCCTTTTCATCAAGCCTTACTTAAGCTGTATCCACGCCATAAGTCTCTGAGTGAAAAACTGACTTCACTAAAACAAACAGTTTTGCCACTGACTAAAATGGAGCTGGTTTTCTTGCTGTAGAAGTTATTTTTAGAAAGAAAAATGTTCATTGATGCAAGAAATTTTTCCCTGTTAGCCCATTTTAGTGAAAACCATGGATATAAAGATGGAAGATAGCCCAAGCAGGTTGCAACTCTGACCAGCCAATTAATGCTCTATTGGAAAATGTTTGTATCATTCAGTGCGACACTGTTGTCTCCTCATTTTTTGCTTTGGAACAGAAAGAAGTGAGAATTAGATATTGAGAACTATATTACAGTTTATCAAATCCTATGGCAGAAGTGGATAGTTGTAAGGTTTGCTTAGACCTATAAATATATCTTAGTGTAAAACACAAGCAGATTCTGCATGTTCTCTCACTTTTTTAGTGAGAAATGTTCAGGTTTGGGATTAAAGTAAGATGTGGACAATAGTATTTTTTCTGGACAAGAATGTTACCGTACATTAAAACCACATTGCCAATTGTTTTTTTTTCTTTAACTTGAGGTGTTCAAGACTAATAATAGCTCTGTGCTACTTTGATTGATGATCTGAAAGCAACACACAATTTGAATGAAGGGATAAAATATTAATAATGAGAAGTGTCCTATAAAATGTCAGCATGGGAATGGTAAAAGGCAAACTACCTTCCACAACTTGGCCACAGAGTGTGCACAGAGACTTGAGAGCATGTGAATGTTTTAGAGTGGCTTCCAATAGGAGGGTTTATTATGGTGAGTTTACAGGGTGAGTGAGAGCTGGAGCAGACAGAGGAGCAGATACCTGAGACATGAGGGTCAAAGTGCTGGCTTTTGAATAATGCTGAATGCTAACAGCCTGCTGGGCTCTAGCTGGATTCTGCAGATGTGGGACTTGTTCCATCCACCACTCTGTGCACATATGAATGCATAAACCCAGCAGAGAGCAAAGCCCTGTGGTTTATCTCTTGCAGTATTCAGAGCAGAACTCTGAGTCTCAGTGACCACTTCCTGGGTTTGGCAGTTTGCTTTTTGATGTGCAATCTCTTCTCCTGCATTTGAGATCAGCCAGGACAGACTAATCCCAAGATTAAGGCGGATCAGATGAAGGGCTGCTTCCATAGCAGATGCTGTCATGTGAGTTCCTCTTGTGATAGGGCAAAGCCATAGGGCAATGCAGATGGGGCAAATCCTGTTTGTCTTGTTAAATTGTCTACTCAGTCCTAGTCCCTTTCTCCCCTGCAGAAAACAAACTACACCACATAGCCAATTAAGAAGACTGAATTGGTTTAAATTCTAATCTTGGCTTGCATTTACATCTCTTCTGAATCACAGTCTGCAGGAAGGTTTGCATTAGTTTATGTTTGCCTTGTTGAGCAGCAGTTTGTCCAGTCCTGGAGGCAGCTGCAGGAGGGCACTGTCTGCTGACTGCCCCAAGGACTGCACTGTGCAGCTGAAACTGCTGCAAAAAAATCTCAGAGCTACCCTCAAAGATTATTTAAGCAGGTCTAATAAGTCTTTTGACAGAAACTGAACTCTTCTGAGACTATTCTGTAAAACCACAGCAGTTTATTTCAGTATCATCTTGTGAGAAGGCTTTCTACAAAACAGAGAAAACAAGGTTATCCAGGAGGTGTAGCTGTTATTTCAATATTTAGATTGGAAATCCTCAAGTCCTTCTGAAACAAAATACAGTTACAGTTCCTATGACAACTGTTTCCCTCTCCTCTGGAGCATGGGCTAACGACAGGATTTCATTACATGGTCATGTAACACTGGGCACTGTGACAGCCTTGTCATCTCCACTGCACTGTTTGCTCCTAAATGGCATTTAGCTTTGCCCACTTGTGTTGTGCAGAGCATGAATTGTAGTGACTGACCTTCACTGTGCTTATTGCCTGCCACCTCCCACTTCCCAGCTTCCCTCTTTTCATTAGCAGGCCCACTTTCTACCAACATACATTTGGTATGCTGAATTTTATTGACAAAAATTCCTAGAAACTTACTTCAGTGGTAGAAATTCTATACACTGACATTAATTAAGAACAGCATCTTAACAAATACACAGAGTATTGACAATAATTTGTGAGTACTGCAGCCAAACCAGAATATGCAGCAGATTCCTCTAGTTACTTCTGCAATACATGTAAGAAAAACTATAACCAGTTGAACAGATATATTAAAAGACTTTATTCACAATAGAGAAATTTTTACAAATATAAGTTCTTAAAAATTAAGCATCTTGATCTATTATGTATTCCATAATTTCAGTTTATATAAAGATGAAAAGACTAAATGGAATATGTACAAATCAAAACCAATTTAAATACATGATAGAAATGGAGATGTATGAAGTCACCATAGAAACAGTGAGCAATTGGGCATTGCAAAAACCTGTGTATAACCAACACATATGCAATACTTATGTCACAAACAACCAAAAAAAATTTTTTTCCCTTCGAAACAATGTTGGTGCCACTTAAAGGGATCTATCTCTTGGGACTCAACATATGCAGATTGATATGAATTATTATGCTACAAAGAAGTGGAAGAAGTGTGGGCAGTGTGTTTATGCAAAGATAATGTGTCCATGTCCCTGTCTTCTCCCGCCCCAAACAATAAACCATTTCTTTTGCTTTTACAAATGACTGGGAACACAAAGTCACCATCACTAGCCACTTCCATTAAGTTAGTTACATGAATGGGAATTAAAATGCATGTGATTTTACTGATCTAACAAGCAGTGGTAAATATGGACTGTTTCAAAATGACTGCTCTAACTTTGGTGTTTTAGGGTTATTTAAAAAAAAAAGCAATACTGATATGTTCTTAGTTTATGAAAAGTTTTTTTTCTTACAGTTGGCAGATCTACACATTGTACAATCTTCTCGTCTACTTACATTAGTTTACAAAAAGTACAGTATAGTGCAGTTTGTACATACAACCTGAATACCAATACCACATCAAATTTGTGCTTTCAAATCATCCTAACTCCCACACTAAGAAAAATTCATATGGAAATGTCTGTATTACAAGGAAACAGCCATGATGCTTATATTTAAGTACATAAGACCCAACGCACACAGAACTGTGTGATTGGAGCCTGCTTTTTGAAACATGGAGGAGAGCTGTCTGGTTCTCTACTCTTCCCTTCAGCTTGCTAAGTACCAGCAAGATCACTATAGACAGCTGGGGGGGAGCAAACCTTGGTTAAGAAAACCATGTAGAAAGTGGCTTAGAAAACACACTTCTCAAAGACTGTTTCTGTCTGAGCTTCTGTAGTTACTTAACTGAGACGAAGTCTAAAGCAGCACATGCAGGTGGGAGGCAGTAGCAGCAGGTGCCCCAATAAACACAACTAAGAAAAAAGTAATTATTGTTACATGTAAAAAAAAAAAGAAATATTTCGGTTTTATTCTACAGCTATAACTTCTTTCTGATGGTTCAGGGGGTGGAAAAAAAAATCTTCTTTATATATACTCTTTATAAAGAAATACAATGATGTACAGTCCTCCAATGGTACAAATTCTACAGAATCAAATGCAGCACAATTTCTGCTTTTTAACACAGGAGAGAGCCAAGACCTCATCCTTGCTTGGCTGGTTTCAGCAATCTGCTGTGACATGAGGGAATCCATATTTTAAAAAAGAAAATAATAATAAAAACAACAGTAAAACAAAAAGATTTGAGCTGCTGTACTGGATCCATGTAAGCAGATTTTACCTGCAGATCTCTTTCTATCCATTCTCCCAATGCTGGGTGGCCCAGGCTCACCAGGGTGCCCCAGTAACTCCCATGTAGGAATGTTCAGCTTTGCCAAGCCTGTGCTGGAGCATCAGCAGATCCTTGCTTGCCCCCTACACCAACATCTTTGGCAGCTCATGTGGCACGTGCCATTTCCTCTGTCAGCAGGGCAGGCAGACAGGCAGTGCTGTCTTTACAGACTCGAGGGCAAACTCTACGGGTCAGCTTCCAGCTGCTATATATAAAACTGTAATTAATTATTTTTGGCTTCTACCTAAGAAAACCTCCGCTGAAGACCTCTATCAGCATAGAAAAAATGTCATCTAAAGCCTAAATAAATGTGTTCCCACAGCCATGATTAGCAATGCTGGACATGTGAGCTATCTTACTAAATACCATTCAAGAAGGTTACTGTTCAGAACCAGATTTGTTTCACTGCAGTCCAGTCAATGAAAAATGTTCTTTCTCAGAATGGGAAGCCAGGTGTTTCCTACCTGAATAGTAGGGAAGTCATCCCATCACTAAATGAAAACACAAGTAGACTCAAAAATCATGTAAACCACTGCAAACCAAGTAGAAATAGGAATTAATCATGCCTCTTTTCTTTTTCCCTTTGGTGATGCCACAGAGCAAAACATTTTTGGCAAAGCAATTATCTTTCTTAGTCAGCCAGGCCTCTACTCCAGGGAATATTTTTAAAGCACATTGCATTTCTGTTACTTAAGACAAGACAGTGTTGTCAGAAAGTTTTTAGTTCAATGCAGGATAACTTCCTCTCTGAATGACTTATCTTCTTTTGAGGAGGCAGGTTTTCTTAAAGGCATCTGAATGTCTACCTTTATTCATTTAGATAGATTAAAATGCTTTGTGACAATTACCATCAAGTCTAGTGTCAAGTCTGAACCTACCTAAATCTTTGCAAAAGTAACAGAAAAACAAATATCTGATATAATTCTCAGCTTCCAGAAAAATGTCATTGAGTGTTTTTTTTTACAACCAACCAAATGAAGGCTACTGGACTAAATATATAAAGAAGGTGAATAGTCCTTTTCTTAATATGAAATGACTACCTTATTTTACTCCATAGTAGCTTGACTAAAGACATAAGAATAACACCACTTAGAAAAGGGAGGAAACAATTTATTCTATTACAATATTCTAATTAAAACCTGAAAAACTAAGGTCTGCTAACTAATGTGCTAAATCCATAGAAACTAGTTTAATCTAAGTAGTTTCAGAGTTGTGAATGAGATGAAAATACCCCTGTGTAGACTTCATTGACAATGAAATACATCAGGTACTTTACCAAGTAATGATAGACCCGCATAAGAAGAGGCTGTCACAGTCACAAGATTTGTCCTGGATGACACACAAAACAAATTAACATAGAACAAAAAGAAAAAAATGAATAAAAGCTCTTTATACTTAATTCAATATGGCTTTTTGCAACATGGCAAAATATTACAGCTTAAAGCATACATCTCCTCATAGAGGAGAGAAGAATTTTGCAGTCAAATTAAAAGCATAACAGGAAAACAAGTAACATGCTGACTTTCTGCTCTTTTTGGCCAAAATGACACTGCAGCCTAACAGAATCTGGGAAGATATCCTATTTCACTTCTAAGAAGTTATTAATCTGAATCAGAGGATTGAGGTTTTATCATAATTAATTGGGTCCATTAATAAATATTTACTGCTAAAGAAAACAGACTGCAAAACACTTGATTTAAAAATTTAACTTAGAAATTTAAAACCAAATCATGTGCCCAAGTCCTGGAAATGAAAGGAATGGAACAAAGTATAAATTAATCTTCATCTATTTCTGGTTTTCTTCTTTATTCCCATCATCTTTGCGAAGAACAGGGAGAGGATGAGCCTCTGTGTTGAAGACCCAGTGTTCAAATGGAAGAAGATCATCTTCAGAAAACAGCAAATACAGGTACCTGGCAAGAAAAAGAAGCAGGAAATGAGACCACATCAGGAAAGTGATTTTCAGGAAAACATATAATAAATCATATTTCATTTACTTAAGTATTAAACTTCCTGTTGAGATGGCATGACTGATTTTTTCTTGCACAACTAAAAAACTCCCAGACCTGAAGAGGTCAAGACAAAACTTTGATCTTATTAAAAATTAAGGAGATGATGATAGACAATGAAAGCTTTTGATTTTCTCTCTTAACATGCCCTGCAAGCTTTCCAAGGAAGTTTTTTTTTCTTCTTTTTCTAAAGTTTTAAAATAAAAAGTATTCAATATAAGCCTGATAAGTTCTCTGTCTATTCAATTTGTTTCATTAGTGCTGGCATATATAATTGGATCCTATCAAAGACAGGAGATGCAATTCCTCAAAAACTATCAAGTACCTTTATCAGAAGTAAAGGTAATTTCCAGAAGTCAGGGAATTTAGTTTATTGACAGAGATTGGAAAAAAGAAAGGCAATTTGGCTTCCTGTCACCTAAGAAAAGCTCTGCTATTTCACTCAGATTTTGTTATGTGAGTGTCAAGGGTACTAATGACAAATACTTATCTGCAAAGATGATACACAGAATTACTTCACATTAATGAAAGTCAATGTTCTTAACTTACTTGAGTGTCTCTGAAAGGAAGAAACTTTGCTGCACATCGTCATGGCTTTCATGATTGTTATAAACATCTCTAATGCCAGAATAGCCACCGTCTACTCTGCAGTGTTTTTCTAGTGCCTGAAGCAGGGAAGAAAACACCCAAATCAGTGAGATTAACAAAATTAATAATTTGTCAATTTTACTTGTTGACAATAAAACTTGCAAACAACAATTATCACAATTTTTTTGATAAAGAGATGAAAACTCGGTAAAGCTCTAGCTAGAAAATTCTTTAAAAAAAGACAGAGGCAAACCTGTCTAATTTTACATTTAGAAAGAGAAGCAAAATAATAAATTAATAAAAAGTGAACACAAACCAGCTTTCAGAAGCAAAGATATATGGATATAAGGATTTCAAGCTATAAGGATATTCACTTATATTCTTTTTCCTTTTTATAATAGGAGTAACAATAGCCTTTCTTTCCCAATGTTTCAGCCTTCAGAAATTGTGTTCCCTATACCTTTCTTGGTCATATTTTGGTACCTAAAATGATTGTGACATAATTGAACACCATACTAAAGATCAGTCTTTTCCTTACCTCCTGCAAATCTCTTCAAAAAACAAGGAAAGGCAACTCTCCATTTTCTGTGTGAGTTGTATGGCTTCTCTTTGCAATTAAATAATTTTTCAATTGGGAAACCACTGTTATTGGGCTCTGACTGAATTTTTTTTGTGCAGCAGTCATATTTTTCTTTGCTACCTCTCTGAAAAAGCTTTGTCTGTTACACAGGGGTAGACAGAAAGCCAGGCCTTAACATAATTTAGCTGTAACAATAACAATGTGTTTTCCTCTAACTAGTTTCCAAACTCTGTATTCAGTTAAAACGTGTAAAACAGATGACTGATTCCTATTTCACAATAAAAAAGAGTACATGGGCCACCTAAAAATACAATTTCTTTTCTGTCCACAGGAATGTCCTAGATTTTGAAGGAGATATATTTTTGAAGGTGAAAAAAGATCAGATGAAGAGTGTATACATAAAAGGGAAAAAATCTGCTGGAATTGTAGAAGGTATATACAGTGAGACTATTCAATAAACTTTGTTGCTTTTCTTAGGTGTTTGCAACAGAAAGGTGGTATCTATATACCTATGTATGAGCCATAACTTCTTTAAATTTACTGCTATCCAATATCTTATCTGCATATTGGTTCTTATCACTACTATATTTAAAAATACTAAATCATCTTTTTTTTTCTTTATAATCTACCTATTTAACAAGGCCACAAGTATTCTTACTCTGTTAATTTTTCTTATTCTCTTTTACAATAACTCTGATATCATGCAGTATAAGGAAGGAGTTAAGAGATTCTAAGATGATTATATTTAAAACAACTCTTATTAAAAAACAAATCCAGAAAATGCCACTTAACCCTAAATAACTTCTTGCAATGCAAATGACAGTAAGGATGGTGGATGACTGCGTTCACCCAGGTCCACACTACTGTGAAACAGGGTGTTTTCTGTGGAGATGGTATAGGAGCAACAACTTTCAGGCAGAAATACTTGGGGCTTTTTCCAAACCCCAACAGAGAGCCAGGAGGTAACTAGTTCCTCCCTTTCTGAAGTTACTACAAATATCACTGAAATGAGTACAGGATGTGTAGATTTTATTTACAGAAAGATGCTGCATTTCAAAACACACAAGGCAGAGGACGTACCTAATCCAGGCAGAATAAGTATTTTCTGATGACAGATGTGACTAGAAGTCACTAATAATTACTGAGGTATTCATCACCTTCCCCTGCTCTAAGGACTCTTTAAGATCTGTGTTTTGCTGTCAGTAGATATCCTAAATGTCCTTGATTTTGCTGGAGTCCCTGTAGCTGTCTGTACACATTTGGCTTGCATGTCAGGCTCTCCTCAGCTTTCACTGGAGAGTAAGCTGCCTAATGTATATTTAAAAGGGATTTTTCTCCAGAAGAGATCCTTTAAAATATAGCAGCCTATTTGTCTTTTCTTATGTGTCTTTAGGTTCTTTAATTTTCCTGGACACTTTTACTAAATGACAAATACACTTAAGTTTAAAGAAGTAATTTCCTCTGGCTGGTATTCCTTCCCTCTTGTCTACTTCAACCTGCAACGAATTCAAAATGCTGCATCTGTGTCAGGATTTTCAATGTCAAACAAAAGATTATGTTTTTCAAGGCACAGCAGAAGAAGAACTTGAAGGATAAGACTACTATGCAAGGAAATATCTGCATTCTAAGCAGGGTGAGGTAAAAGAAAAGCAAATTGCATTTACCATTTATATGGTCTAATGTACTTAGAGCCTTCTTTGAGTTCAGAGGCATCATAAAGGTACCTGAAGGCAGTGATGTAAACTAAGGGGTTAACTTGCCCCATGTTGGCTTTCTGGTGGTATCTACTTAATGCAAATATGAAGCATCTCATCCCTCAAAGCTACTTTCCACCTGACTAAAGGAACAGGACATCCACCTGCAGGATTAGTAGGATAAAAAAGCTCTAGGTTGTCAACCATCCTGGCAGTGATGGGCTTTTGTGCCTTTTCCTGCAGTTTCAGAGTACAGTGATGTTCACGATGATAAGGGTAATGGTGGGCAGGAAAAAACAATCAAACACATTTTAAATTAGTAGTTCTCGGAAAATGAGGGTGGCTAGGATCAGTTATGATACAGTAATGGAAAACATCAAGCACAGTGAAAACTGGCTGACAGTCTCAAACTATCACAAAGGGAAAAACAAAGGAAGTGCTACAAATTTAAAATATGTGCCACATTTATAATGCAGAAAGGGAGGCTTTCGTGAGCTAAGCTGATAAAACCTTTCTGACTCAGTAACAGTGGATATTGCTGGTGGTCATAACCGCATTTTCTCCAGCTGCTGAAGTACATACAAAATTATCTTGGACTCAATGCAGCAAAGCAAATTCATAAAGAAAAAAAGGAGAGCCTATAGCATATTTTCAGTCTATTAAGTTAGAGAAAGACTTAAGAGACTTGTCCGAGAGTTTAGAAGTCATGATTCTAGAACAGCCTCCTTTTCTATTACAAGGGCACTGGGAAAAAAACCTAAGAGCTCTTATTGCCAGAGTAATGAGTTGAAAATAGACATGAAACACCTGAAGAACAACTCTTTTTGAACAAAACCCAAATGGTCTGATCATTCTTTTCCTCTTTTTTCTTGTTTCAATCTCGGTTCCCCTTTGTGCAACAGGTGCTGGTAATTAAACCAACGACCTTCAGTGGCTGGGGACTTCCTCAAGGACAGAAAGGGTGATGTGCTCTTTGGAGCAACAGGGAACAGAATTTATGAAATAGTTATGCTAAGCTAGCATGATATGTGCTGTAACAAAAAAAATACTGAATCAGGTAGAGTTGTATGGCTATAAACACCAAGAGAGAACAGGAAGAGAAAAGATTTTAAACCTATAATTGACTGCATAACTTCTGGAAAGGTGTAAGATTTGTTTTTGTGAAACATCCAACTGCAAATTAGGACAGTGGAAGATGGGCCCCGGGCAGAATGGGACCAGCTGCATCTCCCCCACACAGGCTGTGTTAGAGCCAGATTGAGAATAACCACAGGAATGTTAAACAAGGAACACGTGGGGAGCAAGAAGAAGGTAAACAAGTGTACCAACCTGAAAGAAACACAAACAAACTAAACCAACAGGGTGAAGAATAATAATAAGGAAAACATTTCAATTGTTTATAACAGTGTGGGCAGTAACAATGAGTCAGGAAAAACATCTCCTGGAGAAGGAACAGTTGGCATTGCTGAAGCCTGTTGGGATGACTTCCATAAACAGCCACTGTGAATATGCCAATTATAGTCTGCCTGGGAAGATTCCAGTAGTAAAATGTGTGCCTATGGGTGGTGTTAGCAAAGAAGAAAGTAAGGGAACAGCCCTCTAAATTAGAGGTTTTAAAACCCCAGTTGCTTTGGAATTATTAACTCAGAAGCATATTGTTTCAGGAACACAGAGCCAACACCTGAGGGAGGCAAATACAATGCCCTAAATAACTACACCTCTGCCTGGCTGAATACAGTGCTCACTGCAGGTATGGAACAACCGTGAATATTCAGACAAGAAGTTTGAGAGTCTAAGTATAGCTAATACTACTATTCTTTTTTGGAAAGCAGATTTTGCCTTTAATTTAATTCCTCAAGGATATCTAATTACCAAACTTGAAACACTCTTTTTTCCACAATGCTTAACAACATTTGCACATTTCTGATACGAACAGAATCTACACAGTGAATACTGAATACATTTACAGATCTTGGTTGATGTGGAGGCAGTTGGGTTTATGGAGTCATAACACAGTAACAGCTCTCTAGCAGGGTCCCTTAGGGATGAGAAATTGTAGGACACAAGTCTGCATGTTCTACCCTTAGAGCAGAGCAACCTTCTATAACTAGTGGTTAGCCCCTCCAAGAAGGTTGTAATCATATACTTCTAGGAGCAAGAGGTGCTGGGTAAAGTGACAAACAGGACATTTTTGAAATCCTGGAAAGCAATACCTCTGCACAAGAGAGGTCACTGTGAACAAAATACTGCAGAGAGTTTTGATTTGTTTTTCATTTTTCTTAAGTACACAGAGCCAGAAAAATAATGTTCTTCAGCTTGCTGTATTTCCTATCAGACCTCAGATAATTCAGCAAGGGCAACATCAGTGTGAGGAGGACACAAGTGAACTCCAGAGAAGTGTAATAAAGACCCATACCTGGAGGATGAAACATGATAAATATAAAGGCTCTTAACCTTAGGAGTAGAAGTGACTAACTGCTGAAATAAGGGAAACAATGGATTTGGCAAGCCCATTTTTTGCAGTGCAGACTAGCTGCCCTTTTGGAAGGCTTGTGCTAGACAAACACAAATAGCTAGGTTCAGCATGTCTGGTTGAAGCTCAAAGGCCACTGGGACAAGAAAAAGTCAAATCTAGAAGAGACTGCTATCATTTAGGGACTTTTGTCCAAATAACCTATGCTTCTTGAAAGTGACACAGTTTTTAAATGTTTGGTACTATCTAGTCCTTCATCCTGGCCTTTCTCACCTTAATTGAAATCACCTTTGTACAATTACTGAAAATACATTTCATAAAACTTATTTCCATATCCAAGGCTCAAACTGGACATGTTTGCACTTTCCATTCACATGCAGCAACACTCAACATCTCGGACAGTACATCCAAATGTGACCCCTAATCCTAGAAGTATTTAATAAGGAGAAATCACTAGGTACTTTTCTATTGTACAGTATCAGCAGTATTTGCTTTTGTCAAAATGATGTTAGTTCATCTATTTAGCAAATGAATCCCTGGAAATTTGAATTGATATCACTGTCTTAAAATAAGTATTTACTCTCCAACTGCTGAGCAATGTCCAGGTATCATTCAATAGGTCACTTCACAGTATTACTAGGATTTAACAACAAAAAAGTAATAGAACATTACCTCAACAGCTTCCCATCCCCACTCCCTGTACTTTGGATCATGAGTGAGCCGCCACATGTACATGTAGGTCTCTATGACTTCTGGTCGTAGGATGTAGTATTTTTCATTTTGTCTTGTAGCAATGGCCTCAACACCACCATCAAATCTGAAGGCTTCTGGTCCCAGTTTCATGCCTAGCCAATATAAAAGCACAGAGTAAAATAAAGGCATTAAAAACGTTTCAAACATACCAAATCAACTGTCCCCCAAATTACCAAATCAAACTGGCTTTTATGTGGCACAAAGCCAGGTTACCCAAAGCTATATAATTTATGAAAGATACTGCAGCTCTTCCTGTTTTTAATATTTTATAAATAATTTGGAGTAGGAGAGAGCTGTTCTTCACCAATGCCTTAAATGGCAGTTACAGTTTGAACAGCGATGCTAACATTTGCATTCTGGAGGGCTTCATGTAACTAGCAACAAGTGAAATTTTGCCTAAAAGATGAGGATATTTACTTTTCTATATCAAACTGGAAAATACACTCTGGGACATGAAACACTGCCAGGGTTATTTCCATAAGAAGATGATAAAATCCAAAGAAATTTCCTGCACAGAAATCCACTTTCTTTGTGCAAGTCTATTGTTTGCAGCATTGTACCAACAGAACTGAGTGTAAAATATTCTTCTGTGCATAAAGCATGATTAATACATATATTGATGCATAAACGAACAGTCCCTCTCTTGCTTGTATTCAGCTATACAGAAATTGGCATAGTGAAAAAAGCTTATTAATTGCTGTTATGTAACTGTCATGTTAATTACTACAGAGAAGAGATACGCTTCAAGTGCACAGAAATTATTTGTAAAACAGAGCAGCCATTTTTAAAGCCACTCTTAAAGCAAGGCAGCATTTGCTCAGAAAGGATGAACAGTTCTCACCCTGGTACAACTTTCATTCAGCTTTATGCAACAACACCAGTGGCTGCCTTCCCTGTGGAAAGCTGTGCAGCCAAACTCTGCAGTGTGGTACTCACGTGTACGGTCATAGGACTCATGGCAAGTCCTGGCAATTTCAGCACCCAGCTCAATGTGATGGCCTGTCTTGTCACTGGGTGCTCCATCTGCTCCCAGAGCAAACATGCCTCCAGCAAAACAAGTGAGGTGCCCCATCTTGTGTTCCAGCAACCCTCCCTTCCACTCGGCGATGTACGTCAGGCCCCCGCTCGACTTCCGGATGAGGTGGGTCTCTATGGCCTGCAGAAGGACATGATCTCAAACCAAGGGTCCATTTGGCAAAGTGCAAAGGACAAAGCTGTCTTGTGTGTTGGTTGTTTTTGCTCTGTATTGCCTTTGCTCATAAAATGCAAAGGATAATGTGAGCCAGCATAACTCCAAAGGGCAGCCAAACCAAGGCAGATTAACCTACATCAGTAATGATGACTAATTTTGCTTCAACTTCAAGCAATTTACCGGGTATGTTTTGTAAAAATGTTGTAAATACCTACAAAATACACTTTAAGTTTTGAATTATTTTATTTTTTCCCCTTTCTACATTAAGCAGTTTCAGGTAATTTAGCTTTCAATAGTAATTTAACTTTCAATGGTGATTAGCCATCACTTCAGCTTCTGTATTTCCCATTTTAATTCTGACTTAGAGGAGGTGATTATTGATATAATTTAATGTAAACTATATGCAGTCATAACTCATATTCAAAAGACTTGACTCAGTGCCTGCACTGAATGACGTTAGGCCTCTGAGTTTAGATGGCATTCCCAAGTCCAATGAGTTTGCCCTCCCAAACTGAAATCTCTACTTATAAATCAAGAACAGGGTCTCACTGAGATCTCTGGAAAAAAAAAACCCAAGAAGAATAAAAATACACAAATCTAGAGGAAACTGAAAGTTGGTGATGTTAGAAATGTATGGTCACTAATTACAAAATCCAGGAAGGCAACTTTCCATTGTGGGAAGAACAGAATTAAAACAACAAAGGAGATGCAGAAGAGCACATTAATTAGAAACCCGCAAAGAAAGTAAGGTATTACTCTTTAAAGAGTAATGGAGAGGAGATAACTCTGATTCAAGTATCCATCAGTGCTTTGATTTTTCTGCTGGAATCATAAGATCCAGAAACAGTACTCAACACGCATAATACAAGAGAAAAACCATTAACAAATATCACTACAGGCAACTATTAACAAAAAGCCAAGATTTTAAAAAAAGTTTTCTGAGGACAAAGTAATGATTGTTGTTACTTCTCCCCACTTTAGAATTTGTGAAGGTTGTTCCTATAAGCATGAAAAATCCCCTTTAAATTAGAAGCATCAGCAGAATAATTGTTCAATTTTTACGTACTGAGTATTATTTTTTTTGCCAAGAATGTTACATTGAAAACTATACTTTGTTTTTCAATAATGTTAGTGCAAAGCACTTAATAAGGATGTTTTCTGCCCAGATCCAGAGCCACTATTAGCTCAAAAAACTCCTCCATCCCAAGGTTCCTCCTTGAGTGTATGTTTTTAGCACTGGGAAACATCCCTAAATTTTAAAGCAGAAGTAAATAAGGAAAAATCCTGTGCTTTAAAAAATTCCTGCATAGTTTAACCTATAAAAAGAGGAATTAGATGTGAAAGGGGCAAGGTAAGAAAACACACAATAATTTTGTGGGAAATAGCTTTCAGACCTCTTTGGACATTCTAACAACAAGCTACCTAAAACCAAGTTCAGAAAGGAAAACCTTTAATGACATTTAATTTAACCTTTCAGCATAGTATCTCCCATCTAACCAAAACAACAGTTCTGATAATAGGCGACTATTTTGACTCCACTGGTCACGTAGGTCACTTAGCTGTTGGGTCAGAATTTATTTAAAAATTAAACAACTATAAAAATAGATTGGTAACTAAATTCACCTATATTGCGTTTTTTTTAAAAAGTAATGACTGAAAAACAGAAGGAAGTATTACTGTATCTGAGAGATATAACAGCAATGATGCACTTTTGAACTATATTAACTAGACCAGAGTTGATTCTTGCAGCATAAAAATGGATTTTGTGATACCAATTAGTCTTTGCAAGTTTTTTCCCCTCTTTTGGCTCAAGATTAAAGTTCAGACTGAAAAAAAATTACTTGCAAGAGTTTTAAAATTATTCCAACAAACTGGTGTTAAGAAACTAACAAATTGAAGTTGATTGATACCAAGAACGTCACAAAATAAAAATATATTTCCAATTTAAGTATTCGTGTTTAGTAAAGCAAATCATCTTGGTTTCATAAATGGGGCCTATTAAGAACTAGAACATATGTCTATTAAAAGTTATTTTATTATGTAACCATCTAATTTAAAGCTCTTTTTATGAGGTAGTTATTAGATATATTACAGACTCTCAGATTGCCTTCTCATACTTTGTACAATCCTGGGTCCCTGAGTGCTAGATAATACCTATACCAATGTGTATGTCTTTATGAATGGCATGCTAGGTCACTAAGCATTTTTAGCTAGACGTGAAATCTGAAGTTTAAGAGCAGGATGGGAAGGAGGGGTTACGTTCCTATAGGGAAATGCTACTTGCTCTGTGGTGCTTTGGGTGTAGTTCTGGCAGGGAAATCCACTGAGTAGAACAAGTTATCATAAAAGGAGAGTATGAAGTGGGGTGACAAAGATCCACCCAAGTGAGAAGCTCTGTCTGGTACAATTGATTCTGAATTTCATACTTAAAATCAATTTATTTTTATTTTGATATAATTATGTACTCACTTCAAGGGACATTTTATTTGAATTGCAGGTCTATTTCAAATTGATTCTGAACTACAAATAATTCCTTCCTGCACTTTTGCAGATCAGGTGGAGGGATATAGCACCTCCTGCAAGGAAAGACTGACAGAATTGGGATTGTTCAGCCTGGAGAAGAGAAGGCTTTGGGGTGACCTAATTGCAGCCTTCCAGTCCCCAAAAGGAAAGATGGAGAGGAACTTTTTACAAGGGCATGACAGGAGAAGGGGCAATGGCTTCAAACTGAAAGAGGGCAGGTTTAAATTAGATATTAGAAAAAAGTTCTTTCCTGTGAGGGTGGTGAGGCACTGGGACTCATACCCAGAGAAATTGTGGATGCCCCGTCTCTGGAAGTGTTCAAGTACAGACTGGATGGAGCTCTGAGCAAGTGAAAGGTTTCCCAGTCCATGGCAAGGGGTTGGAATGAGATGGTCTTTAAGATCCCTTCCAACCCATATCATTCTGTAAGTCTGTGATATTTAACACTATAAAGATTATTATTTCTTCTTACTGTAATTCATATTCTCAATATAAACCAATATACAGTATCTGAAAACAATCAAAAAAGCTAGGAGAATGTGGTCTTTGATTAGGTGAAATTACATTACTGATGGATAACTGATGGAGCTGGTACAGTTTTTCTTTTAAGCAAAAGGAAATTTCATTCCATTCCAGAAAGTATTTCTGCAATTCAAATAGTAATTTATTTCTTTCCATCAAGGTAGGGCAGAGAGATAGTGTACCAGAAAAGGCTGGAAAGAGAAAAAGTGGCTACAAATATATGTTACCAAAGGGACCAATAGCAGATGCTACCTGGATGTGGGAAAAAAAAAATCTAAACAAAAAAATTGAGGCAACCTGATTTGAGGCTGTAGTGGACAAAAAAGGAGAGGGAAACTAAAAGTAAATAAACATTTTACAGATATTTAAAGAAATAAATTTACTACATGTAAAGCTGGCATGGCATACAATATGTCATGTACCCATAAGCTCTTAGAACCAGAGTAACTTTTTATAGCTGCTACAGTTCCTGGCAATTTTTCTTTTTAAGCTTTTACCTAAGGCTCTGCTTACAGACCTCACTGCAGTAAAGCCTTCAGACAAATTACTTTTTTCTCCATCTTGTGGGAAATTATTCCTTTGATGCAACAACTGCATAAATGCTTGAGCACTCAATTAGAAACACTAACAGTCCCTTTTACAGTTTGAATTGTGACTCAAGTGCTCCTTGCATTACTACTGGCATCTTTCTCATGAGTTTGCATGTTAAAATTATGCCCTTGCCTGTCTGTCACAGTAAGTGAGACATTAGGAACTGTTTCAACTACAGGATTGCAAATTGCACCTTTGTGTAATCTCTGTTATTGACAGCATAAAGGAGAAACTCTTCAGTTTTTCCCAACCTGATTTCCTCCCCCTCCTGTCCTCACATTGTTAAGGCAATGTTTTGTGTTCTCTGCTTATCAGCCTGTTCCTTAACCTATACATTATGCTGCCAGTTCCTACCCTTGCAAAATTAAGCAGAACTGGACCTTCCTAGTAAATAACAATTCTCCTTCATTCAGTTCTTCACTTTAAGCTTTTCACACAACTTAAATGATGCCTTCACCACCCCCTTCATTCCATCCCTGACTTGATTTTGTGGTTGCAAAGTCCTTCATTTACCCTTTGAGTTGTTTAAAACATTGTATTGTTTATAGGGAAACATAGAAGACCCAGAACTGAATCATCTCATGCTTCAAATGAGTTAAAAACTAATCAATAAGCTTATTTTTACAGGTGATCTCTTGGTGGATTATACTGACAGGTAACAAAAACACTAAATGAGATGCCTGCAGAGCACAGGTGGAGGCTTCTCAGGAGAAATGATCTGCTCCTCAAGGCTGCTCAAATTCTAAATAAACACGTACCACAGAAGTGTTAACTTCATTGAAGAAGCTGAGATAAAAAGTTACAAACCTCAAACGGCAATGTGATCCCACAGTTCTGATATCTCTAGCTCTTAGGCATTTTACCTCTCCTTTTACAGTATCTTCTTAATTATGATTAATGACTTTCAATGATTACTGCTGTTTTACCAAAACCCAGGTGGTTTCATTTCCCACCTCAAGATGTCACTGTAGCTGGAGATAAAACTGCCCTGCAAGATAGTTCTGTATTTCCATACCTTAATAAATTTGAAACTTCAAAAATATGATTCTATTTCTAAATTTCAAGGGTTTATAATCTCTGTTTTGGGGATAATTACAACTCTGCAGGCATCTTCATAACAAAGCAGCATAAATTATCTCTGTTCAAACTTTTAATATATTTTTCTTCCCCTAGGAATTTTCATAAACAGTATTTTGATTATTTGAAGCAGCAATGAGGATGAAAAAGAATTCTACCATGTGTTATTTCCAGTAATTCAAAGATGTATAATGTCAATTGCTTACTTATTTATTTTAATATTTACAGCTCGCACCAGTACATTTTATTGCTTTGAAACAGCACACAGCAGCAGGTCAGGATTACTGTGGGTTTACATTCTGTCAGTTTCTAACTAAATTGTCTGTTTTCTTGTTACTTTGTTACTTCCCTTGTTTAGCAAGGGAAGTAACATTGCTAATGCAATAGATGCTTTTCTTTCTCAGCCTCCACAATTAATCAAATTTACCCTTTATATGAAGATCCAGTGAGTTTATTACAAAAAGTTTATTGCTGGAATAGGATGTTCAAGACCTTGTTACAAATAATTTAAATACTTCTGCCAAAGAAAAGTAGTATCTTATACTGAGGTCCTCACTGCTTCCTAAACTGAGCTTTAAAAGCCAAAACTGAAATCTGAACACAGAACTTTCATTTGTTTAAACACAACATATAAGAAACATTTTGAAAGCACCAAAGCACTTACTCCTTTGGGACTTTAGACATGCTATGCAGACAAACTTAGATGTGCAATGAAATATGAAGGTTTACAATGGAGGTACCTAATTTTTTTTAATGGAATCATTGGCAAATATCTAACTATTGTGATACCTATTCATCTGATCACTAAAAAGATGATTAAGTTCTAGGGGAAAGGTGACTATTTACTTGTGTTTGAAAATCACTGTTTTTTTCCCTCAATAGATCTATTAGTGTCTCTCAGAGCACCGGTGCTGTAGCACTAAATGTACTAAATGCTGTGTGTTACCACAAGGATAAATTTATTCATATTTTTTAAACAGTATTAATGGTCTGGTGGCATGAAACAAATCAAGTCACTCTCAAAATGTTACATTGTGCATGTTCTGAATACTCTAGGATAAATATCTGTTGATCCTGACAAGTTTTTTTTGTTTTCAGTAAAGGAAGGGAAAATAGCATGACTAGTAAGGACATGGCTGCTCTGATATGAGCAAAGCCATGAGCAAAAACAGTAAAATTTCTCTCTAGACTTTTCTAGTTAAAATCCTCCTTAAAGACTTCTAATAACATCAAAGCTTGCTGCTTCTCCTAATAGTCCATAAATACGCAAAAATTTGCATAAATACTTTCTCTTGTCCGAAACTTAAGACATTGTGCGGTTATCAGTAAATTATTGACAATTCAAAAACCTGCAGAAGCCTGTCTTCAGCTGTGATGCTTTCTGTAAGCACTTGCAGAGAGTCTCAAAACTCTTGCTAAGAGGAGAAATACAGTGAAGAGAACAACAAGGAGCAGCATGTCCTCTGGACGTTCTCATCTGCTAAGTGTAATGAATCTTGTGTTCCTACATAATGCAGCCATACTATCACTATGTGCAGAACACCAGTGCAGCTGGGTGATAAATATTTTAAACATGACAGCTGACAAAACTGCCTGTTTATTGATTTTAACACATTTAAGTTACATTCAGTTAAGTTGTCTCCTGCCTCCTACACTAAAAAAAAACCCCAAAACAAAGTATGCAGTGGGAATGCTGAGTACCAACGGTTTATTCTAAGATGGGCTGCTATTGCAGCGTCCTGCCTGCCCCACTTATGTATTTTCTTGAATGCCAAGAAGTGCTGAAACACTGAATGTTCAAGTCATTAATCACTTTTAGCTTTGCCCAGTATGACAAACCATTCTATTTGAGTTGTTGCAGTTCTCTCATTGTCCACATCAGTTATGCAGTTTTTAAGACCCCTACGATCACAAAACAAACCACTTCAAGCAGCTTAATGGGGACTGCAGTCAGCACAAACCAGGCACCAGACTGTCACCTCAGTTAAACAGATCCTCATGGAACTCCAGAGATGAAAAAAGCCTATCTGCCCAATATCATGCTTTCAGTTTGCTAACAACACTTTGTTTTCCCTCTCCTTTCAATGAGAAAGGAGTCTGCATGGATTTGTTTTATTAATCTGAAAGGCTGAAATCAACAGCTCTGAAAAATATTCACTACTTAATGCTGACAGTTAAATATACCCCAAATGCCCCAATCAAAATTAAAGCTTTCTTTGGCAGGGTGCAAACTGACTATATATCAAAGCTGGTCTCCAAAGTTAGCAATGTGCTAAAAAAAATTAAAACCCCCAAAAAAGTAATTCTATATATTTTCTGTCTGAATACTCAAAATCCCGAGGCAAAAGTTATTTTTCCCCTTTTGATACCCACAGAAGATTACTGCATTTACAGCATTACTTAATTGTGCAACCCAGCCTAGCAGAAATTTCTGAAATGCTGTTGAAATCTGGCAGAGTGGCTATGGCACTGCTTCACAACACATGTTCCTCTTTTGGCCATTTCCATTGTTTCCTCTTCTATGTGCTGTGTTCTGCAGAAATCACTTCTTTTCTTGTTAGGAACTTCTGAGCAGTTGTCACCCAGTAAGAAAGAGTAAACAATCTAAATGTCTACCCTGACTCCAGGTAAAAACTGCAGAAAGCAGCTGCTTTACCTCACTGACACCACAGGGCCACCAAGGGCTGCACTGAACTGAGCTGCTTGGGAAGTGCTGGTGAGGGATTTTCCCTTCTCCTGTGAAGTTCTTCTGGGATGAGTTACCTTTCCCTTTACAGTCTCTAGATACACCACTCCTCTAGAACTACACTGAGAAGGGGATGAAGGCAGAGTCAGAGAGAGAGAATAAATATATATCTAAGATGCAGAAAGATTGCAGAAATGATGGTAAATAAATGTAACGGGAAAATCTGGAAAAGATACCTGACCATCAGACATCAAGTGTGAGACAACCTATTTACAGGAATAGAGGGAAAATTGCCCTTCAGCTTAGAAAATGAGGGCTGACACATTTAAGAGGGGAGGATTTGATGCAGTTGCTTGTGACACTGCTGTTGCTAGACTAGATATAAGTGAACCCACAAGGTCCATTTTTGCTCTAAACTATCATGTTCTCTTCTAAACCTACTCAATTGTGTCTCAGAGATCAGGTTGTTAACTGTGAAGAGTGGGATGTTTCCTGTCCTGGATACTTGCAAAGACTGATGGATTATTCTACTGGTAGTTATTTCCTCAAAGTATAGCTAAAAGCTGAATACACATTTGTTCTGTTACTAAATGTCACATGCTATCCATTGAAACCCAGTTCAGGAAGATCTCTTACATCATGTATTATGTGAAGCAGGACATTATTTGTATTACTTTTCAAAAGAGAAAAAGTAACTTACATTAAAAATACATCCACTTGTCTTTCTGTGTGAATTTTACAGTTTATGAATCCCTCTGGTGGTCTTATACATTCATACTATGCTCTGGTATTCATGACAACAGTATCTTGGCCCCTTTACCCATTAGAAATAAACTCTTTAAATGGCTTCAGCCATAAATGCATCTTCATGGCAAGCAGAAACAGTTTTTAAATCTAGTCTGACATCTTAGTTATTGCTTTTAACTTAAGCCATTATATAATCTATAGGTGATACAAAAATTCTAATGGAAAGCATTCCTTTTTTTTAATATGATTCACAGAACAATGTGAAAAATAACCCCTAAGCTCTATCTAAATAGATTTCAGCTTTTCACAGTGAACTATATAACTCACCATATATTTTCATTTGTGGTTTCTGGATAGCAGAATATATTGAATTAGGCATCAAACCTTCACATCACTCTTTCAGAGTCCGGTGGGTATGTGCTGGACTGAATGCCAGGAATAATCATACTGTTCCCTTTGGCATAGTCTTAAAAAGATTCTGAGAGCGCTGGGGGAAATTTCTCTAAGAAAATACCAAGCAGACTCAGAATGCCCAAGCTGTGCAGCCTTAGTCATAAAGAAAGACAGACACTTAAATCAGCTTTAATTTAGGTAAGTAATGGATCGATAGCAATGAAGCCAGTATCAGGATGGATTTCAAATCAGGATAGTTACTCCAGTGAAGAACCTGGCATCTCAGTGGGGACCAATCATCCTGCAGTTTCTGTGAGGCTGAAACTCTGCTGCTGCTTTCTGCACAAGCTACTATACAACATCAAGCTGCAATGCCTAGTGCTGCATGTACACTTCCAGCGTTGGTACAGATGTACCTCAGTACAGAAAACATACAACAGGAATGCCATCAAGCAGAAAATACTGGAAATAGCATTCAACCAGCAGCATAAGGAAATCTGTTTTCAGTCAGGTCCTCTCAAACATTAGCACTCTGGTCAGATGATGCTCAGACTGCTTCAGAGCTAATACCACTAAAAGATATTAATAGGGACTTTAAATACAGTCATATGCAGCAGAGCTCAGACCCTGTCAGTGATATTGTCTCATTTGGTGATGGGGCTGAATAGGCAATTCTGCTCCTCCAGCTGAAACTCAAGCGGGGAGAACTGGTCCTGTAGTGTGGGGGCTGTCACCACTTCTGCTCCCTGCTGGGACCTCAATAAAAACCGGATGTTTTAAACCAGCAGAATTAGAAGGCTAGAAGCAGCTTTGAGGTGCCTCAAAATGTCTTCCATGGTAAGATGAATTGATAATTTCACACATTTTGTTCTCTCTGTTTGGCTGCCAACCCAGTGGCTGAGCTATTACAGCAGCACTGTTCTTATGTTATAGCCTCAAATGCACTCAAACCTAATTTAAGATCCACCTTTTGCTCTGAAGTTGAAACCACGCTAGCAGTGAAAATGAGGCTGACTGCATCCAAATCTGCACTTACAAAATTAAAGGCAAGATTTCCTTAGCAGAGGATACTTGGTTGTCAAATTTACAACCACCAGAGATCACACCCTCCCTCAAATCTTCACACTTGACTTTCCTCTCTAATGAAAAAAAGATGGTTGCAAAATGCAACCACCATTGTACTTTTTCAATGCCATCACTTTTTGTGTAAGGGAAGTAAAAGGAGACTTATGCCTTCCCTAGGGACAGTGCATTTCCAGATTTACGAAGGAATAAGCAGATATTACTTAGCATCTCAAAGCCCTGTCTATAGAGGCACTGTAGATACACACAGTTAATAAGAGATAAAAGTTCTGGCCCTAGACAGCTTCCAGTCAAAACAGATGAAAGGATGAGGGAAAAAAAAGAAGTAATATTATCCTCTTTTTTTTATATATATCTATATATATGAAAGCAAAGAACTGTGAAAATAGGTCATTTGCCCAGGACTGGAAGGAAAGCCTGTAAATATGAATTTAAACTGAATACTTCCCAAGTCTCAATCTGGCATCACAAACCCATTATTTCTCCCAAAACAGCATATTAAGGAAATACCGTAAATAACAAAGCAAAGTGCAGACCAACAGGACCATAAATCAAATACCATGTAGAAATGTAAGTATGAACACTTATAAACTTTCTCTTGCATCCAATTCGGCTGTTTTGCAGAAGATGGCAAATAAATGCTCTTGTACCAAATAGTAATTGTGAAATAACACCCCTATATTTCTTTCTAATTATCTACCATAATACATTGATCCATGTGTGGACCGCAGACAAAACACTCTTTGTGGCTGAAACACATGAGAGAATTGAAACACAAGAAAGGAATTCCCTCCTGGATATAAAAGAAAAGGACCAGACTAATATATATCTAGAGAAGACTCAAGACAAAGAGTTGAACTTTTTGTTGCTTATTTTATACTTTTCTCCTCCAGAGACAATTGACCATATTGCAATAAAAGAAAAAAAATATTTATACTTTAAAATTCTCCCCTTTCCCACATTATCTGTATTCCTCCAGCACTTCTATTTGAAGAAGTCTTTTTTAAAAGAGAAACTAATTATTTAAAAAAACACCCTGTGGTGGCAAATACATAAATCTCTCATATTGTCCTCAGACCCTGTCTCTTTAGGATTATTATAGATTAGATTATTATGGAAAGGAAGATTTAAATGTCTTATTTACCTGAACAGCATCATAATACATTTTCTTGCCATCTTCATCTGTCTTGTCTGACATCAGCCATGCCTTGAGCAGATATTCATAAAAGCTGTCCCCAAGCCCTCCAATGGAGACATGATCTTAATAGGGAAGAAAGAGATTGAACAGCAATTTCGTCTTCAGCCAGCACAATAAAATACAATTACAGTTTGAAACTGTGTATTTAATGATCTATTTCTACAACATCTTTAATAAACATAAGGCTGGAACCTCAGGAAAAACCTTACTGGTAAATAGAGAACTATTTCTTTTATTGCTATATTTTTAATCTAGCTAAAACACCATAGTTATTTAATATCCACAGTGTGCTGCAGGAGGTCATGGCAAAGAAAAAACAATTTATACATGGCCATTCTAATTCATGTAGTCTATTCCATACCAAACTGTGTCAAACTAAGGGTTTTTTTTTAATTCTTAAAAAGGGAAAAAAGTAGAAAGTGTTCTCTGATTTGATAAAGGCTTTCCCTTAATGTACAGGCATTGCTCTTTTAGTCACTAACTTTCCATTTAAGTCACTTCATAAAAAAGGCTTTTAGCTTCTTGCTGCAGAGTTGAATTTCAGGTTATTTAGTGGTATTTCAAAATGCTGAGCCATATATTTAAAAATAATACTATATTTTTGAACATCTGACTGCTCTCAGAACTCAGCAGTGGTTTGGAAGGAAAGAAAAGGACTTCACCACATCTACAGAGGATTGTTGCTGTGTTTAAGATTTATTCTGCCCTATGCTTACTATGTGAAACAATCTGGTACTACAGATGCTGTGATTATTCCATTGCACAATTTAGGATGTGACTCTGGAAACACTAACACCACGCAAGCCAGACATTCGACATTGGTGGGACTGGTAGAAGCTCTCAGCTGCTTGTACAAGATTGCACCCACTTTGCTGTCCAGGAACCTAAAAGATTCTTGGCAAGATTTTGGCGAGTTGTCACGATTTCAGCATAGAACCCCTAAATACATGAAATACTACAACTATATATACATGCAAAGTGCTTTACTAAGCTCCATTAAGTTAAGAACAGTAGCTGGAGGTTTGCTTTTGAAACTTGTTGCTGCCCGGTAAAATTAAGTGATTTGGCATTTACTGAGTCTTCAGTGAAAAATTTCGAAGTGCTTTACCAGGACTACTCATCTGTAACTGTCAATTTTACAGCAAAGGAGGGATCTGCTAATTCCACTCAAGAAATCCAGGACGGAGATCTCATTACATAGATCACACAAGTCCCTGAGTCATACCATGAAATTCTGGCCATGAGAAAAGCAAAACAATCTGCATGGGATGATCCAGACTCATAAAGTGAGATGCAGAAGGGTTAGTGATACTGAGCTCACACTTCCTGACACCTAACTCTCATCTTAGCTTCAAAGTCATGTCCCTGTTGGTGGAATTCAAAGGAACACAGAGAATTTTTTTTTATACTCCTTTGTATCTTCTCTCCATGGAAAGCCTCCATTCACCTTCCAGACAAGTTGCAAAGACATGCAAATGTAGAAGATACATACTTGTCTATTCAAACTATATTAACAATGTCCTTTTCCTCCACTAGCCTGAAACATGAAAAAAACTTTAGTTTTCTGAATGCATCCTGTCCCTTTGTCTACCAAGTATATTGCACCATCAAACCTGGGTTTTTTTCCTGCCTCCAACCTCTTTTGAATGAGATATATTGAAATTATGGGAAGACTACACCATTTTTTAAATTAAATGTTCATGATCCAAAAGGAAAAGAGGTTTCCTAAAACAATGGGAACATTTCCTATGCTCAAAGGCTGATCTTTGAACAGCAGCATTTAAATGACCTTTACGGTTTCCTAAATAAATTACCATAGAAACCTCTGACATTTGCAAACTAAATAGCACAAGCAGAGTTTCATCAATAATAAGCCCTGTTATTATATACATTATTGCAGTAGACAAATCCAATTGACGCATGCTGCAGCAAATCACTGTCAGTTTACTGTCAAAATAACAAGGGCTAAATGAATTTACAGGAACAATGGCAGAGATCCAGGAGTGGCCTTCACAGTGACATCACTGCTGGAGAAGAAACATTCAGAAACCATTCCTCCCTCCCCACTTAATGTTTGAGAGAAAATATTTCTGTCTTGTACCAATTAAGGGTCTTAGTTGTCTGTTTTTTTCTTCCTGTTATAATCAGCTGAAGACAGCCTAGAAAAGCAATCTCAAATAACACATCTTTCAAGTCTCACATTCTGATCTTCTCTGTGGGGAAAAAAATCAGTTAATCAGTGCTGGTGAATGGAGGCGACTGATATGAAAGAGATGTAACAAGATGGAACTTGTCTTTGCTGCTTCAGCACGCCAGGGATGGACCGGCAACAACATCTGTGCCCATCATTTACAGGCATGGGAAACTATTTATTTGCCAACACTGCATGCTATTGGAAAGCAAAGCTCATGTACCTATAAATTTTTCTGTGCACACCAATAAGAACTGGCATTTCATGTGAACAAGGAGTGCTTAAGACACAATTATATTAAAAATATGGAAATAACAAAAGGCAGAATAAGTGTTTTGACTGCTTCAAAATATATAAGGCAGAGCCACTAACTCATGAAGCATCAAAAAGCTGCTTCTGTGGCTAAAAGAAGACAAGAAAGGAGTTAAGTGGACCTGGCTCACAGGTGCTGAGATTGTCCCTAATTAAATCCAGTGCCTACAGCTGTAGGATCAGCACTTCCACAGGAGGTTTTTATGCCTTGTTAAGCTGTGCTGAACCAACACATGTTACAACTGGGCACACATCTCAGATCTGTGAAGGGATGTCAGGGTTTACACCAACATGCAACCACAATTGATGGTCATGCATGTCATGGTCACAAGCCTTGTGGCACAGCGACCTGCAGGAAGCCTCACAGCATAGCAGACTAGGAAATGACAGGTGTACTTCTAATTCATAAAGAGAGATGGCATTTGCCTTGATGGGAAAATACAACTGAGCAGCACAACCTTTTTGGACACCATTTTAACCCAGAGTGACACAAAGCTTTCAAAAGTAGATTTTAATCAATAAAAGCACAGAAATCACAGAATGGGTCAGGCTAGAAGGGACCACAATGGACAATCTAGTCCAACTGTCCAATGCCAGCAGGGTCATCCCAGAGCACATGGCACAGGATTGTGTCCAGATAGTTCTTGAATATCTCCAGCAAAGGAAACTCCACAATCTCTCCCAGACAGAGGCAATCTGTTCCAGCGCTCTGTCACCTGCACAGGAAAGTTCTTCCTCACATTCAGGTAGAATTTTCTGTGCATCAGTTTCTTCCCATCACCTCTTGCTTGCAACCTGGAGAAGAGCCTGGTCCATCCTCTGGCACCCTCCCTTCAGATACTTGAGAGACATTGAATAGGTTTCCTCTCAGTTGTCTCTTCTCAGTGCTGAACCAGCCCAGCTCTCTCAGCCTTTCCTCAAAGGAGAGATGCTCCAGTCCCCAGCCATCTTTGCCACCCTCTGACAGACCCACTCCAGGAGCTCCCTGCCTCTTGTGCTGAGGAGCCCAGAACCCCAGAACTAGACACAGCACTCCAGATGTGGCCTCAATAGGGCTTCATACAGAGGCAGGATCACCTCCCTTGACCTGCTGGGAAAGGTGCTCCTAATGCAGCCCAGGATACCATTGGCCTTTTTGGCCAAAAGGGCACTGCTGGTTCATGGCCAGCTTTCATCCACTGTGATTGCCAGGTCCTTCTCTGCAGACCTGCTTTCCAGCAGGCTGCTCTCCTGCATGTACAGCTGCCTGAGGTTATTATTCCTCAGGTACAGAGCCCAGCATTTGTCTTTGTTGAATTTCAGACAGTTCCTCTCTGCCCATCTCTCCAACCTGTTGAGGTCCTTTGAAAGGGCTGCATAGCCCTCTAGAGGATCAGCCACTCTTTCCAGCTTTGTGTTTTCAGAGAACTTGCCAAGGAGGCATCCACCCCTCATCCAAGTAATTGAAGGATAAGTTAAACAATGCTGGGCCCAGTATCGACCCTTGGGGGACACCAACAGTGATAGGCTTTCAACCAGACCCTGTGTCACTGATCACGACCCTCTGGGATCTGCTGTTCAGCCAGTTCTCAATCCACCTCACTGTCCACTCATTCAGGCCACACTTCCTGAGTTTGCCTATGAGGGTGTGGTGACAGTGTCGAAAGCCTTGCTGGAGTCGAGGTACACAATGTCCACTGCTCTCCCCTCATCCATCCAGGTAGCTGCCACATCACAGAAAGTAATTGGGTTGCTCAAGCGAGATTTACCTTTACTGAACCAATGCTGACTACTCCTGATCAACTTCTTGTCATCCATATGGATAGAGATGGCTTCTAGAATGAGGTGCTCCGTCACCTTTTCAGGGATTGAGGTGAGGCTGACAAGTCACTAGTTCCCTGGGTCATTCTCCTTGTCCTTTTTGAAGACTGGGATTACATTTTCTTTCTTTCGGTTCTCAAACACCTCTCCTGAATTCTGTGACTCTTCAAAGATGACTGTGAATGGCCTGGCTGCAGTCTGCCAGCTCTCTCAGTACTCATGGATGCATCCCATCAGATTCCATGGACTTGTGGATATAAACTTTGCCTAGATGTTCTCTAAACTAATCCTTCTTGATGAAGGGAAAGTCTTCCATTCAAAATTCCTTTACTCTGGTTTCCTGGGTCAGAGATACCTGAGGACTGGTCTTGCCAGTGAAGATTGAAGCATAGAAGGTGTCAGCAACTGCTAATCAGCATCCTCTTTACCAGGGTCTTGCTTCCGTTTAAAAATGGGCCCCTATTATCCTTAGTGTCCCAACTAAGATTAATTCTTCCTCAAATTCTATAGTCTCCAAATTACATGTTTGATTTGAGATGCAAAATAATTTCAGACATAGAGGGTTTAATTGAGTAGGAGGGTTTTGTATAATTTTTTTTTAATCCATTCTTGTTGCTTTTGGGTCTCACTTTTCCCACTTTCCATTTCCAGTTGACCTGAGCAGTGTTGGCCCAGCTGCTATTTCCTGATGCCTCTGAGTTGTTTCCTGCTTTCTTTTGTCCTACTATATCAAGAGTTTAATATAGACTGAGTTTGTTCAGTGAATTAGGTAGCACAATGATTGTGGCTTCCTGGAAGGTTTAAAAATGTCCATCAGTGTAGATGGCCAAACTGTCATTAAGGCTCTCCTATGCAGACATGAAGAGCCTGGTCGCACACAGCTATTCATCTCAGTCTCCACAGTAGTAACAAATGTCATCTATATACAGAAGCTACTCACATATCTCTTTTGGCTGACATTATTGACGCTTGTCTTTCTGGATACCTATATTGACTAATTGCAACTGCCAATGTTTTAAGAGTCAGATCAAATAATAAAAGTTGATGGTGGCCAAGTGATACTCTGAACTCCCAAGGCCCTTTGAAATACAGGAAAATTATTTCCATTGGTTTCAGAGAACAGTATATTATATTTATCATGGAGGCAGTGTTTTAAAAATGTGCTCATTCTCTACATTTGTTGCTGAAAACATGCCCCTACCAGAACCCTTTGCTGAAAACAGACTTTACCTGCATCCTTTCTGACAAAAGGACCTGGTGAAATGGAGGAAAGGAAAACAATTTTAATACAGCACCTGTAATCTGCTGTGAATTATTACCATAGTTCAATTCTCGCTTAAATCTTGTGCAGAGTGAAGATCCTTAATCAATTCTTCACCTTGCCCATTTCTCAAGGAACTGTTCCCAAGAGATGGCAAGGATTAACCTTGATCAGAGGAACTTCTTCATGTTCAGAACTGTAGGTGAACCTTTCTGGAACTTTCACTACTCTGTAGCCCTGAAATGTTAATGTAATTTTTCTGTTTCTTGAGGTCTTCCAAAAACAAATTCATAGATAGGCAGTTAAACAGTATTTTCAAATGGATTAACAAAATCTTAGAATCATAGAATCATAAAGGCTGGAAAAGACCTCCAAGATCATTGAGTCAACTCAAATTGCGATCAGCTGCCTTCCCTTTTAGAAAATTTCTTTTGGAAAACAAGAACCAATTGTATGGTGAGAGGTATTGTTTGTACATGAGCTTACCATGGTAATGCAGGCTTTTTGAAGGAATATTAGAGCACTGCATTTTTGGTGCTAGGCAGCAGGTAAGAATGAAGAAAGAATATATTCCAAATTCTGGTGAGCAGGAAGGCAAGCCTAGAGTTAATCATGCCCTTGGCTGCATTTTGCCTTAGGGAAGACATGGTGTTTCACCACCCATTTTTCCTTAGATTGCACTCATACACCACGTTTTACATCAACTTTGCCTTTTGATAAATTTTCTTCTATTACAGAAATAATTCAAGTCAGTATTCTGACTACACCAATTTCTTAATCTGCAATTTGAGTAACAGACTCCATGGTTTTAGAATCATAGAATTGAATGGTTTGGGTTGGAAAGGATCTTAAAGATCAATGAGTTCCAGCATTCCCAATCCCCCACCATGGACAAGGGCACTTTGGGCAGTTTTCCCTGTTTATTTTTCATAAGGCCTAAATGTACCTCAGAAGGCATTGTAACCATCACATCATGCAAACCCTATCTCTTGCTCTAAATGCCTAGGCAATAATCATTTTGCTCAACCTCATGTAACTGTTTTTCAAAAGCAACTGTAAGTTCTTACCCCTTTTGCTGACACAGACAGAATTACTTAGCAGTCACCTGACCTGGTGTAGAAGACACTTTCATTCACTTGACATTTAATAATGTTGTTATCCAACACCTTGCTTCTGTCCTCCTAGGCATCCTGTCTATTCTAAGCTTCCTCTATTACTGATGGCATATGCATGCCATCTTCGTATAGCCCTCATGTCTAACACTTTCCCTGCCAGGCCCATGCAGCAGCCCCATTATTCTCCCCCTCCTCTCTAATATTTGCTTACCCTGAACATGACTTCTGAGTCACTGTACATTACCTTGTTTTCAGCTCTTGCTGCAACACACTGTTCCTGATGAGATGTTTGGGAGGGTGCTATGTTGAACAAACCTTGTCTTTCTGCATTCCCCTGACTATAATGAGTACAAGGCAGTTGTTTGTCTGGTAGGCACAGAAGTAGGTCCACTGCCACTGTGACATGACTGTCCTTGCCTCTATATCACTTTTGATCCACAGGATGGCATTCTGTGAAAGGCAGTCTTCATCTCTACTTATCAATACAGACTTTTTGTTAGCAGAAGAGATGTTGTGATCTTATTCTCTCTCCAATTAATCTGCAGCAGTAGCTCATTAGTGTTACTTTTAAATTTTGGAGTAGTAAACATGGAGAGACTTTATCCATTTTTTAATCTCTGCTTTCTTTTCTCTGACCACAACACTGGCAGCACTTGCGTTGCTCTTCCAGACTGTTGAGTGGAGTAGGAAATAGGAGAGAACAGGAGACATGTCTGAGGGGAAGAGGCACTGTGTCTACCCTCATCTCTTTCTGGAGCTCTTCTTGGTCCACTTTGGCTATACCTCCAGGCAGCACTCTCCTCTCTAGCCTGCAGTCCAGGGAGCACATACTTTATTCTTAGCTGAACCTCTTTAAGTAGGGGGGTCTCCATTTCCCTCTTCACAATGGATTTGTCTTTTCCTAAAGCAGACAGTCTTGACCTTGAGCTTATCATCCACACTTTGCCACTGAGGAATCACCAACAAAATTCAAATCTTGTTTTCAGATTTGAGGGTCTTTCTGGAAAAATGTTATTTCCTCATCTATCTGGTAAATGAAATTATTAAAATCACAAATACTTTTTATTTGCCCTGCTCTTTCATTAAGCTTCATGTACTCTCTTCACAGCACCAAAGTTTGCTGCCAAGAGGAGGAACTGCAGTCCAATTTTTGTGCAAATAACTCTGATCTTACTCTAATAACACCTTTGTTTTTCAAAAGTGCTCTCTAAGTTGGCAGATGCTACTTGGTTACCTTCCATCATGCACCTGACTCAGGCTTGCAGCCTGGAAAAAATAACCTCATGATAGGCTTTGTGGATTGCCCAAGACCCTGATATTTCTAAACTCCTTCTGCAACCATCTCATGAGATCTCATGGTGGTGACATATAATTATTGCCATATAAAAAGGGAACACAGAAAAAGAATTAAACACTGCCAAGGAGGCCATGCCTCTGAGACATGAAAGAGAAGCTAAGGAATGGCACAGTGCCTGTCCTCCCATGGAGATTACAGAGGACTCTTACCTCCCATTCATCATGACATAACTTTCCTGCAGGGATTATAGCATTTGTTGACAAGGAAATGTAATAGTAGGAAATTATCTGATGCATTTTGATATGTCTAAGTGATATCTGGCAGGTGGAAGCATGAACAAAAGGCTCCACGTACAAAAACAGAAGTCCCATGCTTGTCTTCTATTGACAACACTTTATTATTTATATTCTGCAAGGACAACAAGTAGAAATGCCAAATCTAGGCCAGGGTTGAGAAAACAAAGTCATACAGCCAGACAAAGGAAGGACAGAATACCTAACCAGTCAAAGAGGGGGAGTAGGGGTAATGTGCTAGGGAAAGTTTCAAGAAAAATGAGAAGGAAGAGGAACAGAGATCATGAGACATATCAGGAAAGGAAGGTAGATGTATCTGTTCCATCCTGGAAAAGACAAAGATTATGACCCTCGGTAAATTTACGGAGTGTGGAAGCTGCCTGCTTCATCAATATAAGACATGAAATTACAGCTACATTCACAGTTCAAAGTTCTTTCATGAAGGGCTGTAGCATGGCACCTCCCATACTCAGCACATTCACTACCAAGAGTGAATATTGGACTGCAGCTATGTTTCTATGCCCTTCTTAGCAATCATTTTCTGCTTTCAGGCTTTGACTTAAGTTAGGACAGGACGCAGAACACACAAACAAGTGTTTCCAGGCCTGGAAGTGGATGGCTATGTGACCTTGTTTTAGTTACAACAGATTCAATCATGATGTCTACAGCATGCTCTGTATCTGAGCAGCGTGTTTATTTTTCATGGCATTAAGCACTGACATATCAGTGCGGCCCAGACCAGATAGGACCACCTTTAGTGAAACAGACATGTTGGCATACAATGACTTGCACCTTTCCCTGTTTAACCTCATAAGTGGCATTGTCACTGTACATTGTCTTGCCTTGTAAATGCAAATGACAAAATTCGGTCTCATTCTATTCTGTCTGAACACAAAGCAGAAGTGAGGTCTGCTGCAAACAGTGTAACTCAGCTACATCTTCTTGCTCAAAAAACTAGGAGGAATACTGAATGATTCAGGTGAATCTAGAAAACTGATCAATGACTGCTTTATGATAGGAAGAGTGCTTCATCCTTAGTAGCTGTGAAACCCTTCTGCTACATACCTTGCTTAGCTTCTGCTTTCATAAACACAGGATTTACCCCTGTTGCAGACTATCACAAAGTGGTCTTTGAGACATGCATTAAAGTCAGAAAGCTTGGTGCTGGCACCTTTGGTACTACAACATGACAAGCTCAGTTATTTCAGGTCCATTTTCAAGGCAGATCATGTAGTTTCTTTTAATACGTCATATTCAGGCATAGTTGTAATCTATCACTACAGAACAAGAATGTTTTTGCCCAGGTTGGAGCTTCATTTTATATTAAAACTTCAAACATTGCAACTTTTCATTGAATCAGTCTTGAAGATGAGTTTGATTAGGAAAGCAAAATTTGAACATGTGAAATAGCAGGCTTCTCCATAAGGAATGGCAACATTGACTATGCATGATACAGTGGTATAATGGCAATCCCCCTCCCTCCAGACTCACAATAATAAAGCTCTTTCCACTGCAGAAAGTGGGTGTCAGCTGACTTCCTGAAAGCAATCTGTAGCTAGGTTTCCAGCAAAGAACTTTCCATTACTCAGTAGTGTTGGTGTGCAACACAAAACCACCACGGGAAAAGCTGGCATCCAGCAGGGGCTATACCTGGTATTAGGGAAACTGTACCTTCAGAGATACAGGAATGGCAAGAACCCCTTGTGAGTGGTGGTCTGTTTGATTCTACCTCAGAATTCCCATTGACATTCCCACAATATTCAAGATCTCAGGTATTCCTTCACATCAAGTGGTCACAGTCAAATACTGTCTGTAGATTTGGGACTGTTACACATTTTTTCATTTAGACAAATGGTTCCACCCCAAATCACACCATAGCACTTGCTCTTCTGGTCATCAGGTTAACTCTCCCCTCTTTAAAATGTTGACCAAACCTGGAAATGTTCTCCCCAAATTAACAAAATTGTACAAACATCCCAGGCTTTGCAAGCACATGAATTGTTCTTGCGCAACAGCAAATCATGTTGGGATGTATCCAATATAGAACTTCTCCTATAAATACAATGGTATAGGTTGAAAATACATAGCTAGAGATCATAACCCCACTTCTTCAGAGGGATTAGCTTTCTCTCTGTAGACTCTGACTGTACAGCCTGGCGTCACATCACAATTTATTCACCTTGTTCATCGTGTTTTAAATACATAAAATCCTGAGCGTATCTTAAATATGTGCGTAAACCAAACCACGATTTGTCTGGGACCGTTCACATAAGGAGAGGCATCTCTTTGTGCTTCCAATGTGCACTCAATATACTACGGGTGTGTGTTTCACTGTGAAAGTGAAACTAGACAGAATGCCATTTAAAGAATAAAGTGAGGTGACATCACTCCATTTGCCTACTTGAATTAGAAGATTACTCATTGCATCTTCAAGTCTCAGCTGACCCGATTTGGATTTTAACCAACAAGTAAACAAGCCCTATTAACAACACTATTCAACACTACTTCTAGCAAAATGCCAATAGGTTTATAGTTAAACAGTATTTCAGACCATCAGCACCTGGTCACTAATTTAAAAACTGACCTTTTGAATTCACCACGTGGATCAGCCTAGGAAGTCAAAGGACAAGGAAAAATCTTATAAAAAAGAAGAAAGACAGCTGCCAAGGGTGCAATTGGATCAACTTCAGAGTAAGTCTGTGGAACAGAGTGGCATTTGCAAAGACACTGAAGAGCTCTCATGGCATCAGGCTGGTGGTGGTGACAGAGCCATCTGTCCTGTCTTTTTTGCCCTTTCCTGTCTGCCATTAATTTTCCACAAAGGCTCCAAGCGACAGTCCCCTCATAGTGACCATACTTGGAAACAAGGTGTATGACAGGCAGGGGGAGAATGGCAATAATCTCTGAGAGCCCCCGTGTTATGGCTTGGGAAAAAATAGCTGAGAGTTTGCAAAGTAGCAAAGAAGCAGTGAAAACCGAGACGATCTGCTGACAGGAGGATTGGGCAGGCACGCACCCCCTCGTTACACGCGGCGCAGGAGCGGAGGCGTGCGCTCCTTGTGCGCGCTGCCGGCAGTAAACAAGCGAGTATTTCGGGAGCAGCTGCCCCTGTAAGAGGAGAGGTGCCTGTCGCTGTCCTGCAGAGTTACACTTTTATAGTAGTACGCATCTCATGCTTCTGAAACCCTCTCATTTCTGGCACTAATCGTGCCAGGCTTTCATACAGCAAACTGTTTTTTAGGGTTGAAGCCTGTTTTTAAAGATAAGACATTTTGCTGAGCTGGATCTGTAAAATATAAGATTACAAGATGTACTTCGGATTTTAACATGAATCAATCTGGTCTCTACTACAATATGTGAAGAAATTAATATTGTTTTCTTTGTGTTCATATTGGTGCTGTTTTTAGCAGCAGACAAGTCTGGGTATGTTCTACAGAGTTTACACAAATTTCAGTTTAGAGGTTTTATGCTAAAAATCAATCTTACTCCCCATATATTCAGCTCCTGTGTTCATCATTAGATAGAGTATCTTACAGTGTTGCTACGTGCAATGCAATCAACACTTAGCCCACATCTATTCTCTCATCTTTTCCTCTAAAAGAATACGTGCATTTGAGGGGTTTTGTTTTGATATCTTAAAGGCAGTATGTATGCTCACAAACACAAATACACACTACACACAACCAAGTGTGTATGAAGTGAGCTGTGTACTCAGAGCAGAGACTGTTCCATTTAGTGTTGGTGGGCAGTCACTAAGGGAAGTTGCACAGTCTGGCTTCTGTGGAAGATCTCACTTCATTATTGCTCAGTCTCTTCCCGTATCCAAAGACTGACTCCTGCAGTCTCTGCCACTAGGCTTCCTCCAAACTGCCTTTAAGACAGACATACCTTATTGACTCTTGAAAATTTTGACCCCGTGACTTATTGTGTGTGACTTATCTATGGAGGGGGTGAGAACTGGGTGTTTTATAAGACTGTTTATTAAGACCCAATGATGGGTACCTCCCCAGCCATTCCAAGACACTATTCCCAGGACCCAGTAGGATAATTGAGCTCATATGATGAGCTCACTTTTTTATTTCACATTATTTCTGTTACTTGCAATTTGGCAGAACACAGGAACCTGCCTCCAAGTGATTTGGGTGACTATTCCTGACAACAGATAAAGGCTAGTCATCCCTGAAATCAGTTACTTTAATCTCATTTATTTTCCTTTCTATCAAGAAAAGGAGAGATATTTCTAAGTTCTATTACCCTGGTAATGGCTGTTTTTCTTACAGAACAGGTATCTTTGATTCCTCTTTCTTTTCAACTTCTCAGATAGTCTCTGCTTAATAAAATAGGACAGTACCTCCCCTGTATATATATGTCAAAAATTTGTTCAGCAGCTTATTTTATGTATTTTTTGATGCTCTGGGTAATTTCTTCTGGCTTCCAGTTAGATTTGGAGGTGCAGAGTTTCTGGAAGTTTTGGAACTCCAAGATGTAGCATTCCTCCACAAGATTTTTCATGTTTTCTTGTAGCTATTTATTTTCTAATAACTGAAGTTTGAAATACCAATGTGGGCTACTTACCAAAAGAAAATTTTCTTCACTTTGAGAACGTGAATTATACTGTTTAGTTAGAAGAACAAGTCCATGTTTCTACAGGAAATAGTGAAAATACAAGTGCTTAATCCTGGTTGGTTTAAGAGTACAAGACATTAAAGCTTTACAAGAATAATAATCTCTTTTATGTGCTTGTCTAACTACATCACTCCTTCCTAAGAACTTTGCATTTGTGTATGTGTTCTTTGGGTTTAAATAACAAAAATTGATCTAATAGCAAATATTCAGCTTTACTTCATGAACACGTATGTGGAGATGTTTTTGTATTGCTAACACTACATAGCACTAAGCCATTTGACCTAAGGAATAGAGGAATTTTAATAAGTCAAAGCTGCAAGTTTTTCACTGGAGTAACATCACATGGAAGGCTTAATTTTATAGATAGATTATTGATTGCTTGATGTTCAGCAGCTACATCCTTTAAGAAAAAGACACTAGAGGTTCTCTTACTGTTTGTTCCAAGAGAAATTACCTTTTCTATGTGGAGAATGTTTCCTTTAAATTTTTTTCAAAGCTTCCCAATTTCTTTTTGCAGACATTCATAGAAAAGAAGTAAAGGTGAACAAAACATCTTTTTTCTCGTCATTTCCAGGTTTTCTCCCAGATCCTCAGACTTTTAAGCAGCCTACAGCAGCCCAGCAGTAGTGCCATACCCCTGTGAAATTATTGGCAGAGAGGATGTCACTGGATGGAACGTGTGGCAGCTGTAAGAGAAGGAAAAGGTGTGGCCTTGCCTCTTACCCTTCACTCATCTGAAAGCTGCAGTGGAAATACTTCTGTACCCTGAAGAAATTGGGACTGCGCTTGGCTAATGTTCAGAATTCACACAGGAGAGAGATTTTTTTTGCATGATCTTTATGCTTGTGAACCTGCTCAAAGTTTGGGTCTAAATTCAAGCTTTGGGTGTGTTGAGATGTGCCGTTTTCTTCACAGCTGATATCTGGGGATACTAGTGACTGAATAGCTTTGCAAGTAGCCTTCAGTGGAAATAATTACATTACAGGTAACTGCTCTGCCTATTGTAAGGTAGGCTGTGCTTTGAACCTTCTTCTAACATTTTTACAGATGTGTGAGAGAAGTCCAGGCGGGAATCAGACCCAACTATTGTGCTTGCTGTTGATTATAGGCCAGAGCTGTTGGTGCTACAGGAAACAACAGAACTGGCCAGAAAGATGCAGGCAGGTTTTGGTTTTATGGTCGTATGGACAAACATGGGCACATTGCTCCTCATGTTCTGGACTATGTGTTGGCCATCAACTGGAATAAATCACCTTGGTTCCTGAAAAGATTCTTGATATTCTAGAGAGTCCAAATTGTTTTGTGTGACTCTCACCAAAGATGGAATGTGAATGCTCAGAGGAAATCTCTGAAGCATGCTCTTTGGAAAGCATAATACTTGGATTTACTCTTCGCCAAAACTGCCCATTGAAACCAAAGACATGGAGAGTTCATGGAGTTCCTATGGCAGAGCTCCTCACATGACTTTTGCCTAATTGAGAGTTTGGGACAGTTCTGATCCAAAGAGTGCTTGTAAAATTAATTCCTTAAACACTTCCACTCAGACAGATGTGTGTGAGGGAACCCTATTGCTTGATTGTAATCTCTAGGGCTCTATTTCTTTTGGTAGAATTAGAGCAGCAGATAAGACTAAGGATGGTGGAAGTGCACAGTGAGAGGGTGAAGTTGCATTTGCCTAAAATGAATGTAAACCTCTGCTCAAGGCTATCCATGTCCATACCATGTTCACTTCCTGAGCTGGCTGTTCAGTTGGAGGCAGCTTGAAGCACCTTCCTGTCTTGAGACACCAAGAAATTACATTGTGTGGTGTGTATAAGACATGCAGGACCACAGCCCAGTAACTCTCATGTACAAGTGAACTGAAAAGAGATTTAGACATCCCGGGTGGATACAGTGATGCACAAATAGAAGCTCATGAACACATTGCTTCATGGTTATGTAATGGAATTGGTGGCTGTCTATAATTGTCCAGCTGGACTATTTAAATGAACAGAATAACTAACTGAACCTATCTCATGTTATGAACCTTTTTCATCTGGACTTTTTTTTTTTCTTTACATCCCTGTGATGTCATTGTGGCCAATTTTAGCTGCCATATTCCTCTTGAAGATATTTACCAACAGGGTGCCCTCAGCCTCTTGTAGTACAGGAAGTTGGGGCTGCAGGATCTTCCTCCAGGCTGAATGCTTTCCTGTCAATGATATCAAATTATAAGTAGCTGCACTAATCTGCTTATCATCAGAAACAGCCAAAGAAAAATGCACAAATGTAAACATAAAAGGGAACTCTCATAATTTACATACTTGTCATAGTTCACCATAAATCAATGTAAATACCAAAGGGCTTGCTCTTTTTGACATGACCTGGAGGCTAGTTTTGCCTCTTGACATCTTATCTGCTCACAAGATACTGTGTATTAGTAAAGTTAATTGACTAATCATTTTCATCACTGGAAGTGTAAGTAAATAATTCCATCTATTTCTACCTAGGCTTCTGTTTACGGTCCAAGGGTGCCAAGCATTCAGACTAAATGAAAATATACCCTCTAGTAACCATGCCCGGCATCCCCCATAACAAGCTGCAGAAACTCTCCAAAGCATTGCTGTTATGTTGTGGGGAATCCTGAGAATCTTAGGCTTAACTCACCACGCCGGCCAGCCTCCTGCAGGGGCGGCCAGGCAGAGGCTGGGACAGCAGGGGGATGAATCCAGGCAGAGCTGTGCTAGACCACCATCATCTGTTGTTTTTAGGGAAAGGAGGCAGGTCTGAAAGTAATTAGTTATTGGTGTCTGGGAATGCACATGAGACAGTGTGGGAACACGTGCTTCAGCTAGAAGAGAGGAGCTGGAGGGTTATCTAATAATTCATGTTCTACATTGTTTGGCTGTGCCTGCAAAATCAGCTATAACCATTTTGTTTCTTTCTGATAAAAGAAGCCAGTTTCCTTTCTCCCTCTGTGGCGGGGAAAGGAAATTTTCGCCGCTTCTTGCTTCCATAACTCCGCCATCTGGTGAATTAAAAAAAAATTGACTGTGAGTTAGACTCTGCATTTGGTGACAAGACTTCAGTGGGGGAGAAAGTTAGTAGTCCAGAACTTTTGCTCTAATTTGTGATGAAGATTTTCTAGGTGATGTAGGGGTAAGTTATTAAGACACTGGCTCCCCATCTGTCCCACAGGAACACAGGACCATTTTTTCTTTTGCAACTATACCTCAGAATTAGTTAGAGAGTGTTTGATATTTCCAAAGTGCCCATATAGTGTGCAGTGTTCTGTTTCTCTCCTTGTGCAAAATATAACTTTGTCTAGAGAAGTGTCTCAGGTTTCCTTTGGACACCATGCATCTGAAAAATACAGCCTGGACAGTCACTGATTCCTACCATGCTGACTTGTTTGTACGACTTACTACAGAAACATTTCCCTTTACTCCTCTCCCTCCTGTTTGGAGGAGAGTGGGGTCCTGTGCTGGTCTATGTGTTTTCCTGCTCACTTTTGTCCTGGCTCTTTCTGATGTGACTTCTGCCATTAAGGATATCACCTATGCTGGGGATTTTGGCCATGCACAACCACTTGGGTTGAGACCACCAACCCATTTTCCCTGCTAGCCTGCAGCCCAGAGAGGCAATGAGGGCTTACTGCTGCCAAGGCTGACCTCACTTACACCTGGGATTTACAGGTGAAAGGCTTTCAGGGAAATGCTGAGACAGGGATGGTTTATTCCCGACCAGAATGTGCCAACCTGGCTGCCCTCAGCAGCTTTGGCCTCAACAAAACTGAACTCTATCTTTTCATTAGGTCACAAGAAGTGATAACAGCTAATTACTTCTGCACAAAGTGAACAGGTATTTTGAATTTAGAAAGCTGAATGGCAATTGAGAAAAGGAGCTAACCATATGCTTCAGTATTGCTATATTCACCTGCGTTTAAAGGAGGGCTCTTGAATAATTAGGGACTCATTAACACTTAGTTAAATGCTTCTAGTAATGAAGATTGTAGTGCACAGAGCCAGAGAATGTGCAACTCAGTGCCCTTATTTAAATGGTGCAAAACATTTTAAATGTTTAAAATTTATTTCACCAAATAAAATAAGCTACTTACACTTCAATTTAAAGAAATAATAAGTACTTCCATGTTCATTATTTCACATCTATAGCTGTTCCTATTTCCAAAAAGCTGTCATATTAATTCCCCAAATGAAGTTTTATTAGCATCTTTATGTGTTTATCTTTTGGATGGTACTAATTTGTGAGACCTTCACTACTGGTCTTCTCATCGTAATGTGCAAAAAACCTTTTGTGCAGTTATATCAAAACACAATCTTGTATGCAAGTCATATTTGTTTCAGATCAAGCTGTCCTCTGAGGAGCAGTGTGGCATAAAAGGAACAGGGGAGGGAGTTAAATGGAACACTTAATAGGGAGTTAAATGGAACACTTAATAGGAACTAATCTAGTAACTGGAACTAATGGGAACAGACAGGGTTGTGAAATGTGAGCCTCCGAGATCTCCACTGAGAGGTATCCATTCCACTTCATCCTCCCAAGCCTTGCTTCCCAGAGATGTATGCTTTTTTTTCCCCAATCAATTCATGTGTTTATGAGAAAGAGCAGTACCACAGTGATTTCTTTTCAAAGGTACTTCTTGAAATCCCAGAAATCTTTCCAAATAGAGTTACTAACAGCACTTTAGGCTGCTTAGGCAAGATGTTGTTTCCTTTTGCTACCCAATGCAATGAATGGATCTCTAACCGTGATTTGATTTCCACAGAAAACAAAACAACTTTTGCTTATGTTTCCTCAATGAAAAGAATTTTAATAATAGAAGGTTGTTGCATTGGAATTGCTAACAGTTTACATAATCTTTAGGGATATAGGAGGTGTTAAAGAGTAACAGTACCTTTGACAAACCTTTCTGTAAAAGGACAGCACAGATTATTACAGTTAATGAAAGAGAGGATATTTTTATGAAGGAAAATATCTGCAGATGGGCATGCACTGCAGGTTTCTAGTTCTGAACATCTGAACTAATTCTGTATTGGACATTGAACACTATACCAAATGAACACTTTGAGCATCTGAGCACTTTATGTATTGGAGAAATTAGATAGAAACACTTCTGTATGTTCTTCCTGGTCAAAATTCAAATTTTGAGATTGGTGTAATCAGCCACCTCTAATCATTGGAAATTACCTTTATTACTTTGTTAATACCAGTGTTACTTTTTGTTAAGCTCAATATGAACACCCACCGCAACACTGCCAACCTAATTCAGTGTCTGTGACTCCTAATCAACCTGTGACTCCAGATACAGAGGACCCTGAATGTACTGAAAGGGAAAAAGTAGTGTCAGAAAGCAGACAGGACAAAGGAATTCCCAGGGCTGACCAAAAAAAAATCGTTTTACTTCAGAGTGCTGGAGAAAAAGGAGAAAGAATAGGAAAAAAAAGATAGTCCATTGATGCAGCCATGAAAAACTGCAAACTTTTATGAGTGAAGACTACGGAGAAAAGCAGTTTCCTGGGATGCCATGGAGATTTAGTGAATCCCAGACTCACCTGAGAGTAAGGAGGTATTCCAGGCCATCTGCTTTGCATGGATCAGATTTATTATTTTCTTGGCCACTCAACTGGCTGGAAGATGTCTGTCACAGTAGTGACAAATTTTCTGGACCTAGTTTGGTGAACAGCACCTTTGATATTTATGTTATATCCTCCTCCTCATAATAATCTGAGCTAAAAAAATACCCCTGATTGCAATGATAAGGGAAAAAAAAAAGAAAGAGTATGGAAAGAATATGATAGGCCAGCAAAGGAATTTTCACTATGAAAAGCACTTCCATAAAATTCTTCTTTAGTGACTAAGATGCTTCAGTGACTACAGGACCAACCAGGGAACTGGATATACTGGGAAGTCTTAAACGCAAACTGGGAGCATTACTAGAGAAGCTGGGGCTGTGGTTCCAAGCAGAACACTTGCTGCCTGTGCTGGGTTCAAACCCAGTATTACTGTTTCATTGACTGCATTCATAGCAAGGAAAGATGCTTAACAACAAGTAGGGAAATTTCCTTTAAATCAGTAACACAGTTCTTATCTCTTCATTGATGTTGCCAATCAATTAGACATGGAAGGGAAAAATAAGCATGGACTACTGTATGTTTTCACTTTTGTACAACAGGTTTTAATCAACATACCCAGAGTACATAAACATTTTGTCAGCATACAGTTAGAAAATGGCAGAAGTGTAAAATAATTCGGATGCTCTTCTGCCTGACACAGTCTTGGAATTATATTAGTGTTTCCACCAAACAATATCTTATTCTGTGATCATCTTTGCTTGGAAATCCTGTGCCCTTCCAAAATTAATCTCTTGCACTTTGAGCAGTGAATGTACATTATTGATAAAAATAGAAAGAGATGGAAACCCTCCCTTCATGCAAATTTTGGAATAATCTTAACAAGTGTGTCAGGATCATGACAACAGCTTTTCTGTGACTGCAGCAATAAATGTGCTGCATAGAATTAATTATCAAGAAGTGAACTGTGTGGGTGATGTCAGCCTGGAAATAGTTAATCAAGGTAGGCTGGTAGGTTGCCTTTGAACATGCAACCTACTTAACCTGTAACATAATGAGAATAACTATGAAGCTTCAAGTGGCTTCCCAGCAACTCTGGCTATTGTTTGGAGTTTATTTATGTTTAGGTAGTCTGGTACAAAACTCCAACATGCAATGCTTCCACCTGCCTGGATGGTTTCTTGTTGACTCATAACTGTGATCAGGTTTAGCAAAAATGAGCTATTATTTGTATGGTTTTTAGTGAATTTGCCCAGAACTCATTTTTGGCCTTTTAAGAAGACAGTCCAAAGCAAATTTCACACCCCTGCCATCCTTCTCCCTGGACATGAGGTAAAGAAGGACTCACTGAATACTGGAAGCACCAAATTCAGTCATTGTCTACTTAAGGACTGAACAGGTAAATTATGGAGCTGTGCCTGGAGAGACTCTGTGTCCCCACTCTCCCAGGGTTGCTTTCCTGGCTATGGATCAGTAATGTGAGAGCTACTGAACTGACCCCTCCTTTGTACATTTTCAGTAAAATTATTTTTAAAAATTTTCCCTACTCACAAAATTCTAGAGGGTTAGTTTCACCTTTTACTAAGCAATTTAGCAGTACAAGTCTAGAGAGGTTCAAGGATACTTGTCCTTCTAGTTTAATTAAGAATATAGAACCTATTAGGTTCACATACATGGGAAAACTACATAGCCAGACATAAGCCAAATATTGGAATTTTAATATTGTTTTTATCCAGTATTTGTAAGGTTAATACCAGATCAGTATGTTATAATTAATAGTCAGATGTATATTATCTAGAGAAGACATTTATACTTGGTAGAAGATTCTCATGGAGCCTTGGACTAACAGGTATTAAGTACAAGATTTCATCTTCCTGTGCCTAGACTGTCATCACCACCAAAAGTGTCAGTAACTTGAAGAGCCAAGACTAACATACTCTGTATATCTTGTTTAATTTTTTCTTGCTGCAGGGTCAGAAACACTTACCACGGGTTATTTCAGCTGAGATATCAAAGCCCAGCTTAGTTTCCTTTCTCTGAATGTAGCACATGCAAACTAAGCAACTGAAAGATTATTTGAAAAATATACCTTTCTGGGACAGATACCATGAAAAGTATCTGCTGATAGGGCTAAATTGGCAAATTACAGCTATCTCAGAGTATTCCTTGTCTCCACCTTGTAGACTCTACTGTTGCTCTGTGACAGTCTATAATAGCTCTTTGACATGCCTAGGAATACCATTTTTACAGGGTCATTTTTTCCCAGTTCCTTATCCAGAAATTATAATCTTTTGGCTGCCCAACATAATTCTCAGCTGTGCTGCAGCAGGGAAAGCACCAAAGAGGGCTGCCCCAACTTGGAACAACAGCATCGTGTCTTCTTCAAATCTCATCTGCAGTACACTGATTAAGGAAGGATCTATTATATTGGAAAGGTGTTTACAGTCAAAATGAATGAAACAGGATATGGATAATTGGGATGGCCATATTACTGGAAAAGAAACAGGGAACAAGCTCCTAATTCCATTTGAAGCTAATTAGGTGGCCTGTCACTTTAATAAGATGTTTGGGCTCATAGAATCTGCTTTGTTGAGGATATTTCTTCTTTAATTGGCCTGTCAATTACAATTTGTCATGAAATGCTGCAAACTCCTTAGTGCCTGTTTTCAGTCTGTCTTACAAAATGGGTGCCAGAAATGAAAAAAAAAAAAAGGCATTAAAATACATACTGGTTGTTATTCCTCTGGTTCATTTTAAATATTTTTGCTATTCACTTCAATGCCTTCAGGGCTGAGCTACTGAAGTCTTCCACAACTGAGAAGGTAGGAGCTATGCTCGTGATGCAAGCTGTAATGGAAAAATTAGATTTAAATTAAACATGGTACAGGGGACACAGTGTTGTCCTTTCCAGGGGTGAAGAGCTGAGAATGCTAAAGCTGAATGAGCAAAGCTGCAGAATAGGTGTCTTACTGGAACAAGATATTTTTGATATCTTTAAGGCTTAGTTGAGAAACTGAAAATTAACAAGTACTTTTTAGAAGGAGTGTGGAAATAATCAAGCGTGAAATAGCAATCTATTGACCTCTGGTAACACGATGTCTTGATTTAGAAAACTGCCTTACAAGCTTGACAAACAACCTAATGCCAATGATACTGGACTTTTTATGGTAGTTTGCTAGTTACCCAGATGAGGAACGGTCACCATGTGACAAACCATTAACAGCTGACTCAAAGGCATGCTTGGTCAAAGCAAAAGCAAGTGTTTTCCACGTTGTAATAATTTATTTCTCTTTAGCTGGCTGAGAAAAACAGTTTGGCTGAATTCAAGGGTGCTGTAAGCTCTTACTGAGGAGCAGTTTTCCTTTAGGAAGCAAAGATTAAGAAGAGTTTGCTGTCAATTTATAGTGTTGATAAAAATAATAGTGTTAATCAGTACATGAATTTAATTTTTGTGTTCCTGAGCATGCAGTGTCTGTATTCTCACAGAGCTGCAGTAGCAAGTATCTAGTCCCTGTTCTTGTCCTCTCCCTTTGCACTGTTCAGGTGGTATGAAAGAGTTACTGTAAAAGAGTTTTCTGTGAGAAAATCACACTTTCTCTCCAATGACAGACAGAGCTGACGAGGGAGGGAGCAGCAGTAAGTGCTCTTCAACTGTGTGTGGAATTAAATAGGTGCCAGAAATCCAGGAATAGGCGATTGTGGATGCAGATGTCAAAACCTAAGTCACTATTGGCCCAGTAACTCTCATAATTACTGGAACTATTTGAGGTTTCTGTCTAAGCCAAATTTTGTTTCTCTCCTCTTACAAATTGCAGTAAAATGCCCTGATTGTAGGAGGTGCGAGGTGTGTTTTGCAAACCAGCATTTGTCTGAAAGCACTCAGCCCCACATCAACTCTGAATGGAGAACAGTTTGCTTAAAGATTTTTTCCAAAGTTTGGATTAGGTAGAGAAACAGTAATTCCCTCTCTGGATTTCCTCTCCTTTTTTCCTAAGGCCAGGTTCTATTAACACATGTTCACCGACTTTCCTCTGCAACAAAATATTTATTTGTTTGTGACCTTTGCTTCATTTTCAGACTGGAATAGTTCAGCTGGAAGAGGCCTACTAGGATTATCTAGTCCAGGAGCCATTTAAGGTTTTTGCCTTGACTTGGATCTGAAGTGAGGTGGCTGCAGCCACAACGTAGAGCAGTGACCACTCCACAACTGCGGCTGCCCGGTGTCCGATGCTATCGCCAGGCATGGGCCTTGAAAGCTTGCCTTATTCTGATTCCATGCCTAGTGGTGTGACTTAGCACTTGATTTCGGTAGGAGAATTAAAAAAGCTAAATAAAATAATGACTCAAAATGCTACACATTTGTTCAACCCCTTGAAAAGCTGTTTACACTCCTACTTTTACGATAAATTGGTGCCTCAAGGCTTCTTTGTATAAGACAGTGAGCTAGTCTAGCAGGATGACCTAGTTATTTTTAAAGCCCGCTTATGTCAATACTCTCTGTCCTGTGACCATGTTGGCCACCATTATTTCGGGGTGAGGTCAGTCTTTTTCTTTGTTCGGGCCCCCTGCCAATTTCTCAACACCTGCCTTGAAAGTGACAGCTCTATGGGTGTCCTCATAAATTAAAAATCATGTGCCTCTGCCCTGATGCCTTGGGACAGGCACAAAGTTAGAAACTGTCCTGTAACCCAAGCCCTGGGGCTGCTGCACGGGACAGCTGAGCAGCAGGCAGCGAGCCCCAGCAGCGGGGGGCCGGCTGCGCCGCAGACCTTGGGCAGTGCCCAGCCTGGTGCCAGCGGGCATGTGGCTGTGCCTGTGAGAGCCAGGGCTGGCCTCCAGGTAGCCCACGGGAAGGGTGGAGAAACCAACAGGCTGACAAGGGGCTGCTCTGGGCTCTGTGCAGCACCTTTGCCCTTGTGTGCCTGGGATGAGCTGAGCTGGCAGAGACAAGATGGGGAGTGAGGAGTGGGGGGTGGGCTCTACGCAGTGAATGGGCAGCCCTGTGCAGAGCTGTCACTATCCTTTGCCACCTCCCAGCTCCACCGTTACAGCTGTGGCACATAATTGACCACAGCACTAATTCAGTCATGAGTTTTCCTCTTTCCAGTGTGCACTGTAGACACTCAGCCTGCATACATGTTCTCCATAGCCTGACAGAGTCCTAAAGCTTCAATTCAGCAATGCATTTAGGTGTTCTCCTTTCCCCCAAACCTGGCTTCTCAGTCTACAGGTCTCTCACCACCCCCACCATGAAGGTTACAGCCACTCTCAGGGAAACAGTTAGACAATCAGACAAGCAGCAACACCCCACTGCTCTAATCTGTCTGCTCCTGCCCCAGGTGTGTGTTGTGACCCATTTCAGGATCCATGCCTGGTAGTGCCCAAGGTCTGGGGAGCTGCACCTGCAGTACCACAGCACCACAGTCACCTCCCAGCTCCAAAACTGCAGGTGCCAGACACGACTGCTAATGTGACTGGTATGGAGCGAGGTCCTGGCATGCCAGGTCCCAGCATAAAAAGCAATAAGAGCAGTGAATGGAGCAGAGGCTGAACAGGCATCCTTTGCAAATAACCCGGATGCTGTCTTCAAAGACATAAGCAGAGTCTGTTACCCTGTTGGCATAGGATCCTTAGCTGGATGACTAAAATGCAGCTAAGTAGAACCTCCTTTTTTTAAAAAAATGATCCATGAGTTGCATCTTAACAGAGACTGCTTTTTCTCCTTCTTCTAGTCTTCAAGTGGGTATCTTTTAAGTTCCTTCTAACAACTGGATATCATATGGTTGATTCTCTTGCCCATTCATTAGTAAAAGGTTGCAGATGGGTGCTGATCACTGTTTCTACACCAGAAACTGAACACTTTAATTATGAGATCCCAGTCCCAGCTAATGCTTCCCATACTGTGTCTCAAAATAAATGCATAAACATCCCCCCACTGGAGTGCTACTGGTAGTGATGCATCCTGTATTTGGCAAGTCTCTTGGTGTATGTGTTCCTTGTGTTCCTTTCAGATATTCTTCGAGTTCTTTTCCTCTCCCAGCCCTGTTGGCAACTGACAATATTGAGGACTCAATGTCCCTTTTTTCAGCTGGTAGCAGCAACAGCAGCAATAAGACTACAGGCACACACGCTTTGAGACCTTCTGCCTTAAAAGCATCTATCATCCCATCCCTGCATCTGGTGACATTTTATAGGTAGATGGGACAATCCAGGCAAAATTGTCTCTGGGGAAGGGTGCTCTGCTGCTGGCAGAGTGAGGGGCCAACTCCTGCCTCTGTGACGTCCCCTTCCCAGTTGCCCCACCTGGCGCAGAGCTGGGCAGTGCGCTGAGCAGCGAACGTGCCTCCTTTCCTATGGGTCTGGTGGTGACAGTGGCTCCTGGCCCCTGGCCAGGATGGCTGGGGCCTGGGAGGAGGCTTTCAGAGGTCTGAGTGGCATCTGCTGGCCCAACAGCTGTTCTCAGCAGGCAGGCAGGGGACTGGGACGGAGCAGCCTGCTGGGCACTGGAGCACAGCCTCACGGTGGGGAGGGGAGATTGTAGGGTGGGGAAAGATCAGTGGGGCCTGAGGCATGATGATACTAGGGGAAAAGAAATGAGAAAGAGCCCATTAGTAATGAGAAAAAGTAAAGATAACTCTTTAGCACAGGACATAAGTGCATCTTGCCAGGTCGCAGTTTTGCTTTCTTCTTGTCTTTTCCTAATGGAAAGCACTCACAAAACCAGTACTGTTAATAAACTTTGGGAAAATATCACCTCTCATCTTTTCAAATTTTGAGACAATGAGGACATTGCCAAGGTGATCATCTATTTGTGACCTGTGAGTGACGCTAACAAATATTTTAAACCAAAACAAGGCATCACCCCAGTGACAGAAATGCAACGAGAATTCCCCATGCCTTTGTTGGACTGAAGCGTTGGGTATGTCAGAAAAGGCTGGTCTGAGATTGCCTTGTGGAAAATAAAGCAGTCCTGGTCTAATAGCACCTACAATTGCCTTTGTCAGATTAGCAGTAATATGGAAATAAGGAACCATCCACTGGAGTAAATTTTTCAGGGAAAAAAAGGTATGGTAGTTGTTGAAGAAGGTAGAGATTATGGTATTTCTGCAGGTGAGATCACACAACTGAGATAAAGCATGGGACTCAAAGAGTTAGTACTTGAGCTTTTTGCCTTTATCCACAACTTTTGGACTGAGTCAGCATTGTTCTGAAATCAGTGGAAAATGGATCCTTTAAACTATCAAAGTCATGATGCTCTAGGGTTGCACTTGCCTCCAAAAGTCAGTATTGCTTTGTCAAATTAGAGCATGACATCAGGTGGCAGCTAATTTTATTTTTGCTCTGTGACACACCTTTGCCTCCAGACACCTGCATATCCCTAAAGAAGTCATTTAAACTTCCAGAGTCTTTGTTTCCCTTCTCTGTGTTTCCTTTTCTGATCAACTTCAACCACCATTGACAGGGTATGAGGCCTCTGTCCCAGTTTGAGCTTCTCAGTCCTTCAGTGTTATGGGGACATAAATAAAAGCAGTGCTGTGTGAAAACACAGAACTGTTCAGTATTGAGCAAGTTGTGATGCTGATTTAACTATACAGAAGAAAAATGTCAGTTGTGGGAATCATGGTGAGTTTACTACACAAAACAGTGATTTATCTGCTGAAACCTTTCCTAGCTGTTCTTTACTGGCCACAGAGTGTGGTTATGTTTAAATTTCTGCTGTTGGTAATGCAGCTAGGGCTGAGCACAAAACAAAAGGAAGCCTGTCTTTCTCCTGAAGGATTGATAATCCAAGGTCCTGAGACTGGCAACACTCACGAGCAGCTTTTATTTCATGAACATAAATAGGTAGGTACCATAAATAGGTAGGTACTTACTTGAGTATATATATCTACTTTTCAACTACTACTACTTTGTCAAAAAAGGTCTTGACAAAAAGTTGCTACCTATCGGGATAATTTTTAATTTTTACTCATTTTCTTACCCACCAGTGTTAGGTTACTTGATTTGATTTTGGTGGGATAATTCTGTGGGACAATAAAGAAGCCTGGGAACCAAAGAAAGCCTTGGTAGGGTCTGGGATCTTGCACAGCAGCATTGTGGCCTTGCTTCATCCTGTGAATAGCTTTCAGCATTTCCATATTTAGCCCACAATGTATTTAAGAATTCAACTCAGACTGTAACTCTAGGAGGTAAACATTTTGTTTAATCAGGGTCTTACATATTTTCTTGGCTGCGTTCATAATGGGAAAAGTTCTGAACCAAAATTTGCAAAAGAAGGTTAAAGAGTCACGTTCTTATTTCATTATATACTCAGGTTTTTATGAAGAAAAATGAAGTAGAAAGCACACACCAGTGTTGCCAGATCAATTTTATAAATGCCAACACCTTTAAAGGCAACAGTTTCTAACTAGTTTTACACTGGTACAGAGCAGAAAAATAGTTTATGTTGTAGGGATCTTTGCTCAGAAGAGAGGAAAAACACAAGAGCTGATTTCTGTGCCCACCTATGTAGAGATGGGAACCTGTGTGAAAGGGAGATGTTCATGGCTGTGCCCACAATGTGCCAGTGGGTGTCAATTAACCTTGTATCCTGGTGGCTGTTGATGATGAACCATTAATCTTCACTTTGTTTCTAGTATTTTAATATATTTGAAGAGATGTACAACTGTCACTGGCAAAAACCATCTCCTGATGGTTGACCTCCCATGAAAACTCTAGGTGTTTTCTATTACAATCCAACAAACGGAACTGAACAAGAAAAAGGATTCCAGAATGTGTTTAAAAATACTTTTGCTAGTTGAATCCGTGTGCACACTTTGCTGCATTCACAGAGTTTGGTATTCAGGTCTTGCCTGAAGCTAATGACAGAAACACCACACACCCCTATGAAAGCTGAAGGTCTGCTTTAAGTGCTGTGAAAACAAGTTCAGCACCTCTTGATGTCAATTTGATTATATGTATGTGGATCTGCTTACACTTAATATGTACAATGCCTTAATATACTCCAAGGCCAAGAGAATTCAAAAAATGGCACTTGCTGAAAGGTTTCTTTCCTCCAGCTTATTCCTCTGAACTCAGCACCTCATTGGGAAGCATGACAACAAGTTTTCTATGCTAGCAATATTTCAATAAGGCACAATGTATCAAGCTGAACTGGAGGCTATCCAGTACTCCCTGTTCTTGATGTCTTCATCAGAGGGCAAATTTAATACCTATTTGATTTCACATGCTGTATTTTGCCTGATTTGTGCGATGAGATGGTTGGCATAGTCATTCACTGTTCTCACATATGTGTTGCCTGAACACTGTGCTGAGAATAGCAAAACATTTGGGGGACTTCTCTTGCCCTCATTCTGCCCTGGAAAAAACTTGCTGTTGAAACACACAACATCTTAGGGGTAATAATAAATATGAGGAAGGATATCTCATTGATTTGCAGATTTCTGTCTGCAAGCTATGCTGGAGCCACTTCACCATTTTCAGTGGAATTAGTCTAGACTTCTCCAAAGGTTAGAATTTTCACATTTAGCTAAGGAGAAACAAGAATATGGTATTTGTTTCCCTCTTATAGCAGCTTCCAGACTGATATCTCCATGGAGGAGTGAGTACCCACAACAAAGGCAGGCTGCATGCTGTGTTTTCTATGCTCCAGCTGCACAGGAGCCATCAGGGCTCCATGTAACAGGGTGCACTGCTCTAGCTTCTCTCTCTCTTTGGAGGATCAGATTTTCTAAGTGTTTAATGGTAGTGAGGTTCTCCTGGTGACCAGGCTGGTATTGCCTTCCTTACATGGACTGTTAAAGCACACCGACTATTATTCTCCTACTCAATTAATTGCCAAGGAGACTGAGGAAATATGTGCCCAGAGGAGAAAATGAAGCCATTTTTATTTGCTGGCTAATCAAAATCCAGTGGCTTTTGAAGACAGTGTGAAATGATCATTAATTAGGAGGGATACCTAAATCTGAAGTTCAAAGAACCTTGTGCAAATGAAGGAAACAAGGCCTGCGGGACAGAATTTGTTCTCCCAGTGGGAAAGGGTGGCTACATGGAAGCTCACAAGTCCCATGACCTGTGGAGCAGGACCTGCCTAGCTGCATAAATTTTTCATGTTTTCTTGTTAGACTTTACCCCAGAAGGGAAATGGTCAATGCTTTCTACCAACACAGATCCTATTCCTCCATGTTATGTTAGCTGCTTGTCCTGTCAGGGACTTGGACAGGGCATCCCTGGAGTCTCTGTGGTGACCTGAGCATAGCCACTCATGTCATAAACCAGGTGGGATATACCTAGAAGGTACTTAAGAAAAGTGTATAGGGCAGTAAAATAAAACAAAATTCTTTTCCAAACTAACAAAAATCTAGAGGTTTGAAGGTCTCCCAACAGTCAGTGCTCTTCAATTGCAATAGACCTTCGCTTTGTGTCCACTAAAAGAAAAAGCTGATTTAAAAATTCACTGCCAATTGTGTGCAGAGGAGTAGATCTAGGATTAATATATTGCTTTTGCAAAGGATATATATACAAAATATAACACCTGAAGGTATTATAAAAGATATTCTGCAAATACATAGGAAAATGAAATAATAATGACAGGGCTGTGTGTTCGATCCCTGTATGGGTCTTCACTTACAAGTTGACTCCATGATCCTTGAATGTCCCTTCTAACCCAGAATATTCTGTGATTCTTGTCTATTTTTTCAAAACAGTATCCTTGAAACACTTTGTGAGTAAAAAGCTGTCATCAGACTCATGTCAGAGTTGGACTGTGGTTTTGAGAATAACTTTTGCCAGCATTGTGCCTATTTATAAGAATAATTATAAGGAAATTCCAGCCAGCTGTATGGAAACATGAGGGAAATGGAAGAGACCAAAACTAGAGAAACATAGAAAATAAAATTTCATTTTCCCAGAGTCAAGGAACTGGGCTATTTCACTCCTGGGAAATAAACACTTTAATATGTGTAGATCTGACCTCAACCACTATCTTACAGATTAGCCTGAAAGACTGTGCTCTGAAGGGCATGCAGGGAACTCCGCGTGATAATTTCCTGGAATTTCTGGACCGAAACAGATAAGAGCTGCATGTTGACATATGTGAAATGATGCAACCTTTTGTTTGCAAGCTGATCAGACTGTGATCAACAAAGAACCATGATCAAAAGCCTTAGATAAAGGATTCAATGAATTAAATTTGAGGAAAAGAAGCAAAAAAAAAATTCTGACTGTAGTTCCACATAGATTGAAGTGGTATTTGCAGACTGCTTTACAGAAGGTTTGCTCCTGGTTAAATTAACTGTCTTATTTCTAAATGCTAAATCATTATAAAATGTGTATACTGGTAAAAAATCTTCAAGAAAGTAGTATCAGTGGTTCCAAAAAATACAAGTATGTAAAAAAAATAGAGTTATCTACAAACATGTCATATTTGGCACTTTCTCCTTGCAAATGAGGCAAATGAAGAAATATGGACATGATAAAAAATTTAAATCCTATGATTTTGAAGAATACTATACTAACCAAAGTTATATTATCACCTCTCTTCATAGAGAAAATTGGAACAGATCTTCAAGAACAAGTACTTCCTCTTAATGTATAATGTCTGGGTGTTTTCATTTGGGTTATCCTTTGCAGTGATATTATACATGTAAGTTTCTGAACAAGGTCAGAAACGTTGTTAGACAAAAAGTGGAGTTTTGCCATGGATTTCAATAAAGTCAGACAGGCTTTACTATGTCCTCTTTCCTGTACCATGCTACTTGCCCATGACCGTCACAAGCCCTAAAACCAACCCGCAACTGATGTAGTTCAGTGTGAATAAAGAAAAAAATGTTTATGTGAGAAAAACTACCTGGACCTGTTATTTAATTATTTATGTAATTAGCTATTTAGACCTGAAAAACTATTTTCAGGCCTGTATGGAGATATTTTTGTGACCTAGTATAGAAGTATTGAGCATGCACATGGCCAAAACCTGAAGGCTGAAAGTTCATGCAAAACACAGTATAATACATTGCTATGCAAAAAAATCACCTTCTCTCAAATGACTCTCAAATTTGTCACCAAACACAAGTGTGGACAGCTTTCCCAAGATTTCCCAAGCCAAATTTTCAAGGATGAAGATTCACCAGCTTTTCTGGACAAGTGTGTCAGTGCTTGTCATAAAAGATATTTCCCACCAGTCCTCCCACCAGCTCTGTTGCTACAAACTGTGTCTGCTGCCTCTTGTCCTTTCACCTTTACCTCCACCTCTATTATCTCCACACCCCCCTGCAGATACACTGCTAGAAGACTGCTGTCAGTTTCACCTTCTTTCTTTGTCTCCTCCAGGCCAGAAAAACACAACTCCCTCAGTTTTTCCTTTTTTCCTGGATGCTCCATACATCTAACTGTTCTGCTAGTCCTTTGCAGGGATATTTGCAAACTGACTGCACCCAACTGCTCCCAGGCTGCCCCACTCCTGGTTTAGGTGGTGGGACAACTCTGGCTACCAGGTCCTGCCCTGTCACCCTAGGAGAGCCCTCGCTACTCCTGGTCCCTGAGGAGGTCCCTGGTAATTCTATATGTACACTCACAGGAGCAGAGGAGAAGGGAATAGTTCTTTCTGTTAGGCTGCTGCTTTAATTCCTGCTATCCCCCATGACCACTGGTGTCCAGGGGCTAATCCTCTGAGCCACTTCTCCAGCCTTCTTCTAGGAGACAGCTGTAACTACCCTTACAAAACCTCCCTGCTAAAATGGTTGTCATAGTGGTGCCCATTTTCCATCATTTCTGTACAGTGGCAATTGCAAGGTGTATTTAGGGGCACAACATACTTTATATGTCCTGTTTCTAATTACCAAGATGCTAAAAAGAATGTGTAAACCACTTGATAATAACATGTGTGTTAAAGACTGGCTGGAACATTTATTAGAAGAGCATGTCTTTAGCATGTCAATGTATACAGGGAGGATGGTTTTCCTGTTCCTTTTAAAAAGAAAAATATTCGGCTTTGATTCTCTGGTTTCTTTTCATCTTCATCTGGCATAAAAAGCTTCAGGGAGGGAATTCAAAAAGACAGAATAGCAAAGAAATCACAAAAGGAAGATATCAATAAGAAGCTCCGCTGACTATTCTCTAAGCAGTTTCCAAGCAACTTTTAATGGAAGGTCAGGCACAAGCAAGACAGAGGGAGGAAAACCCAAGACATTATTTCATACAATAAAGTGACTGTGAATGCTGCCAGTTACAGAGGAAATAGATTGGCCAGCCTGAGCACTTATTTATGTTTTTCTGTGAATACAAATGAAAATCCTTTACAAAGGGTACTATCAAATTTGAGCGGGAGTGTTAATTCCAGCAATAGGTTTGCAATACTCCTCGGAGAGGCTTTCATCACTGAATATGTGATGTTGACTTTGTGGTAATAATAATGATCCTGCTGGACTCCCTCAGCTCACTCTGTCTGAAAATCTGTAATGCTTTTGGTCTTTAATTAATTTTGCCTTACATTTGCAGCTCCAAGAATATTTGACATGAGGCATGTGGATGGGGCAACAGAGGGATAGAGACAAGGCCTTTACCAAAACTGCTGTAGCTGTCCACAGACATCCTGACACAGACAATGGAATGGCCAGAGATGTGCCTCCAGTCAAGGAGAGACAACCATATGTGGAGACAAAACTTGCTACCCAGCACTGCAGGCTGCTTAGCACAATTCCTGGTGGCAAGATACAGGGCATATTTCTGTGTGTGTAACTCATGTATGATGTTTTCTTGTTTCTTCATCCAGCATCTGGCAGCTTTAGCCAACTGGCAGCTGAAATAGTCCTTGTGATCCGGAATGCCATAACAGGCAGTCTGAATGCATCCCTTTGGTCCCAAAATCATAGAGCACAAAGCATCTCTCTGTACTCGGTGGCTTGTTATCGTGGTCTAGAAGCAAAACCCCACATGTCCATGCCAAGAAAAGCCCTAGGAAGGGTTCCAGCGGTTGATTTGGAGGCCTGAGATTGAAGAAGCCCAATTATTAGTTACATTGAGAATGCTGGCCCATTGCGCAGTAATAGCAAGTGCAAAACAAAGCTTTTCTCTTTTAGTTCAGTCTTGGACTGAAATGTTTAGCTGAGAAGATGATAAAGCTTGGTTTGATAAAACTTTGCTTCTCATGGCTGGATGTTCTGATGTCTGCACCGGGATGATACTACAGCATGTCTTTTCACATGGCACTTCTCCTTCCTCGTCTAGCCTGTCTTTAGGTTAAAAGAAAAAAAAAGAAAAAGGCAGGTGAAACAATAGTCTGAATTTGAATTTTTACCCAGAGAAAATATTTTTTCCAGGAGTTACTGATGATGAGGCTCTGGATCAGTATCCTATATGCTCAGATAGGATAGGCCTGAACAAGAACATCAAGAATCATTTACACTGGGAGGTCCTCAGCCTTGATCCTGTGTTTAATCTGATAGCCCCACATAGCTATCTTGGATACGCCTAGGACATGCCAGATTTGTGTTCCACCTCTATCTAGACACTGTTAGCTCAGAGATTTAATATTGTCAGGCTGTAAAGTCTTTTTGCTGTACGGTCACACAAGCACACACAGAAGAGAGAGGCTGTGAGGAATAGTTGCAGCTGAACATGAGACTCTGAGAAGCACCTCCCTCCCTGCACATGCACTTTGTGTGCTTTCCACAGCTGAGGGCTGATGCTGAGGCCACTTGTCTTGCTCCGAGTCCTTGCTTGCCAGGCACAGCTGGCTCATAATCCAGTCCACTGGGACCCTAAAGTGGAAAGAAGTCACATTATGCCCTTGAAATACATGGGAGCTAGTGGCCAGATAGTCCAGTATCTAAAGACTGAGATTTGAGTGCAGGCTTACAACTGTGATGCCCGTGCTACATTTTGTTTGGAGAAATTGATTACAGATATGGAAGGGAATGGACCAGCTTCTTAACATGATTTCAGCTACTGAAATCTGCTCAGCTTTTGCTTTCAATTTCAGGCATGTACATAAGAAGACTTTCCAGAGGGCTCAAGAAACAATCTCAGAATTTATTCCACGTTAATAACAGTTAGTTACATTTTCCTTGTCCTAAAAATAGACTGAGTGAAGGTTTGAAGGTCAGTTTTTGATAAACAAATCTGTTTCTGTGTTCTGAAAATGTGTTATGAATCTGCTTTTTCAGATCAAGAGTAGCCTATGAACCAGGGTACAGATGTCTGACAATATACACTTATGGAAGAAGCTGATACAGTTCAGAAAAATCTTGTCTGTAAAATACACTCAGGTATATCTGAAAAAATGCTGTGAAAATCTCACTGTTCCTACAGCCCTTCTCCTATCAGACATGATGTTTTATTCTTATTTAAATCACAGCCCTTTCCAAATTGTATGCAAACCACATGCATCCCAAGCTTCTTCCTGCAAAGAAGGACACAAGAATTAGTGAGAGCTAATTACATCCTTACTGAATGTGCTGAATTTGACCTGAGGCAGAGGACAGATTTTTCACAAGACATGCTCAGCAATGGACATGGCAACTAATTATCAGGGGTGCAATAACATCTTAAGGCTAGTGCAGCTGGTCTACAGAAAACTGAAATAAGACCTCAGACAGTGTGATTTGTGATACATATAAACTGATATGGGGACGAACAGCTGAGCTTCCCTCTGTTGTCTTCTTCATCTGCACTAGACCAACTTCATGTTCCAGACCCATGTTCCAGAGGCTGAGGTCACCTCCTGGGCTGAAGTCAGTGATGCAGCTGCCAGGTCTAGGTCAGAAGAGGGATGAGAGAGAAGATTTCTACCTCAGAGTACATTTACACTGGTTTTATCTGGGCTGCCCTGCTGTCCTCTGCAGAAGTGTGGTGCCCAGCTCTGAGTGTGTGGGTTTTGTTGTGGGTAGTTGGCTGAGAAGTGCTTTGGCAGGGCAGCAGCACGTCTCTGTCAGAGGTTTGTGGTGGGTGTCTCTTCTAAGACAAAATGTTAACAGAATTCCAGTATTTTACGTACAAAGCCTTTGTTTCCTTTGCTTGCTTTTAATTTAGCATTGTGAAAACTTCTTCAGTCATGATTGGAAAAGAACTTCTTGAAGCCCATGCAATTGCAATTAGCTTAATTTAAACTAGCTTATGTGAGTTATTTATCATGCTTCAGTGTTGGACTATATGAGACAGCACTCCTCATGTTTGCTCACTACACTTCTTGCCCTTATTATCTAATTTCTTCTTTACTTACTTTTAGGTTTGGGGGGTTACTTTGAGAGTTACTCAAGATTTATTTGAAGTAACGATCCGCACAGCAGCCAGCAGCTGGGCTTCTTAGTGGGACCACAGTGTGTGCATATTCCACAGAACTACCTGCTTCCTTGTTTCTGAGGCAAATTTAAAGCTCTCATCTCAGCCTCCATGAAAAATCTTTTGAGTATTTTAGAAACCATCTCAGCTGGAGCAGTTTCTTTTAAGCCAAAAAAGCTAATGGTGCCTAATAAAACTCCTTGTAGCTAAGGAAAAAGCATGACTGGATGAAATCTATGAGTGGAATTAACTACCAGAAGGAATGAGTTTAAGCCCAGTTTAAGTTGTTTTTGGAGCAGCTGAAACATTTTTAAAAACAGACTTCTTGCAAAAAACAAAGAGAATAAATGACAGCAATAATAACAGGAAATTTGGGACTTTCAGCTCATTCTCCATAATAGGCTTTAAAGAAAACATTACTAATGGGATGAGGTAAGGTAATATTATGGTTATAAAGACAAGGGACTGCAGGTAGGAGCTAGGAAATCCCTTTTTCTAAGTGCTGCTTTCAGGGCAGTGACATGCTAAACAATAATATACAGATCTACCTTTTAATTCCTAACCTGTCACCTGCCCAGATCAAATCTTGTCTTCTTTTTCCTATAATACTTAATGGATGTTTAGTCACTGTTTCAGGATTTATCTATCTAAAAATGCCTCTTTTACTTACCAACAGGTTGTCCTGTGGTCAGTGCCATTCTCAGCCTTCCATCCTCCCAGCTTTTTACAGAGGAGTGAATGCAAGATGACATACCCTGAGTCTCCTGGTACCTGCTGTGCCCAGCCTGATGCCAGTCCCATGTTCTTCCTCCCTCTCTTATTCTATTTGTGCTTGGTACAATGTGTCAGGCACTTCAGTGATTTATGCTGCTTCAAAACAAAACTGATGTTTTTGGAAGATTTGGTTTTCAGCTGTGTTGGTTCCCTGAAAAACCTCACTGTAAGGTTTCATGGACTGTAGTCCATCTGTGGGGAGAGAGCATCAGGACTTCAGCTGGGTTAAGGTGCTGCAGAAGGGCACCTTGGCTGATGGCACTTTGCTGTATGATTCATCAAAACTGCACCCTTTCCTGTTCACAATGCAGCTTTCATTACTGCAAAATTATCTTACCTGGTGTTGTGGTATAGGAATGGTATTCCCCAATTTAGTGTTCCCACTGAACCACTCCAAACCATGCACTGTTCAGTCCTTTTCCCCTCCTGCTGCAGCAGGCTGGAGAGGAAAACTGGAGGCACAAAGGGTAAAGATCACAGGCTGCGATAAGAACAACTTACTGGAAACAGCAAATAAAAAGGAAAATGATCAGTAACAGCAACAATACTAATGACAGAGTGTAGAAGAAAGAAGAAGTGAGTAATCCTTGCTCACATCCCAAGGAAAACATCCGACAATGACTGTCCCCTCTACCATGCTATGTGACTGTTCTCCAATCCCCTCAAAGTGACATGAGATGTTATAGAGTAACCTCTGTGTCCTGGCCATGCCCCCTCCTGGCTACAGCAAAAAATGAGCCCGGTCCTGGCCAGACCCAGGACAGGTGGTCTTGAAGAAACACCATCCTGTTTCATCAGCATTCTTGTAATGACCATTCCTTATCATCTCAAGTTCCCTGGACAACACTTCCCTACGCAGCCTCCAACAATTCCCCATGTTTTCTGCTGCAATAAGTGCCTCAAACTCAGGGCCCTTCCTGGACTTTTCTACCCTGCCTCAACAGGTCTAAATCACTTTCAAAGTATTCCTTCTCCATTTGTGCCCTGCTGCCATTACATGCTCAGTTCCAAGATGCTTCTGACCACACAGTTATCCATATTAGGGAAGCTTCTATATATCCCTACTGTTATCTTCCCTGAGACCCCTTCTTAAGATTCCTTTATTCTGTGATACCTACAACAGGAAAAAAGAGAAAGATGACAAATCACTCAGTCTGCAGACTGCTGTGTGAGCCAGCATTGTATTGCTGTACCTCTTCTCATGCTCATGTCTTTTTCAATGCTTGATTTGTGTTGATGCAATATCTGAGAGCAGCACCCTGCTCCAGATTTCTTACTTGAGGGTTGGAAGGAGGTTACTGCTCCATTTTTATGGGCAGCTCCATCTTTACTAGGTGAGCAAGTTGCCAGTATGCTGACCCATACAGTCCAAAATTCAAACCAGAAGGCACTGTGAAGCGATAAAAATTATCTGAACAGCTTATTCATATTGCTAGATTCACATGTAGAAGCACTATCTGGAGTAATATTAGCAAAGAATTGTCATATGAATTTGTCTGGGAGTTTCACAAACCAGGAAAAGCTTTAAAAATTTATGTAATCAGAATTAAACCAAGTAAAAATAAAAGTTTTGGTAGGACTTTGTGGCTTGGCAGACTTCAATACAGGCTGAAGACACCCATTTCTCTGCTCCAATGTTTGTTTTTATGAAGACATTTTGTATATAATGATGTGGTGATATGTTACCGTGGATGTAGTACTAAATATAGCATGAGAATATGTGTGCTATTTGGAGAGATCATACAAGGGTGTGTAGTGGGGGCTACATTTGCTGTATGTGCAGTACCCTATTTATAACAGACATATAGGATGGATTTAGTGTACTAGAAGTGAGTATGTGAACTGAAGACTTGTAAGGACATAGTGATAGAGCTCAACAAACCAGAGTATCTAATGTGTCAAAAAGAATACTCAATTCATGAAATGCACTCAAATTTAGCTGCTTTTTGCTATACTAGCAAAAAACATCTCTGGCTTGGTTTCATTTTATACCTAAACTTAGTAGTCAATAAAAAATATGACCTTGATCTTGCTATTTTTGATGAGTGGGTTTTTTGCATCCACACAAGTCAAGTGAAATCAAGTAAATCCTCAGTGCATAAGCTGTGTTCATGTGGCAAATTACAAAATTATGTGCAAGTGCTGGTACATGCCACTAGGACCTTCAGACTGGACTCTGTTTTCTGGTAGGAAAATATGTTTTTCTAGAGACTACTTCTCTCTTCCTTCCTTCCTTCAGAATGTTTGAACACACTTTGCTACAGCTTTGATCAATTTTCCTGACCTTGCAACTTCCATAAAACACATTAGAGAAGCTGAGCATCTATGTTCTCACCTATGACTAAAGAGTAATTTTTTCCTCTGGCTTTTGCATAGGCTGTACTGTTCTACTGCACTTTTCCTTGACATTAACTCCAGTGCTAACATCCCTGAGGCATAAACTTCCTTCACAGAGAATTTAAATTTGTCCATAGGCTGTTGGTTTTGAACACTTAACCTATTTGAAGTAGGCATATGACTTGCAGATTGATCCTGGAAATCAACACAGGGTGTGTTGAGGCATTTCATTGCCCCGTAGCAGTAAAAGTAAATGAATTGATAGACTTGTCCAAGTTAAAAATTCTTGGCTTACTTACAGGAGGCTGAAACATCTCAAAATCAGAAAATAAAAGATATACACAATTCTGACTTATTCCTCTATATGTGTTTCCAAAACAAATTGTTACAATATAATTGTCAATACAACTTGAGAAAATTTTAAAATTCTAATCGGCAATTATATAGCTAAAATATTTTGAAAGATCAGCTGTGTGTGTACCAATACAGAATTTTTCTCTTACTTGCATCATTCCTTCAAAAATCATGAGGATTTTTTTGGCTTTCAGGAATGGTAAAGATAACACAGGGATGTTTCACCTGCCCTGTGCAAAGAAATCTCAGTAGCTTATTTTCTAAGGTCAGAAACTTCTGGTCCTCTGATTCATGAAGGAGGGAGTACAGCGTAAAGCTGGTTGATACCTGTCTACCATCTTCTCCTGCTGGTCTGGTGGGAGAGATGCCTGTTGCAATCCTGTCCCTTAGAGTTTAACCCAAAATCCCTCACCTGCGGAATGTAGTACCTGCTTCTGAGTCTGACACATGCATTGCAGCAAGGTGAGGATAATGCCTTTGGGAGCACGTGGAGACTCTTGCACAGCACCTCTCTCTCCCCAGTGAACCTCACTGTCCAAGGTCCATCATGAAAGGAGAGCTCAGCATTTAGGAGCCCTGAGCTAAAGTCTCTTGCTGTGTCTACTTTAAGCCTGACCCTGACCAAGGCTGGTACTCACTTAACTCTTTTAGTTTCTATCTCTCATTTACATCACACAGGTGCCATTAAAACAGGTGAACAGTCACTCAGCATGTGTTTAGAGATCCCTGTTGTCACAGCCTTGTGCCCTTAAGGAAAATCTGTGCAAGAATTCAGGAAAGCTAAGGAGTTTCCCTGAGTTCCTCATTGCCTCTCTCATGAGTCCCTTTTACCAACTCCAGGATGAGAACACAGATCTGTTACAGCTGCCAGAGACTGTCAACATACAGTGACTGAGGGAAACGTATATGCTCACCCTCATTACAGTGATGTAGGGTGTTTTTAGCTGAAGGCTCATGACCTTTGAGGAAAGTCATGCAGTGAAATGCAGACCATGGCCTGGGCTGGGAAATGCATTCAGTCTCTGGCCCTATGGCTGCACTTCCACAGCCAGCAGTGCAGGAACACTGCAACATCTCTTCCTGCATAAATGAGGAGGAACACTTGGTTTATTTTCATTACACTGGTCTTTTATACACCATTGCCTCATAGAAGATGTCAGCACTGTGGACAATCTAGAGCCTATATGCTCTGTTTCTATTACAATTCCAGCTTTCCTGAAAGCAGAAGTTATGAGAGCCTAAAGACAGTATTTTCAAGAGAAATCTATTCACTAATAGGGTTTATAAGGCTAGATTGTGTGTAAGAAGAACTGAACATACCTTTGGAATCCTGGGCCCAAATGTGCCAAACAAATTGTACCCAGGCTCACAGCACTTCTGAAAGTCCAACATTCAGACCTCACAGGAAACTTGAGGTAAAGGTTGGAGTGGGACCCAGGACTGACTTCCAAGTTTCTCTGGCCCAAGATGAACATCCCTGTTTACTCAAGAGGGCATGCCATGTGAAGCTCCAAGTGTAAAGGAAAATTTGGTCAGTGCAAAGTTACCAAGACCGTAATTTGGCAATGATGCTGGATTAAAATACCAACTCTTCACATGAGATTTAATGAGCGCCAGTAGTCAAGGTGAGGCCTGTTTGAAACTTTTGTAAAAAGAATTTTGTTTAGTCAAGCCAAAGCATTTCCATTAAGAAGATAGAGAACTTCTTGAACAAGAAATGGAAACTGATTTTCTAATACAGGTAAAGGAACATACCTGTCCCTAATACTTGGTCACATCCATGGTCTGCCAGAAGACAACATCCCCTTAGTCATAAACATAAAAGTTTCTGACAGCTCTTCTGTCCTGCAGAAGGTCTGATTCTGGTCTATGAGGCACAGAGGCAGCCATGTACAAGCCAGGGATAGCTGGGAACAATGCCTGGAAGAGAGCATGATGAGTCTTCCCACCACGGGCTCAGCCTAACCAAAGCCAGGCACAAATGTGGTGAGAGCTGCTTCAAAATTGGACAGCCTTGAACAGACACACTCCTGTGGTGTTTTCAGAGTTTGAAAGGTTTTGTCTAGCTCTGATAATAGTCTCTCCACTAGAAAGAATGTGAGGACAAGTCTCTCCCAGTGTGATCCAGATAATGGGGGGATTGTCTGCAACTAGCTCTGTTCTCTTACCAGCCTTCACATGCTGGAGATCACTCAGCTTCACAAAACTGGGCTTGTACATGGATTTTTCCATTCTCTGGGGCATAGGTATTTCCAAACATTTCTACAGAATTAGCTTTTGGCTTATTGCATGGATGGGCCTCTTGACGTGACTGATTGTGAAGGAGGGGAGGCAGGTCTGGTTTGTTTGGGGTTTTAAAAAATTTATTAGTAGTAGATGATCTTTTGACCTCTTTGGCCTGGCTTCTCCTGACCAGAGAGGAGAGCAGGACCTATGTGGTGAGTGAAACCCTGAATGGAAAACACTATTGTTTCAATTTTTTAAAAAAGAATATTACAAGGGCTAATTGCATGATTTAACATTTGAAAACTTTGCATTCCTTCTCTGTTTTGGAGAGTAAAAGGGCCTATTATCATTTCCAGGCCAGATGTTACAGTTTATTGAGCCTGTTTGATCCCTGCACCTGTCTAAGACCAGCAGTTGCTGGATTAGTGGAAGGAGCTGAATTAAAAAATCTGGACAACTGTTACTGAACAAGTGAATGGTGTGAAAATGAACAGACTTTTGGTATAAAGGATTTACTGTTTGTGACACAAGGCAGTACACATCATTTATGGTGCAAAATGAGCATGTAGCCTTCATTCTGCATGTCCATGTGCTGGAATATACATTATAAAGTGACAATTACAGGAACTTCCAGTGAGGGAAAGAAAGGAAGAGAGGGAAGCAAGGGACATACTACACCATCCATCTGTGAGACAGCCGTTCAGTTACAAGGAATTATATATTATTTCTGGTGGATTATGCTGATTATAAAAAGAAGAATTTGGTTCCTGCCTCCACAGCAAACATTACTGTGCATCCTGAAGGAAGCAATGGCTTTTCACTTGCCCATTTCCTGTCCTCTGTCTCTTTCCTTTGCTCCTTGCTCCCTTAAACTTAACCATCGGATACATTTTCTCTCTTCCTGTTTTGGTTGTTTTTTTCTCTTTTGACTAAATGCCATGTGACTTACAGATGTTGTTTCATTTCTCAGGTCTATTCAATATAGTTGCAGTGTGGGCAGTCCTAGCAGGTCAGAGCTCAAGATCCCTCTTGCCTGGTGACCCATCTCTGACAGGCAAGATTAAGTGGATGGCAGGTATTCATACGTCTTTACAGCTTGAAACCCCTCAAAAAAATATGTGTCAAATGCACACTCTAGGGGATGAACCACAAGAGGTGGCACCATGGAAAGCTGTTTCACAAACTGCCATAAACTTCTGCCAGGGAAGATTAAATCTTATCCCCAATTTACTGCTTATACACAGCAGAACCTTAAGATGAGGGGAGAGATAGGTGTGAAAGTGAGTTAAGTGAAGATAAATGGTTTCCCCCGCTGTCTTGGATCATTTCCCAGCCCCACTTATTAAGTCTGCCTCTTCCATTTGGAAAAATTCAAGTGTGTATTCAAATACTCAGCACAAAGTTATTGCCACCCCTGTAAAGATCATGCCTAAAGCTGATTGGGTTGAAGACCAGGGATGTTACCTCTTATTTACAGGTCGATGCATAGCAAAATAAAGTCACTTGTCCAATATCAAACAGCTCAGTCTATGATAAGAAATTAAACCAAACATCCTGTGACAGCTCAAAGGTTTAACCACAAGTTATTAAGCCCTCCAGCCTTTTCAATAGCAACTTCAGTGCCTTACTTATCTGTAAGCACTGACTCCAGTTTTGTGCAAAGGAGTTGACCTAAGAGACTATAACTTGAGCAAGGACAGTTTTATGTGTCCAAGTGCAAAGATAGACTTGATCCAGGTTCATCAGAAATCATTCTTATGCCCAGAGAGAAGGCAGCTTGTGGGGCTGATTTGGAGACTGGTACAACAGAGGCCAGACTTGCATCTTCCCAGAACTTTCCTGGATGCTACTGCAAAGGGTCTGACCCAGTGCATAGGAAGGCTGCTGAGCATAGACCCTGATGGGCTGGCAGTGCAGATGTTCTCTGCATTTGGAAGACACTGTGTGAAGAAAACCTAGAAATCAATTAGTTCCAGATTTCAAGAAGTATGTTTGTGTGCCCTCCCCGTCATTGCCATATTTTACTGATGTAGGTTCCTAAACTCAGGACTTCCAGGAGACTAGTTCCTAATAACCTGTAAAACTTGGGCTTCTGGTCAATTATGACAATTAGGAAGCAAGAATAGCACATCCCAAAATGTCCTATGTTGACGCAGCTGGACAACTGCAGTTTAGTTCTACTTCTTACTGTAATACTTCACACACAGACAGGCAGTAAAATGGCAAAAGCTTCAGACAGAGATTCATCATCTTCATATAAAGTCTTTGAGGAATAAGGAAAAATACTGATTTTCATTCACATTACAGGCAGTGGACCATATTAATTACTTGTTAATGTGCTTATTAGTGACTGTTTTTAATAGGAATATAAGAATTTGAGTTAAAAATGGAGAAATTACAAATGCTTGTGCAGTTTTTAGCTTGATTTTGCTTTATAAATAATTGCTCTTTTTAAAGTCTTTAACTTATGCAAATATGCACAGGTATATATATATATACATTCAGCTTTTCTGTGTTTAATCCTGTACCTAAAAGATGGTTTCTCTTTTCCTGTCTCTTTATTCTAACAAAAAAATATTTTACTGGGCAACTGATTTTACATTTTAGCGTTGCTTTCCATTTGTAAATTGTGGCTCTTGTACAAGATCTCTTTAAAAATCAAATTATTTTTTGGTCATGGTAATCAAGGTAAAAGTACCATGTATCCAATGGAGATGTGGCTGCCTAAGACAAACTTTGGTGTAATTGTCCTAAAACTGATTGATGCACGCAAAAGGAATAGAACAACTGAAAAGTGAGTGGTTAAAAAAAGACAAAAAGGATTTAAAATGCTGTATTACCTAAAATTATTTTCTTAAATGTCCCGCTAATTTCAGTTCCGTGGTGTCTTGGTGTAGCAGTACTTCTGGGATGCTGATTTATAATTACCAAGCTGGGAGCTTTTCTGTCACCAGGAGGCTGCATACAGCTGTCCCAGTACAAGAGGTATAGCAAGAACTCAGCAAATCTGGTACTTCCACAGTCATTTCTGAGTTCCTCAAAACAACTTGCCAGCAATGTTCTGTTTCTGAACTCACCCAGAGTTTATCGCTGGCACAAAAATTGCTTTTGTGTTTTGGCACCAACTTGCAGACCTGCCAGTGAGTTGGCATGTCTCTCAGATACGAGACAGTTTAATTACTCCATAACAGCTTTAACAGTTCTCGCTCTCAGGCAGTGCAGCCACTGTGTGCCCTAGGAAATGAAGGCACATATATTCCCCTTGTTGGATCAACCCCTTGTCCTCTGTGAAGAAGCAGCAGAGTACCTGCAATGAAGACACCTGCTAATAAAAATATTTGGGAATACCGTAATATCCCATTTTATTTATATGAGAACACAAGAGGTGGAAAGCTCCATGTGATGCAGAGAAGACATGGAAACCCATGGCTGAGTCCTGTTGGTCCTGATGGCTGCCAAGTGGTGCTTGCTGCTGTCTCAGCTGATGTTGTCCCAGCTACGCATGAGATGCAGTGGGGAAAAATGGTTCCCAACTATGGTTATGAACTTCTGAGATGAAAAATGATTAGAACTTGGACACAGCAAGGCTTCCAAGCATCCAGTTTGAGTTGGGCACTTCCTTGAAAAGGGCTATGTAGGTCCAAAATTCTCACATACTCTGAAAGAGGAGTGGGGGGGGTTGAGGCTGTTGTGAAACATGTAGTCTTTGTCAATATGATCTTATTTTAACTTAAAACTGCTTACAGATCTTTAGAGCACAGAGCCCTCTGAGGGATAGCTGAGTGACATGGTGCCTTTGAAGATACAGTGGCATTGCTGGCAAGACATCAATAGACAAAACATTTAACTCACCTGGACTGTCTTGTATGTCACCCAGCCCTGTTTTAGGCATGCAACCTTGGTGAAAATCCACTGCTTTTGTTTGTCCATGGCTAATCCAGGCAGAGGAGGATGGGGAGCTGCAGAAAAACCATTTCCCTTGTCTGAGAAGGATTAGAGGTGCCAATTTTGACATTCTGTGTATTCTTAAAATTCTTGTGCTGTCTGTGAGTAAAAAAAAAGGAAACAGAAAACAAAAATAAACCCAAGGGATTGTATTGTGTGTGCTGAACCTGAGCCACAGCTTGAAACTGTAAGCCAGAGACCCATTTTGTCACTTTGCACTTGCAGTTCATTTTCACACTAATCCTTCCAGTGCAGAGCTGAGTAAGAAAAAAGTAAACAGGCTAATGCTGAAATCCCCCTGTGTATAGGATTACTCGGTGGTAAGAAAATGACTTGGATACCTGGGCTGGGGAAGAAGGGGACCCCCTCCCAAAAGAGAAAGGGGATGGAGCTGCAGAGTTTGTGGTACCAGGTTCTTTGCCAGATGGTGAGATGGTGGTAGAAAAAGGCAAAAAATTACAACCCTACTGTTGTACAGTTGGTAACAGAAGAAACACACGGGTCTCAGAGCAGCAGTTGCATCTCCAGGCAGGAATGACCAAAAGGCCTGCCCTTCTTTATTTACTTATTTTTATATGTTTCTAAAGACAATTAAGGATTGGTGAAAAGGGTCAACACCCCTGAAGGTTTACAGGACAAAGACATGGTCAATTATCTTTTTCTAACCCAGGGAAAGGAATGAAAAACAATTTTATATCTGTAAAACAATCTCGGCCGGTTAAGAAAAACAAGGACCATGTTTACAGAAAAAGCATGGGAAACTACAGTTACAGTGTTACAACTTATAGGGCCCTGTAAAACCAGGGCGACACCCTACCTCCTCCCAAGTCTATTTAAGCAATATGCATCAGGAGTGAATATACATACACTTCTCCTTCAGTGGCATAATCAGTCTGTCACTTTTTCCAAAATTAATCTAAAGGCTATTTTGGCAACCTGACCCACTAGTGCTTTAGGAAAGGATCTGTAGTTCATGTGCCTGCCAGCTTTTTCCAGCACTTTTAGGAATCTCAAAGCAGCACCAATCAGTTATGAATAGGCAAGCATGCCTCATCCCAAATGCTCATGTCTTAGGTCAGAGCTGAGCTTTGACTATCCACAGAGCTGACAGCTAATTCCTTCTTTTCTGAAGCCACTAAGTGTGAGGCAAGGCACATTTCAAAGCCTTTACCACAAAGTAATCATATCAAATTACAATTGCACTATAAAACAGTTCTTCACATGCTGATGTAAGTTTAACAATGAAAGAATCACAATAAAGCTCAAATAGAGCAAACAGAAATAGTTTCCACCTTCAGAGTGCAAATTTTTTAACACTTCTGTTAATTAACTGCATAACTGAACATGGAATTAATGGTCTCCCCTGGGCCACAGAAGTACAGGGGCAGATAGTGACCCAGTGGATGTTTTTTACTTAACTTATGTCATGTTATCTGTCAGAGAACTTCCACTGGCAAGTGGTTTTTTCACAGTTTATTGAACAATCTGTGTGTTTCATAAAATGAGACTGAAATGCAGATTACCACTATTTTATTAAGCTCTTGGAATACACTTTTGCTTTTATATGAGTGAATTACAGATTTGCTGGGCTCTCTGAAGCAATCTGGATAAATCTGAAACTGAAACCACCTTTGAAATTTCTTGCTGATGATGACTTAAGGAAGTCTGAGAAGAACCAAAATCACCACTTGTGGTGATGGCTGTAAAACCAAAGCATGAAAATGCTACTTCACATTGAGTAGTGTGTAATAAGCAGTGTTTACTTCACTCAAAATGCATCTGAAACCTGCAACTGTCAGAAGTAGTGTCCATATCTGCACTGAGATTCTGCCACTGTTCAGCAAGGGATTAATGGGATCAGCCAGAGTGAAAATAACCTTGTGCTTTGCATGCTGGTGAAGCAGGGAGAGAAAGTCCCGTGCTCTGGCCCTTGCTCTTGAAGTGCATATCCATTTTTCATCAAGAGTTCTTTTGGTAGGAACCAGGGTTCAGAGAAGATGTCTCTCTCCTTTCCTATTTTGATCTCGAGTGCTTACCTGGCAATAGCCATTCTCCTGCTTGCATGATCTTGGTCTTGCTGACCCTTTGGGTTTCTAGCTGAACCCCTCAGGGACAGTGAAGGGTAGATGCACTCCTGCAGAGCCTGGAGAATAGACATTAAAGGTTTGAACCTTCTCAAGGACCTCCCACTCCCTGAGTCTCTACGCTGTTATTGAGGAGAGCAAATTCCAGTTCCCACACAAGAAGATACACCTTGAGAGACAGGACATAGGGCTATGAAACTTCAATTGCACAGAGCTTCTGCATAAGGTAGCAGAAGTTCAGAGACAGATTATCTTATTAGCAGGGCTTGTTCCTGTTCTCTGGCATCAAACTGCCTGAGTTCCACGGGGTACACAAAATCTACTTCCAGACCCCAAGACCTGGGACTGACCTTGTGCAACTTCTGTGAGAATGAACAGGAAACCTGTGACACGTAAAGGGCCTAAAATAAGGCCTCCTGCAGTCAAAAGCTGATTCTCCAGTCCTGCCATGCCCTTGCATCTGAGGAGAGGAAGCACAGGAAAAAAAAATTGTGGTTTTTCTGCACAAAAATTACTGCAAGGTAACGGGTAATTTACAAGGATGCTGATTAAAATTTCTGTGGGGTATAACAAGTAGTCACTGGCAGATTAATTAACAGTGGGCAATAACTCCCCTTCTAGCTGCCTGTAACTGATCCCAGCCTCTACTACTCTGCATCTAATAAAACTTCTAATAAATTATTGTATATAATTTTCATAAATCAGAATAATTATTAGTCACGTACAGAAATTAAGTGAACCTGGTGAACACAGATATTCACTGTGGGATGTTCCCACTCAGAGAAATCTAGCAGAATCAGTCTGGTGACCAGAACATTTATTTTAGAGTAGAAGGAACAACAAACAGCCATGGTTTTAACACAGCACATGCCATTAACTAAAAAGCAACATAAAAAGCACTTTTGACTTTCACTTGCTAAATGTAATCTAACATTTACCCACCACAAGCCAGAGGTCAGTGTCTCTTCCCTTCCAGCAAATGCTGGCTGTGGAGGAAAACTAAGGAGTAATGTTCTTCCTTTGAGCAGTACTTCCATTAGCAGGAATACTGCTGTTTCTAAGTGGCTTTGCTGTTGAAGCACATGCCACTGTACTTGAGAGTTTTAGATCTTTTAAAGCCGCTATGACAACAATAACTCCTTTTAAGTAAAAAATCTTACACAGAAGCTTTCAAAAAAAGTTTGTGGCATCACTAAAAGGCAGAACTTTGCCTTTTAAACTTTGGGTTGGGGAAGAAAACCACTTTTTTCCCTTCCTCTGGGCTTATATACACTTTACAATAGAGTACCCATTCTTCACTTACATGTCAGACTGAAGTAGGGAACTTATTCACTGGCATGTGCTCCATCAGTTCTTAGTAAGGGCATGTGTTGTTGGAGCTTCATTTTTTCAGAACCCAGCAGAATACCCACCATCTACATTCTTGCCAGGCCTTGATGTTACTTTCAGGTTTTTCACAGAATGGGTAAGGTTGGAAGGGACCACAGTGGGCCATCTGGTCCAGCCTCCCTGCTCAAGCAGGGTTATCCCAGAGCACACGGCACAGGATGGAGCCTCACAGGTTCATATTTCCAGTGAGGGAGACTCCACAGCCTCTCTGGGCAGCCTGTTCCAGTGCTCAGTGATCTGCACAGTAAAGAAATGCTTCCTCGTGTTCAGATGGAACTTCCTGTGCATCAGTTTCTGCCCATTGCGTCTTGTCCTGTTGCTTGGCACCACCCAGCAGAGCCTGGTTCCATCCTCTTGGCACTTCCCTTCAGATGCTGACAGACATTGATGAGGTCCTCTCTCAGTCACTTCTTGAGGCTGAACAGGCCCAGCTCCCTCAGCCTTTCCTCGTGCAAGAGATGCCTTGTGCTGAGCTTGCTCCAGAACTCCATGTCTCTCTTGTACTGAGGACAAAACTAAACACAGTACTCCAGATGCACCCTCTCTCAGGTCCGGCAGGATCCAGAGGGGCAGGATCACCTCTTTTTGGGAGCATAAGGAGACTCTTGTGCATCACAGAGCTGAAGTAGCAATGCCTGTGCTTCACCTTCATCCTCAGTAAAGATTTGCTACTACTGCTGAGCTAGACTTTCCATTAGCTGCACAGTCTTATACTTCAAACTAAACGCAAGAGATATTAAACACTAACTGGTCAATGGTAATATTTTGTATAACCCTTGCAAATGATAAAATTCTTCTTGAGAAAAAAGACAAGTATACTTATTGCCTGGAACATGTGCCTGCATCTTTGAAAATTTCTCCTAGGGCTGTGTTTTGTTACCTGAGGTACAATTTGATGAGGTTGAATGTGGCTTCTATACAAAGTGCAATATTATCTCCCTTTTATTTTTCATTGTTTTGGTTAAGACTTGACACTTGAGACTGTTTTTGTCGCTGAACTGGGGAATTAAGTCTTCTTTTCCTGAATAATTATTGAAAAAATAATTATCAAGGATTCATTACAGTTACTTTGGTTCATGGACATATTTTTTGAAAGTATTAGCAGACAAAAATATGAACACACAGTTAAGATACTCTGAGTCCGAAAAATGGCAAATATTATGTTTCAGGGCAAACACCACATTATATTCAGGAGAATTAGTGTGTAAATGTGCCCTTTACACAGTTCACAGAAGCCCTTCCTCAGTATAATAAGGTGCATATTTATGTCAAAAACATTGTAGCAGAAATCAGAGTGATTCTAAGCCAAGGTAAAGGTACTTCTTAGACTGTAAATAGCTGTATTAGAACATATATCAGTATAGTTGTACTTTGATTCAATCTTTCCTTTGAGAAAAAATCCTATTCATGTTTTAGTGTTTTGATATAGTCAGCCTCATTTGGAGGTATTCAGTGGTTTTTGTATGGGAAACCATCTAACAAGCACTACTCAGCTCTTTATGAATAGAAACTCAATTTCTTAAGTATAATAGAGCTGTTCATTGGGTCTGTCCTTGTGTTAAAATTCAAAATATATGTTCATAAATAAAAAGTGACATTATTCAGTCCCATTCAAAAGGATAGAAACCTAAACATTTCTTTATGAAGGTAAAATGAGGTGACATGTAACAAAAAGGAGGCTTTTTTGTAGCATAGTGTAGCTGGATGCAACAAACAATGTGGAGTCTATAATATAACAGCTGTAAGAGATACACTACAGACTTTGATGGCAGTCTTCTCTGGAGTATTCTTCATATGGTGCTGAATATCTGAGCAAGGCTGTCAATCTCAGAGCAGCTAAACAGTATTTTTTGTTCTGAAAAGAGTGAGTGAGACTAAAGAATGATTTGCAAATCTGGTCAGTACCTATTTATGTTTTTAAGCCAGGGTAATTCTGAACTGGCCACTTGCAAAGGTGGTCTTGGTCAGCCGAAGGAGTTTTTCACTCACTTCAGTGAAAAATTATTTGCTAGGGCACCAAAAATTTACCAGTGTACAACAAAAAAATCTTTTTCTATAAGTCCCTTGGTTTCAATGAAGGTGAACATAACTACAAAACTGGATTAATTATAAAATTCCTCTGGAGAGTAAGATCCCAAAGATTTTTTCTGGGGAGAAGGTTCAGTGTTTTGGGTTTAGAAACAGAATCACAGCCATAGAAAACTGGGGGAAATGCCAGTCCATTCCTTGTTGTCCCCTTTGCCCTGGTGTCTGTCTTCCTGTGTCTGCTTTTTCCACAGAAGCCTAAAGTGCCACCACGGAGCTTTTCCTGGGGTGCATAGGGACTTCAGGGTGTGCTGGGCCCCAGGGCTCCCTGCACCAAAAACTGCATCCGTGGGACCATCCGTCCCTTGCACAGCCTTGTGTGGTAGGATGGATGGATGGATGCATCACCAGGGCATAGGAGTGGGGAAACACTTCCTAAGGCAAGAAGGGCTGGGAGAAGGGCTGGTCTGCTGGGACACAGAGGAACAGCAGCTGGTCATTACCAGGGCCCATTCAAAGTCACTTTTTACCTCTCTGTATGCTGTACAATGCAGAGGTGCAAGGTACATAGAGTCATCATAGAATGGTTTGGGTTGGAAGAGACCATAAAGATTTTTTAATTTCAGCCACCTGCCATGGGCAGGGACACCTTGCACTTGACTGGATTGCTCAAAGACCTGTCCAACCTGGCCTTGTACACTGCCAGGGATGAGGGAGTCACAACCTTTCTGGACAATCTGTTCTGGTGCCTCACCACCCTAACAATGAGGAATTTCTTTCTAATACCTAATCTAAATCTACCTCTTTCAGGCTGAAGCCATTTGCCCTTGTCCTATTACTACATACCTTTGTAAAAAGATAACGATATGTGGTTTTTTGAGAAGTATGTTTCTAACGATTTTTCTCAAACCTCAGTAACCAATAATGTCATAAACCTGAGGACAGGGGTTCAAGAAGCTTTTTCCATATTAAAATACACTGCAGAAACTTTAGGCCAGCAGGGTTTAGGAATTTAATTGCCCAGTGGGGCCTACACCCTGAACTCCTACTCACTGATTGTGTTGGGCTCTCAGCAAACTGGCAGCTGCTTTTGAAGATGCCTGTCTGAAGTTCTGAATATAAGTGTTCCTGAGAACTGACAGGAGTTGTATTCCTGAAAAGTTTTGGAAAAAAGACTTAAGCACTTAAGCATAAGATTTTTCTCTCTAAATTCAATATTTTAATTGTTTAATTTGCTATTTTAACTAAAGCAAAACATGTTTTTAAAATTATACCCATTCTTCTTGTATTTCAAAATATCAATTTAATAAGTAAAAGGGAGATATTTCATTACTCTTTTCCTTCTATACCTCTTTTTAATTATCTTTTTTTCTCTGTTGTTTTGTGACAGAGAGCTGGTTTACTCATTCATTCTGTTCTCACAGTGCAACTTGAGCTGTATTCAGTGTTATGTTACTTCCTTCCTGCATCAAGAAACCTCTATCATGCCCAATTTACACTCTTTGCTTTCACTACACATCGTGTCAGCATTCCAGGCTGCAGTCAATGGTGATTAAATAAGACAGAAATGCCTGAAATCCACCAGTGATCCTGCCTGAAACACGGAAGCTGACAACTTCTCTGCTACTTTTTCTGTACAAATTCAACTTGCTTGTACTCTTTGATCACATACCAAGGTTGGATTTTTTTTAAATAAAAGAAACACCCAAACAATTCATAACCTGGAAAATTTCTCTTAATGTTGTTTAACAATTTGTAAAACTTCTTTGATGTATGACCACAGCATTTTCCCTTCCACTGGTGTAACATTACCAAGGTACACAATTGAGTTCAATTGCCTCAAGGCACAAGCTTGATTAAAAATAAAAAAGAAAGATAGCTAATTCAATATGAAAATAAGTAATCAAAACCTTGGGTTGAGCAAGACCTTTCCCCAAAGCTGTATTCCAGGAAATATTTCACAAAACTTGCTAGATTTCAAGTGTGACTTGTTTTACTAAAAAGTAGGATTTCTGTAAGCAAACTCTGCCTAGTTGGTATGTGTGGCTCTTTGCATGCTATTGTCCATTCCAAAAACATCTGAATGAAGAACAGAGGCTGTTATGATATTGGACTCCTGTCTTAAGAAAACTCCATGAAACTCTACTCCTAAATCATGAGAAAGCTCTCAGATAAATGTAGGAATCACACTAACATTAGTACTTTCCCTGAAGGCAAATGCTGCAATTTGAGCCTAAAATCAACTAGATTACAAGGGAGCAGAAAATTAATGCAAGGCAGCCACAGAAAACCTCTCTGCATGGCTTCTGCTGCTCATGGGATTATCCTCTTAAACTCCTGGTCCTCCTCTGCTCCTGATGGTGAGGTTTGGCTGGCCATCTCCTCCAACCTCTACCCCCACTGCAGGTGTTGGTTTTTAACAAACTCTTTCCCTTCCTCTCCCCCAGCCCCTGGAACTCAGAGGGGTTCCTCTGACTGTAGTTATGAAAGCAGCAGCTGATTGGAGAGCAAGTGAGGACTCCATAACCTATGGACTGATGCTGTTGGGACTACGTAGCCTGTGGTATCATTCTGATAAATTTATTTCATCATTATGAAAGCCCTCCTTTAAAATCTACTCCCCCACCTATCTGAGGTGTATCACCCATTATCCAGTGCAAGTGTAAGGTTCCTCCCCCTAAGAGCATGGCTTCAAACACAGAAATTGTCCTGTGCTGAGCTGGGAGATTGTTTGGAGCAAGGCTCTGCTGCAACAAATCTGGATTTCAGCTTGCTTAGTGCAAGCTGACCACTCCCAAGGGAGCAAACATGGAGATCAGGCAGATAGATAACCAGTGCTTGCTTCAGCAGGGTCTTTGGATGCCACAGGGGTGTGGAGAGGAGGATGGGTGTTCTCCTGCAGAGCGTGATGCCGGTGGAAGGCTTCAAGGCAGGATTGCTGTGACAGGACTTCCCCCTGTGATCGGAAACAGAGATAAGAGTGAAATTCTAACTAGAGCACCTTTTCTCAAAAGTAAGATTTAATGGCTTCTAAATGATTGTGTATCTATCTAATGATTTAGCCCGTGGCAGGAAAAAAGGAAAAAGAAAAGGGTTAGGAAATCCAGGACTGATGTTAAAGCTACTATGAAGCAAATCTCAGCAAAATAAATGAGTACAGGTTCATTCTCTCCTAAAACATTCAGGGAAAACAAGAGATTTGAAAAGCAATTTATGTTTAGCACATTAACAAAGTAACTAGAAAACCCACCTATTTCAGGAAGAACTGAAAAAAGACCAGGACTCGGGCTTTTATTTTTGCTTACCCTTTAGGTAAGCAAAAATAGTACTCAAGACAGTACTAAATTACAGATAAGCACCGAGTATGTAATGCCTGATAGCAGCACATAGTTCAGGAGAGTGAAACGTGTGCCTTGTCACAATATTGATGTGCTTTATTAAAGAATGTTCAGACACTGCCTTTACAACAGTGAAAACACGACCATTAACCAGCATGAAGAGGATGAGTATGGCAGGCATGAACAGACAGATCGTCTGCATCATCTGACAAAAAATACACCTTTCCTACATTGAAAAACATCAGTGCTGCAAACAGTTGAGATGAGTGGACAGAAAACAAAGCAAATATGACCAGTGGCATTTGTTAGCTGTAAGTTTGGATCTCTGCACTTTGGGGTAGCTGGTAATACTGGCATGTGTCTTGTGAGGCACTACATTATCATCTGCCTGCAGTCTTCATTAACTGTTTTTATTTTCATTGATTCTTAAATATGCATACTATCAGGTACCCAGGCTCTAAGAAAGAGAGATATGAGGCACGTGCTGAAGTGGGCTCATATGTGTTTGCACTGACTCCAACACAATCCCCTTTTCCTTCCACTTCAGTGGCTGAACAGTCAGCCCCAGATGGGACAGATCCCATGCAAACCCTCTTCCTCACCTCAAGCTTTTGACCAGCCCCCACTGAAGATGCTGTGAATGATGGGCTCCTGGGCTGTCTTGTTGTTGGAGCAAGGTGTTGTTTACATTCCTCCCAAATCTGGGAGCAGGAAGGAGGGAAATGAAAAGAAATATGTATTACCCTTAAAGAAGTGAACAATTCTTTCCTCTCTCCGAGACCTGCTCAGCCCACAGCATAGAGCATTTTCATGTGAACACACCTGCAGAGACTGGCCTTCCAGATCCATTCTGGGCAAATTCTGGTACAACTCAGAACAATATTAGCTCAAGAGCTCATACGACAAGATTGTAGCTCACATGATGCAGAAAAACCAAAAGCCATACCTGCCAGGAGGTGCTGATCTCACACTGTCCCCCCTGGTTCATCCCTCCCCCCTCTTTCAGTTTCTCAGAGGCTTCAAACAATGATTCTGCATTGCTGCAGGTTAGTGAGCACAGTTCCTCTTCTCCTCTTGCCATTAGGGTCTTTCATGTCTTATTATCGAGGTCTCTAATCTTCCTGCCCTTTGTTGAGCATTGCAAGCCTTGTTGCAGCTGTTCTGTATGAGTTTAATGTAACTCACTGGATAGATGGGTGGATGAGACTCTCCAAATGCTTGTGTTCTGCTTAGATGTTATCATGAAAACATAGCAGCCTTGACCTTTCACATAACTGAGCCAGCCATGAATGGTGGCAAGCCCTGTCCCCCAGCCACATAATTTTCATGCCTGTTCATCAGCTGCTGTTATGCAGAAGAGCATTTTATCTCCCTTACTTTTGACATCTTAATTTGGTTGCAGGGCTTTCCTAGAAGCTATTCTTTGTATGTTTTCATGCCCAGCTTTTGCTTGCTGGAAGGTATTAGACAACAAAGGGCTGCCTGGACACTTTCATTTGTAGAACATGAGCTAATTAGCACTTTTAATGGGTTTAATGGATTGCACCAGAGTCTTATAGAAACAATGCTTCTTATCTAGCTAGCAATAATTGGGAACACAAATGAGTAGATCCCATTCTTCCTTGTAATTGCATTAAATTAGCTGATGTCTGAGCTGGAGCAGCACCAATGTGAATCCATCTATGAAAGCTGCTACACCTTTATTTGGTCTCTGTGCTCATATATGTTCATACTTGTTTCAGTGAGACTACCCACATGTGCTGTTTCTACTAGTGTGCAGTTCCCATTACATTTTGGTACCATTTACTGCTCGTAATGAGATCCTAGGAGATGACACAGCTTCATGATGAAGAGCTACCTTCTATTTCTTAATCCCTTGTTATGCAGTGTTACATGTATTAGATGGTTTACATATTAGATGTTAATTAAAGGGGAGCAGATGGAATCTGTCAGCATCAGAAAGGCTGTGTGTTCGAGCTTGCGAGCCAGCAGAAGCAATCCACTGGTTTGTCAGGAAGCAGCTCACTGAATAAAACTGTCGTGTGTGAATGGACAATCAGAACTGCAATTTCTTTGACATTTAACTGCAATGTGATGAATTAATAATAAAGCAGTTATAAAGTAGTTAAGGAAAACGGACTTGCTGACCAGCAGCTTCTGCTTATGTGAGTATATTCTGTTGGTAAAATAGCTTTGATGATGAACATGAAGTGTTGTGCAAAAATGCAGCACTTTTGTTTTTATTCACTACTCTCCTCCCACCTGCCTGCAAACAGATTTATTTCTGTAGTAAAAAAAAATCTATGCAATATTTTTTCTACTGCTGGTGCTTCAAAATTTCTCTGTGTCTCTCACAGGCAAATGAACCTCTCAGTTTTCCAAGTGTGGGGAGTAAATTGAAGAGTGGGCTCTGAAATTGCTGATATACACAACAGCTTTTGGTGGGAAGACAGCAAGTGGCTATGCTTCCAGGCTCAGCCTTTTACTCACTGAGCCCCATCTTTACTCAGAAACATCCTCAGGCGTGGAAACAGAGAATTTGGTCCCTGTGGTAGTGATTGTCACTGGCCAGTGAGCCGTAATATTATACATTTTCTCTCTTTGAGTCTCTCCTCGGTGGTGCACTTGATGATACAGCTGCAAAGGGGATGTTTAATGACAGTTGTGCTGGTACATGTAGTGAAACAAACATTTGGCCCCTTAAAATTTAGAGTATGAATCAACTTTTTTTTACAGAAAGCCCTAAGTAGTCTTCAGAGAATTCTGTGTGAGGATGAGCTGAGAAAAGATCAGAAGCAAATGGAAATAATGACTGGGTATGGGAAAGAAGGAAAGGAGAGATAGCAGCAACTGTAATGGATATTTATCAATATTTATGGGTATTTATCCAACTCCCAGTTTTGATTTTCAGCATGTCCTAGTGCTCTTTCTTATCCCAGGTCTGGAGCCTTGGTTCACCTAAACCATATTTTTATATCAGCTTAGGACCAGACAGAGAGACATGAAGTGAATCTGCAGTGTGAGAGAATGAAAGGAAGGAAAGGGAAAAGGAAGCTGGCAAATGGGGGATATGGCATGCTTGTGTACAGAGCCCTTTGGTGGTTTCCAGCTTTTCACATCCTCATGCAAAGCAGCAGTCTTCTGACGGTGGGATGCAGCTGTGGGAGTGAGTGTGGCCATGTGCTTGGTGAATGCCTGGGGAGAACAAGGCCAGCTGTCAGCTGCCACGACACTCGAATGCAGAACTGAGCTTCACCTCTCCAAAACAAAGAGGTGCAGAAACAGCATCATAGCTGGCAGCAGCTTAGACACTGACAGTCATGCCCAGTAAATATGTTCATGTTGGTGGGACTCATATCTGGAAAGCAATTGCCTCTATTTTTACTGAATCCCATTTGTAATTATAACACTGAGTCAGTGATTTTTGGCCATCAGACAGAGGCCAAATACTGAATTAAAATGTATTTTAATTCAGTGGTGTGGTGTGGTGTGGTGCGGTGCGGTGCGGTGCGGTGTGGTGCGGTGCGGTGTGGTGTGATGTGGTAAGAAAACCACTTCTATCTTTCATGTAATCACTTAAAACCCTAAATCATAAAGTGTAAGAGGCTGAAATGTCTTCTTGCAGTACATCTTTCCCCAGTTCTAACAGACAAAATTAATTTTTCCCTTAATTTCAACATTCAGGATGTAATCTGTGCTACCAATATCTATCACTTTTCCTCTGTGAGCTTATCCAGTTTAATAGAAGGACTTTATGTCAAGCACCCTTTTAGGCTTCGGTATGGTGCATGAGTGAGATGCAGTAAAGCTGGATCTGTTATTGGGCAGAGGAAGAACAGGAGAAGCTTGCTGAGCATGAGAGGGCCCACTGAGAAGGGTCTGTCCATCTACTGACTGCATGGTCGTGGTTCTGAACCACATGGGCTGAAGTTGGAGGAAGTTGCTCCATTGACTGGGTCTCAGAACATGGATCCAGAGCTGCTGCTGAGGGTGTGATACTGGCTGGAAGTTTCTTGTTGAAATATTTCACCTTAATTTCTCAGCAAGAGTTTCACATTCATTTTCATGTGCTGCACAGCTACATTAGAAAAATGTGTTTTCCTCCTGAGATTAATGTATAATGACATCTATCCAAAGAATGCTTAAGTATTCACACTTCAGAGAAACTGACCTTTAAGCCACACTTAGTGAAAGTAAGCTAAAATCAGTATTGCATTCTTGTTACCAAGGACACTTATAATAATCTTCTTAATTGTCCTTGACAATCTTATGATTAAAGATCTTGGCATTAATTAACTATATAATGTGTCTTGGTTGATAAAATCAGCCTTGCTGTCACAATAGACATTGTATTTCCAGGCATTCTTTGCAGGACTGTATCTATAGCAGGGGTCGTTCATGCTACTAATGTTGCCTGGATGACACACAAACATTTGGAGCACTTAATTGTCTGAGAAGTGAGCTGAATGAAGTCAGTGGTGTCGCTGTAAAATATGTTCCAACTCAGTGTTTCTTAAGGGAGCTTTTATGCCAAGATTAGTATCAGTGTTTAATTGACAGCCTCTTCACTAAGTTAATTACTTGGGCTATTGTAGCAGAAAGAGAGAAATGGACAAAGGCATTTGTGATATGAATCACTACCAATACAGAAACAAATATGTGAGCCCTGTGAAGACCTACAGGAAAAATACTGAGTCTCATCTTTCTCCTGCTTGAGTATGATCTTCTTTCAGCATTTTCAAAGGAAAACCTGATTTACCACAATAGCATTGGTGGTTCAAAGGTGTCTGGGTTCAATGCTTTTATAATTTTCAGATGACTGTCAGGAAAGACTACAAGTTGAAGGCTGAAAGTTCAACTTGTGGGATCTATATCAAAACACAATCAGACAGAAATTGCCTGTAATTCTATATTTGCTCACACATCACAACACATCACAAAAATTTTTACTTTTTTTTTTTAGTATATGCTTTTTAAAAAATGGGCAGCCTAGAATTTCGAGTGTAGTCTGTAAATCTCTCATACATTAATACACTGGCTGTGGTTATGCTTACAACGTGAGTGTGCACAAGGTCTTTCAAATGCAAACGTGGGAATACAGCAGTCTTGTGGAGAATGCTCTCCAGAAGGCACAGTCAGTCAACTTGGTGTCTCAGCCTGACCTCTCTGGTGTGCACGCAGTACCCACCTCCAGCTGTGCCACCAGCAAGCACCAGCCAAAAGCACACAGCTGCTGAAGGAAAGCAGCTTCTGTCATGCTCCTGGGTTAACTTTGCTGGGAACAGCAAATTTGTCCTTCTGCCCAAATTTATCCTCTGGCCCATAAACAGAGGGAGACAACAAACTTTTCAGTTTTGGCAGCAGGATCTTGGAGGGCTGTGTGACTTCCTACCAATGACTATGGCAGGAATCTTTGTTAGTGCCAGTGAAGAAATCCCTGTCCTCCCCTCTAAGCAGACCTATAGGAGGCAGGAGGCAAGACTAGAAATACACCTCACATAGCAGAATGACAGTGTCCTTTCTTTTTTTTTTTTTTTGTTCTATGGTGTCACATAATCCATTTACTGCCCAGTTGTTGTCTATCAGCACAATACCCCGTAGGACTTAAGCACTGAAGTGGAAAGGACTATGAAACCTCTTCCTTTTGCTAGTGCCACTGTCCCTCCACAGGGAACAATCAGGGCAAGATGCAACTGAGACTGAACTCTAAAATCCCTATGAACTATCCTTAAAAGACCGGGGATCCAGGGCAGGCCTACGAAAGCAAAAAACATTTTTAACTGAGATGCTTAGCACCAGCAATCCTCTGATTCAGACCAAAACCAGTGATTACTTGCAATTTTAGAAGACCTTGGCATGAACACTGCTGTGAGCGACAGCTCAGCCCCATTAAGAGTCTTCTATTTCCAAGTGCAGGCTCATCAGCTCCCCATATCACTTTATAACAGGTTTTTCTGTGGTGCAGTTCCTCTACCAACTAACACTGTGACCCTCTGATGAAGAAAGAGTCCAACTCTCCTCCTCTCTTGTCCAGGTTATGTGTACTCCTCTCCCAGGTTCCTGGTACCCAGCTGCTGCACGGCCAGGCTGGGCCACCTCTGCTGGCTGCTCTGGCTGAAGGCTGGCAGTGAAGAAGAGCAAAGCAGTCAATGGATAAAATGTCCTTCTAGGGGAGAGCCAGCATCTAGACTGGCCTCAGCATATCATGAATCCATGTATTTGCAATGTACATGACATATCTGATGGCATCCAGAAGTTCACATAATGGTTCAATTAGAAGAATTGTTAATTTTAGTGGAGATCTGCTGATTCAACCTGCCAGTCAGATTATTTAGCACTCTTCCCACCAACCTTCCTTAGACACAGACCTTAAACTGAAAATTATATTGCTTACAAAAAGGAGCAGACCTGTATTGCATACTGTCTCCCTTGGTGATCCTTCCAGAAAGTCATTCTCCCCTAAGGAAACTGGTAGCAGGAACTGGGCAAAGGGAGACTAATCCCCATTACTGCTGCCATTGGGTCTCAGCTGGATGCAGACACCTGTGAATCTCTGAGATGCTTGTGCCCTGTAAAGCATCAGGGCATGCAATTTTTCCATACAGAGCACTCCTTTTCTTTTTCCTTCTCTGATGGAATAAATCAGACTACCAGGTTCAAGTAAACTCTTTGTTATATGACTCTGGTTTTACTTCATGTGTTTCTTTGTTTTCCTTGTGATTGTCTCTCACCTTTTGCTAGCCATTTCACAGAACAGATTTCACAAAACCTTGCATATTCTAAGGCAAAGAAAAAAGAATTGCCAAAGTTTGGATTCTTGAGCACTCTCCTCCAGACTACCAGAAGAGGGCTAAAGTTAATGCAAGAGTTTACTCTCTCATTTCCATTTTCCACTAGGGAAACATGAACGCTAGTGACTGCGTTGGGGAAAGCCCACAGCTAAACAGATGGGAAGACGTAGGTGCCAGTGAAATTTAACAGTACAGTAAAAAGATCACTCCAAAGCGTCTGTATTTGGATCTGAACAAAGTCTGCACAGAGGTTCTGAAGGCCACTGATGCTTGAACTCTGACTTGCTGTAGACTGAAATATGTCTTCCAGTTCATTCAGGGGCAGGGCCATATTTCATGGCTTTGGATATAGCTCACAAGCTTCCATCACCATCACCCTCAGTCCCTGCCAGATTTATCACCGAGGCCAGCTTCCTGTTATTTCAGGTCACTGTCATTTCATCTGCCTTTAGACACTATGTTTTCATAACTTTGAGGAATGAATGCTAGATTCACTATCTCAACAGCTACGTTTTCACCCTGACTGCTCATTTCGGAAGTCATCACATGTGTCATAAAAGTGTATCAAGCAGATGGGGTTTGGTGGATGGGCTAAAATCAAAGCCTAGGCCTGTAAAGATGTGCCTTTAAATGACCTGTAGGAGAAAGAACATCTTGTTCTGCATCAAGTTCATCCGGGTGGTTTGTGATATTGTAGTATAAAAAGCAACCCTTTTCATGCCTTTCCTTGTACTATTGTATTAGTCTTGTAAAAGTTCAATGGCTCAAAAATGAACAAAGTATTTTGAAATTACATGTGCCAAGGGAAGATATAAACTTTGAAAGAATGAGTTGGAGATAATAATAAACTGATTTCTGGGACTTGTGTTCAGGCAAACAAGTCACAATGAGGTTCAATTCTTGGCTGCTTGTCCCTATAGAGACAACCCCTGGTAGAGAAGAGTGGTGATTTCTGTCCAAAAACTTGGCTTGGTAGCTGACTGCAGCTGGGCGTTGGTTTCCTTGATGCCCACTGACACAGGGAAACTCTTGTATGAAACTCATTGCTCTGTGAGTCAAACTATCCTAGGCCTTCTGCTTGTTCTCACTGTTAAGCTAAATGAAGTGAAGTGCTAGAAAGAAAACAACTTGTGACTCACAGAGAAAAGGTGACAGAATGATAAGTAGAGCACACTTAACTTCTGTTTACACCAAGAAATCTTTCCTTTTATTAGTTCTGCTACAAGCAGTAGCTCTCCCTGTGTCTTTTTCTCTAGTTCTCCATTCTCTATCTTGCAGAACTTCTGCTGTTATTTTCTCTGGCAGGTTACTAGAACCTTGAAGTAACCAAAAAATTTAATACAGGGGAAAGACTAGACTGGAAAAAAGTAATCTGTATGGAAAAGTGCATCTGTTAGCCTCTGGAATAGTCCTCACAGGCAGACTCTGCAAATAGTGTATTTCAAACAGAACCAGCCACTGGTCAAGAAGAGAAATGGCTGGAAGAAGACAGATCATTTGAAGACATTTTGTTTTCATCTTCTAGGCAATGCCACCTGAGGCAGTTGTAATGGCAGTCACCATTGCACTGCTAGCACTTGGATCTCAGAGTTAGTTGCCCATAAGACTAGTCACTTGGAACTTGTATTTATGTCTCGCTGGCTGTCATTTTAAACAAAGCAACACTGATATGTGCTTAGAAAATCTTTTTTCTGTACCCATGAAATCTAGACTTTTTATGTATAAATTGTTTCATATGATTAAATTTCCAAAAGAGTGCTGGGATTATCTTCTCTGTATTATTCAAATGCCCTTCCATAAAATGTTGAAGACATTAGTTTAAATTATCAATCATTACCAGGTAAAACATGCATAACATCCTTATTTTAGTTTCAGATTTTGTGTGTCACAATATTATTGAACAGTTTGATGCATGACAGATCTTTGGGTGGTGACTGCTGCAAGATGAGACCTGGCTACGATAATAAACATTAAAAAGTATTTGGGATTAAAAAGTTAAACACTAATTTGCCATTGGCACATTGAAAGTCGCAGCAGGTACCCACAAAGCACCGTATGCTGCCTCATAGGAAAAGCAGTATCAGTGTAAGCACCAACATAAAGTGGCACACCAGTCTGGGACATAGATGGGGGAGCAGGAAGGGACAAAGTGGTTAATAGTGCAGTTTTCATTCAATTGCCTTCTGGTAGCTCTTCTTTGTCAGTTGAATGGTATGACTGCCCCTCTAGGTAGGAGATCTCCCGATGTCCAGGGCACTTGCTCGGGCCATGGTCAGTGCACACGTGCAGCAGCAGCAGCCCATCTGCAGTACAAATAAATGGTCTGCTCTGCAGAGAACCACAATCTAGGGACTGGTGTGCTAGTAAAGGGGAAGGCTTTTCCAAAGTGCAAAGGACAGCAGAGCTTTCAGCTCACCCTGATGATTTTAAAAGCCTTCCATAAACCCAGAGTCCTGGAGCGTAGGTGTGTCTGCCAGGTCTTGTGTGGCTGCCTTCTCCTTTGCTTTTGCAATGAGCTAAGCTGTTGCAGGTCAGAAGAAGTTGGGATATCACCTAACTATGTCAACATGCTGCTGGGCATGGTCTAATAAGCTCTGTTGAGAGGTAGCATCTGTTGCCTCAGTCTCAGCTTAGCACTCTCAGGGATATGTCTGCTGTCTTTTATCTGTCTGGCTTGGTCTCTGAGATGCATTATAACATCTGAGAATAATTCAAGGTGATTGTTTACGCCTTGAAGGAGGAATTTTTCCAGCACAAATCAACATTATTAATTTTCTTCTAAGATATAAGTTTGTCTCACTCATTTTTAGGAAAATAAAGAAGTAATTCAGAAAAATCTTATAATGGGAAAAAGATTTCCATTCACTCTGATGCTCTGCAGGACCTGTAGACATCCCCATTTATCCCATGATACTCTCTGTAAAGATGGAAAGTGCCCAGGCCTCAAACCTAGCAGCTTCAAACAGGACCAATATAAATTGTCAGAGACCATTCACTATCTTCTGAAGGGTGAACGTATATGGAGGACTGCTGTAAGTGAATGTTATCTACTCCAAGGCAAGCTGAAAGCTTGAACAATTGCCAAAGATGAGCCAAGCCAAGGGACATGACTTGGCTCTCCCTGCCAGAGTCTTGACAGGGCCAAGGGAGCTTGCTGCACCCATATGGCAAAGCATATAAATTAAATGTTTTTGACAGTGGCCACCAGAAAGCAGTGTCAGCATCCTGTCACTGTGCTCTGCTCTAGCCCTGCCTCACAGGATGCAGCGAGCAGCTCAGGGTCAAGGGCACCAAGAGCCGGATTACACCTGAATCCACCCGTGCCTGCTGCTGGTCATGAGTCCCCTCTGGTATGGCAAGGAGCAAGAATGGAAAAAGCCTTCAGTTCTCAGTCCAGGCTTTGATTTTGCCAGCTCCTGGCATCTAACCATGGAAGAAAACACTGTTGCTTTTTTCATTTGTTTTGTTTCCAGTGCAATTTTTTTTTGTAGTTTCCAGTGCAATGGAGAGTGTGTGAGGGCAAGAAAAATGAGGTACCAGCACTGGCCTTTGTGAAAAAGGAGTCACCAGCAGCACTGTTTAGCATTTCACACCACAAATCTGTTTGAATGGGATACAAGCCTAAATCCCATGGAACAGGAGGCATGATCTTCCTGGGATTAGTGAGCACACTCTGTTAATATACATCCTAACTTTTGGAATCTGTAGCTTTAATGATATGTATGCANAAAAGAAAAGGAAAAAAAGAATTATAAATGACACTGCTAATTCAAAATTAATGGCAGCTGAATGTACCATAACTTATCTCTAAATTATGGCTAAGCGTAAGATTTACAGTGCCAAAAATGCAGAGAGATTTCCCAGATACTTCCCACCAATGAGAGAAATGCCTGTAATGCCTGATGGTGGAGTTGGCTTACACCACTCCAGCACCCACAGCCCTGCTCAGGTTGGGAGGCATGTGCTGGACACAAGGGTTTGTGATACACCAGCCAACATATAGATCAGAATACACTTTCTCTGCTGAATCACCTGGTAGCTCTCCACAGTTTTTAGCTCATGTTGTTTGATAAATAGATTAGGTGAAGGATGAATACGTGAAATAAAACTATGCCATTTACTTCTGTGTGTAAAAGCTAAATGAGTGCCACAGCAAAACACTGCACAAACATTTTAATGCCAGTGCTAACAAGACAATGTTGGTAGCTCTGTATAATGCAAAACCAACACGTACTATAACACAGATGTATGAAGAACAGACCTGTTATACATGCAAAGAATAAAAATGACAGTAAAAGAAATTCTTTGCGGCTGTGAACTTCCAGGCTACCTGAAAGGGTAGGATCCATGCTCGTATTGACACATGGGCAGCTGAGTCATGCACAGCTTGAGAGGGGTATCCTAAAAAGGGCAGTCAGTCTGCTGTAGGCTGGGCTAACCCTTGGGGACAAGTCTGTTGGCCAAAAGAACTGAACACTTTTTACTGAGGAAGAAACCTATGGCAAGTGATCCAAGTTTGAAAAATGACAGCAAAAACTAGTGTTCAGAAGACCTCACTGCATCATTTCATCAGCTCTCTTGTTAAAGCCTGATATCTTTTCTTTACATCCATTTACCTTTTTCGCTGAGCCTAATAACTTTGTGGGTTGTCCTAAACTCTCACTAATTTTCAGGAGACTTTATTTCTTTAGAAAAGGAATTTGGAAAATTTTGAAAAAATATATTTGATCATCCTAGATCATGTTAGTGTTTAATCTGAAGCTGAGGGTTGAACCATCTCACATGAAACACGACTGTCTAAATCAAGAGACACATCTCACCCTGAGTGGTTGTCTAAAATAGGTCAGATGAATCACCCTCTGGAGAAAGGAGTCCAGAATGCCTACAGAGGCTAAATAATTAGGGCTTATGACTTTTAAAGTAAGAAATGAATCCTGTGCTGGAGAACTGTTTGCAGTATACTATGAAAAAGGCCATGCATTGAAGGCTATGTACAAAACTGAATATTTTAAATGCCCCTTCATCATCCCATCAGAATCAGCTGACAACCCTGCTGGGGTGGGGTTGAAGCAGCATGTGGGGATGCACTTCTAGGCTACACCACAATGTGTATGCACAATAAAGCAGAGTTAAGATTGTTCAGACAATTTTATGCTTTAATTGATAACATGAAGTCATTGGCTTACCTTGGATTTCCCCCAGTATAGCTCAGACTGCAGAAGAACTTAAATTATCTTTTAATGAACTCCATCTTAGCTGGTGACCCATTAAATGGTTTGCAGGGTGCAAACTGGAGTTATTAATATGCTCAGCAAAGCTGCTATTTCCATCAACATTTCATGAAGGCACTGTAAAAGAACAGGTCACCTGAGAAGAACAATTCACTTACAAAACACTTCCTCAAACAATTAATCTACAAAATACTTATTTCTTCAAGATTTTGCACACTGAATAACAGTTCAAAGAAACTGTCTCTGGTTCCAGGGAGAAATCTCTCCCTAAATTGCTGGTGAAGCTGTTCCCAGATGTCCCATTTCCTTCACAGGTGATAATGTTCTTCTGGAAGTGACAACTAGCCCCAGCTTGAAACATATTGAGGACTGAATGTACCTATGAAGAGTTACTTCATGTGATGAAACTCCAATTAGTAGTCCAAATACAGGATTACTTCTTGCCCCTTTGTTATGAGAACTGCTTCACTTAACATGGCCTTAAGCACTAGCGGGATTTTCCCCTTGGGGTGTAAGTTTGGTGGATCTTTTGCAGGATTTATAGTTTTGTAAGCTCAAAGCAGTGGTAGACCCTGAAGGGGTCAGTGGTAGCATAGCTGCATGATAAAGATCCACAAACATTAAGGCATTACACGGTAAAACCAGTTTGTAGTTAAGTCTTTATTGCCAGATAAAAAGGAAAGGAGAAACCAAAATCTGGTATTTCCCTCCCACAGGTTCCTTGTGTGAGCCTCTGACTTCTCTGTGTTCTCTGACATACAACATGAAGAGGAAATTATTTTTGGGGAACTTGAAAATCCTTCATACAAGTAAAATTCTTAGAAACATTTACATATTGCATATGTCTATTCATCTTGCTGGTTTTTTTTGATGTGCAACACTACGTTATTCACCATACTTGTAATAAAATAATATTGGAGGATAGAATGTATTTAGAAAATTAGTGTAAAGGTGAACTGTGTAGCACATAGAGCAGACACAGGTTTTTTACCTATATTACCCCAATTCTTAGCAAGACCTTAAGGCTCTGTGGTCAAGGAAAATAGTGACCCAAGAGCATACTAAGATTAGTTCTGCCGCTTTTTTCATGGAAAAAAATAAGAAATGCATCCACTGAGGTCTCAGCCCTGGGAGCTTGTTGCTCCCCAGTATTGAGCCTTTTGCAATGGCCAGTATATTTTCAATAAATTGCAATTACATAGCACCAATGTTTTGACACAGAGAAACATTTGTTTAGGTAAAACAGCACTTTGATAACAATTTCTGCGTGAAAGAAGAGTGCCCAATCATCACAGTTACACAGAATAAAAAGCCTAATTATCAGGCATTAGCCAGCATGCCCTGAGAGCAGCTGGCTCTGCTGGGCTAGCTACCTGCTGCCATCCATCCCTGGATTGTCCTCACAGGAAACAGTCAATCCTTTGCCAAACCCAGTAGGCCTTGAGGGCAAATGGTGAATCTGGGCCAGAGCGAGGACACAAGGATGGACAGGGAGGCCCTGCTGCTGTCAGAGATGCTCAGTGCCAAGAGCCACGTGGGATGTCTGTTAGAGGACAAGGGGAGTGTCCTTCTGCAGGGAGAGATGGAGCGAGCAGGGCAGCTGGGTGGTGGTAGGGCTCCGAGTGGGGGGAGATGAAAGGAGGAGAAACTGAACACAAGTATGCACGCCTCCAGGTCTCCAAAGGCTAAAGCTGTTAAACTTTGGAACCACACTAGCTCCAGGAAATAGCTGAAGTTCACATCCTATCCTCACAGTCTGCATTTAGCTGCACATTTACTCTTAAGTTTATTTTTAATTTTATGGCTGGTCCACATGCCACTCATAGCCTGTGCTCCTGGCCCTGCCATATTACTTGAGTGTTTCAAAGAATAATTTTCTTTTTCCTTCTGGTAGTACAATGCTAAATGACATTCATAAATTTGCACATTCTCCAACTTTCCTTAACTGTTTACAGCAATTTATTTCACATTTCTATTGTAACTTCTATTTCAGGAATACACAAGAAGACAATGTAAGGAAGATGGTTAAGAAGTTAATTAAGGTTATTAAATTATAATAACTCACTAAATTATAACGTTTCTTTATTAACAAAATTAAGTGCTTTAAATAATAATAAATGTAGGAACAGAGGAAATAAACTCTCGACTAAGTCCCAGCACTTCCTAAAACTGGGAGCCTCAACTGTCACATCTGAATCCTGCACAGAGTAGGATCTGGTCTGAGGAGGCCAGCACTGAGCCTTTGTCATCCCCACCTGTAGGGGCAGAGGGAGGAAGAGGATGGGGAAGAATGTGTCCAAGATCTCCAGCTCTTAGCATTGCACTGCAGAAGGAGGATGAGGAGCAAAGGGAACCCCATCAGGGGATGTTCCCTTAGGTTTTCCTGACCCATTATAGAACTAGAGGAGAAAATCCATCATCCAAGAGAACATCTGTAGCGGACAGATTTTCCCCACAAACACCGGAAGAATCTGGAAACCCACAGTAGCTGCAATGATGGCAGCTTTGACAATAATATTCATCTTGGCTGAGGTCAGGAACACACTTCTCTGAATGTGGAACATTCACAGGGAGTTACTCATATAAACCCAGACAGCAAAGCCAGCCACAGCTCGGAAGATTTTACTGTGTATCAGGGCTGGACCTACGGTGAACTCACAGCATGTAGAAAAGAAAATGTGCTTAGAGTATCTCAGATAGTACTCACATACTGCTCAAAGCCTTCACATACTTGTCAGAGGCTTTTTTTTTCACCTATGCTTTGTTTGTAGGAACACTTTTAAATTGATAAGTCCCATTTCCATTGTGCAGAAAATTTTATGATAGTTGGATGGGGTTTCAGAGGCAATTTTCAAAGAAATGTCCCAATTCAACTCCTTAAAGAATCCTGTATTACATGTATAGGAAACTCATGCATTCACCTCTGCTGTTAGTGCTAACACCTCTCACCAAACTCCTGCAAATAGTGCCCTTGTTCGTGTGAAATCAGCAGTGACAATTTCTGCTGGATTTTGTTAAGTTCCTAAGAATGTGGTAGAAGCCTGGCAGACACTGGGAAAAAATGAAGGTTTAACTGGCACCACAATGGTGTTAAAATGGGGATTAGTATTAGCATGTGCTTTGAATTCAGAGTAATAGAAGTAAAACCAGACGCGTTTTGTTTGGCATCTATTTCATGTCCCAGTGAAACTGGCATTCCACCATTTGATCAGGCACGAAGCCATCCCAACAGATGGTCCCCAGCAGCAGCAGCCAAAAGACCATGTATGAACATCAAATGTGTTTGAGAAGGGCAGGACTCCAGGCTGCCAATGTCAAAATTGTTTTCCATTCCCAGCTTCCGTGCCGATGGCTAGCGGTGCTACACAGCCCCTCCACTGCACTAGGGACAAATCCAGCATCACTGTGAGGATTTATGGCCAGGAGCATGGTCAGACCTTTTGTGCCCACCTTCATCCAGCCTCTTGCAGCAGGCCTTCATCATGTCAGTTTAAAAATGCTCCTGGAAACATCATGTGTGTTAAATGAAAAGATGGAGAAAGAGCAGGCTTCCACTTCATGATGTTCTCATGGCCTTGGTGCATAAGGGCACCAAGAGTGCTCACAGGATGGGTGCACCTGGGAGGCAGAGACACATTTCTTTCAGGGACAAACAAAATGAGCACAGACAAACACTTTCTGTGCCAGTGCCAGCCACTACTACAGTACACTACACTACTGTAAGGAGAGACTTTTTTCAGTTCACAATTAGATGGCTGCTGAGCAAATGTGCTGATCATGTTCTTGGGCTGTAGCCTACATAAGTTGTGATTTTGGTTTGCAAGGTTTAGTCAATCCACAACGGATCTGAATGAGCCCCAGCTCTTCCCTGTGCCTGTCATCACATCCTTACGTACAGCAGTGCCATTCAGGCCCTGTTGGGCCCTCTGCTTCCCTGTGTTGTACCTGTGCAGGGATGTGCCTTCACTCCCAAGAAAAACTGGAGCACTGAGATTACTGCAAAAATCTCTGCTTTCCCCTCCATTTTCTAATCTTACTCCAAAACTGAAGGTATTTATACTGCCAGGCCAAACACTACCCCTTTATCACGTGGCAGGAGAAAGGAGGAGGCAAATGAGTTTAAAACCTTGGAAGAATGCCTGTAACACCAGCTGGGCATGCTGCCCTCTATGCCCACCAGTGCTCAGCCTGGCCTGGGCACAGCCAGGGACATGGAGCAGGAGTGGTGCCATGGGCTGCCTCTGGCCAGCTCCTCATGGTCACATCTCTTGCTGGTGCTCTGGGCAAAGACAGGAGCACCCTGAGGCCACCGAGCTCCAAGGCTTGATCCCCACACTACACGGCACACAGGGCTCACCTCCTCTGCTTCATCTCCCATATGATTTTCCACTCTACAGGATATTTTAGCCCTTTAAATTACTAAAGCATCCAAAAGTTCCTTTGGAGTTCACAGAGCTGAGGATCAGCCTCTTTTTACTCAGGTTCGTAGCTTGATTGCCATCCATTGTATGTCATGATGTTGTCCATCAGGGAGCTTCCTGGGGCTTAACAAGCCAGACATGTAAGCTTCACAAGCATGCAAACATAGACATATGTATTCCAAATGACTTCCCTCATTGCTGAAGCCCAGCCATCCCGCCATGAATTGTGGCAATTTTTCAACAATGTGCAGCTGCATTACCAAACCGTGCAGGATAGGAAGCAAGGGATACCTCATCTCAAGGAAACTCAGGAGGAACCCGAGGCTGGCTCCATAGAATTAATCCCACGTGAATTTGTCTCCTGACCAGGTTAAATAGTTGGCAAATGCAAAGGAAAGGAGAACATTTTTCATTAATACCGGGGCTTTAATTTGCTTATATTTGAGCCCTTTTGTGTGTATGAACCTTGAAAATAGGTTGTGATTCAACATCAAATGCTTTTGTGCAATTGTCCTGCCAAGTGAAACTTGTTTGAGCTTCACTGATGTTCCAATACCAACAGTTGATACAATCTGGCTAAACCTTAAATTTCCATTTGTTACGTTCCCTGAATGCTTCCAATACTAAATAAAGTGTCAAAAATGAAATGGATCTATGACTATGTTGGAGTGCAGAAAGAGGGGTTACATGCACTGATTTGTATATTCAGTGAATGCCACAAGGTCTTGAATCTGGCTAGGGTGCAAGGGATGATGCCAAACTAACTCCAAACAGCTTTTTCAATGGCATCTCCCCTCCCAAGGCCTCAGGTAGACCAGCTCTAGAGAATGCTGACACAGTCAACATGATGGCACTTCCAGCAAAGACTTTCAGCACCACCTAATGAATAACAAATTTTTTTCCTGGCAACACCTGCAGGTCTGTGGGAATTCCTCAATCATAGATTGAGCAAGCCTAGAGTCTGGGGCAAGAGAGAAGCAGAATATGTGGTTTGACATTAATGCCTTTGCCTGCACCTTCTGAATGAAAGCTCATCTAGGAATATGTCAGAAACAGATCACTTGCAGTGATTTTAGTTTTGCTCAGGTTTGTTTGACTTCACAGGGACTTCATGTTTTCCACAGGTTTGGTTCTGGGTTTGCATCAAGCAGCAGATTCTTTGTGGGTGTGACACAAAACCCTGCTTATCACACTAGCAAATTTTTAAATCATCTTTTTTACCCATTTAAATCTTACACTGGAAAACAGGAAAGAAGCATTTCATGGTTTTATCTTTCTGTTGGTGTTGGTGATGCATGGACACTTCTATATAAACTCTTAAAAGGATTGAAACAATGAAGTCTCTCCACTGGTATCTGGAGAAGAATTTTTTTGAAGGTTTTTTTTTTCACTTGAGAAAGTTTGCAACATTTTGGAGTGAGATGTGTGCTGTCATCATGCTAAAGGACTCTGATGCACAGCAGCAATTCCAGTTTAGAACTTTAACTGGGTTCTTAGCAGTGTAGTTCAAATACTTACCGGGCATATGCGTGAGTTTCCCTTTTAAATTCTTGTTCCAGTGAGTTGAAGGGTGCTTTGCTTCCCTGAGCGTCCTGAGGCTTCACTAACAGGGAGAGCTGGTGGGGGAGTTTTTCGAGCTTTCCAGAGCTGTGCTGCCATCTCCCGATCAAACGTGAGGCTTCTCCTAATGAAAGCCTACTGGGACAAAGGCTAGCAACCTTTTCCCTTCTCTTTCCAGAAAGGATAGGAGAATCATAGGATCATTTATGTTGGAAAAGACTTCTAAGATCATTGAGTCCAACTCTAAACACAGCACCACCGGGTTCACCACCAAACCACAAAACTTGTTCTATTGGTTGTTATCTGGGAGAAGACACCAACACCTACCTCGCCACGTCATTTCAGGGAGTTGTAGAGAGACATAAGATCACCTCAAGCCTTGTTTTCTCCAGAATAAGCAACTCCAGCTCCCTCAGCCGCTCTGTGAAGGACGTGTGCTCTGCAAGGAACCCCATCCCTTTCTTTCCTCACACCTGCTCTGTTTGCCATGAGCGCTTGTGCGGAGGACACCCACGGGCAGTGGCACTGAGGCTGGATTCAGAGAAGGACCAGAGCTGCTGGGAGCTGCTCTGGCAAAGGGTTCTCCCCAGCCTGCCTTCATCTTTGAGTAGATGAATACAAGATGAATCACATTTTCTGAATGTTAGTTTTTGGGAAATTCAACCTCGATTTTTAGGAAAGTTTGTTGTTTTGTTTTTTTTTTTTTAAGATGTCAAATCCCACCTTTTCTGATGCACTCACTGTTTGCCCGCACCCATGATACAACTCCAAGGCCTACAGGTCTTTGCCCGGTGTCGTCCCCTCTTCCCATCTCTGTTTTGAGACTTGGCACAGTTCTCTTTTCCCTGAGGCTGCAGGAGGCTGCACCAGCCTCCTTCCTCCCGGCCGCTCGTGCTCGTCTTTCCTTCCTGTGTGGTGACTGCCTTGCTGCGTCCCTTTTAAACATGAGGCCAAGGGCACTTTCGGGGTTTCCCCTGCCGCACAAACACTGAGTGGTCCCCTGGGGAAGACGGCAGGCGCCGGCACCTGGGGGCAATAGAAACTCCCCGGCAAGCGGGGCACGGTTCTCCCCATGGGTTTAGAACCAGCGCTGCCGGCCGTGAGCCGCATTCCGAACCTGCTCAAGAATGACGGCTTTGCGCGCTCCGCGCCCCTCCTGCACCGCGCCCGCTCCGCACAGTGCCTGCCCTATGCGCACGCTTCGCACCGCGCCCATCTCTCACTGCACACCGCATCCCGCCCCACGCCCGCACCGCGCCCATCTGTCACTGCACACCGCATCCCGCCCTGCGCCCATTTCTCTCTGCACACCGCATCCCGCCCCACACTGCGCTCTGCACTGCCCGCCCCACACTCCGCACCGCATCCCGCCCCACCCAGGCACCGCGCCTGCTCCACACTTAGGACCGCACAGCGCACTCTCCCCACGCTGCGCTCCGCGCCCGCGCTGCCCCAGCCCGGCTCGGCAGCGCTCCGCACATCCCTCCCCGCTCCGCGCCGCGCCCGCACCGCGCCCTGCGAGGGCCGGCAGTGTCGCACCGCGCCCGCCAGGGGGCACCCCAGAGCCGAAGCGGTGTCGCCTGCGATGCCAGCGCTCATTTACCTTCCCTTACCTTATTTCATTAATTTTACTTTACTTTATCGTATTTTCATTTTATTATTTGGTTTTGGTTGGGGTTTTCTTTGTATGGGTTAGTCAATCCAAAGTGAAATCAAATGAAAATCATCTGTCT
>VZTZ01026493.1:101729-126806 GCA_013400955.1 Drymodes brunneopygia | reverse complement strand
GCACTCTCCCCACGCTGCGCTCCGCGCCCGCGCTGCCCCAGCCCGGCTCGGCAGCGCTCCGCACATCCCTCCCCGCTCCGCGCCGCGCCCGCACCGCGCCCTGCGAGGGCCGGCAGTGTCGCACCGCGCCCGCCAGGGGGCACCCCAGAGCCGAAGCGGTGTCGCCTGCGATGCCAGCGCTCATTTACCTTCCCTTACCTTATTTCATTAATTTTACTTTACTTTATCGTATTTTCATTTTATTATTTGGTTTTGGTTGGGGTTTTCTTTGTATGGGTTTGTTTGTTTTTTAAAATAATTTCCTTTTTTGTTTTGCCCGAAGGCTATAAACCCTCCATGTGGTAGGTTTAAAACTGTCCTTGGCAGTGATGCTCTAAGGGTCTCGCTTGATGGCTTGAGAGGAACAAGTAAAGCTTTAAGTGCCCAGCCGAACATTTATAACGGCAAAGGGTTTCCCTCTCAGATATTAAGAGTCTCTTTTGCATCCAAACCCAGAGTGATATTTATTCTTTAGCCACTGCTCCACCCATTTATTCAGGTTTATTTATAAATAAAAGTATATGGCTCAGTAAGTGAACCATTATTGAAAATGCTTTTTAGCAATAAGGCATGAATTTGCTGCTATGTTCCTTCTAACACAGGAGTAAAGATTTAATGGTAGCACACTGCCTCTCTTACAGTATGATTTCTGTCACTAAAGTAATGGCAAGTGGAATTAGAGACAGGTGGTGGTATCTATAAACTCTGCTAATGGCCCCATCAACATATGTTTAATGTATTTTAAACTATACTTCACATCCTACTGTTGCCAGTACATTTCCTCTGGCACCTCTTCCCAACAAAGAAATTTGGAGAGGAAAGGAAACATTAATAAATCCAAAGTGTTTAATTTGAAAGCAGATATAAAGCTTAACACCCTCATAAGAAGGTTTATTTGACAAGAGATCAGCTCATTATAGACCTCAATAATTTTGTTGCTAGCATTAGTGCAAGGTTTTGATAAAGCAAAGGCTTTTTAGATATAGTTATGGTCTTTCTGCTGTGTTTCGTGTTTGATCATGTCATGCAACAGCATCACCTTCTAATGGATTACAAAAGTCGACCCATCATGAGACAACCCTGGGTAAATGTTTGTTGGGAGGAAAAAAAGGTCAGTCTACAACAACAGGATTCCTCCTGCTTAGTTTTTAAAAATGTATCTTCTTCTATGTACTGCACAGATAGATTTTAGACTTCAGATCCCCTGCTTTTTGATGAGGGCTTGAGGAAGCCTGTGCTGCCATTTCACCTGCAGACTTTCAGAGGGTGAGCTTTGGGTGGTGACAGCTCGTCTTTCTCCTCCTCCTCCCTGTGCCCGAGGTGCTGCCGGAGCAGCAGGGCCATAATCCCCGGCAGCGTCGCCAAGTGCTCTGAGAGCACCGATAACAGTGATGACAGCACTGACACTCCTTGTGCCAGCACGTTGTGTCCAAAGTCTTGCCAACGATTTTGTGGTGAAATCAGCTGTCTTCAGAGTGCAGAGATCCCACAAAGAATGGAAATATGCAGGAGTAGTCTCCTGTGAATGTGTGAAGTCAAGCCTCCGGTCATTAGGACTGAATTCTGCCTGATTTACTCATGAAATTCCTACTGAAACCAGAATTTAATGTGGCACATCCTGAATGTGCTTTGTGTGAAATAGCTACTGTTGTACAGCCTGGTTTAGTAGCACTGTTACAATCAATCACCAGGCACACTTTCTCCCAAAGAGCTGTGTTTCTTGAAACACATCATAGCTGTGATGTTGGCATGGTTTTCCTGGGGCTGTGCTTGTCTAGCAATGATGACAGCCAAAATTCCCAGCCGAACTGCAGTATTCACTGCATGCCTCTGGTTAGCAGTACCTAAGCTGAAATCACTCAGCATGACCTGTTTTCTTGTGCCCTCCTCAGGATACAAGGCCCTTTCCAAAAAATGGATACTTGGTGTGATACTGGGACAAAGAAACAGTGTCAGTTGTAAAATGTCAGTGCAGGAGAGATGAGGACCTCTTAGGTACCAAACCCCAGCTGGACTTTTGGTATCCAAGCTCCTATGTATTTTTGTCTATGGAGTTTACATAATGTACACCTGTAGGAACCAGCTCCTTGCAGAAGACAGCCTCCATCCTTAGCTCCTGTGGGGGTTCAGGTGGAGACAGAGGAGATGCTTTCACTTCACAGCTTTTCCCTCAAGGAATCTGTTTAGGCAAGGGTACCCAAGGTCTACTTTATCTCCTGGTGGAGAAGAGTCCTGCTCCCAGATCTGGGCACTGAGCATCAGTCCCTGTAGTTCTGGGTGAGAGCAGTCACTGAAGAGCTACTGGCTTAAACACAGAATTATCCTGAAAGCAGACATGTGGCAACTGTGTCCAACACGCGCTATGGAGAGAGGCTGAGATCAGATACAAACTCATGGGTTCTGCCCCAAGCTAAGATTTTTCAAAAATCTTTTAAAATAAGTCCATGACCATGCCTTATTTATTTAGATTGATTTCCTAGTTACAAGTACCTGCTTAGGGTAAAAAAAGGAGGCAAGCCTGAGAATGAAAGAAATTACTAGACATTCTCAAGTCCTCTACAATATACTTTCAAGTGCTATTTGCTATTATAAATTGTAACAAAACCATTTGTTATCATAGTCTAGGTAAAAAATACAAGTATTTTCTATTCGCATACAAAAATAATTCAAATTGGTTTTGTGTTGTCAGTGTTATGCCTTCCATGCTGTGATTTCCAACAGAACATTAGTTTATGGGGGATTTGTTTCTGTTATTAAAGAGGATTGTTTCCACTCTAATGAAATGAAGCACTTCAACATGCACTTAGTCTTAATTGAAAGTCAATCAATCTACTCATATATGTAAAGTTAACTTACTAAAAGCTGGACTGGAATATACAGCAAACTGAAGGATTAGGTCCTAGGAATGCTTCCTCTTTCCTCTTAATCATTAAAGAGGATCTTCCCTTGGATACAGCAGTGTCCCTACCTCTCATTTTAGCTAGTGCAGCTCTCTGTCCTAAATGCTGCAGCTTATGAAGAACCCCAGAGAAACTAATCAGCCACTAGAAACTCTTATTTGACTTTGTAGTTATGATCTCAAACACCCAAGGTTAGTCTTCATCTCTCAAACACTGCCATAAAAATTATAAAGGGGGAACACAGTTATGAGATCTCCTCTGTGTTGTAGTGTCACTTTTGGAGCCCATTTTCCCTGTTGCTTTACTTTTTGCTTTTGCTCAGGGGTCAGTGGTAAGAAAAAGTGTTGAAGATGATCTCCCATTTTTCTGTTTTGGCTTTTACTTTCATGGGTCTGCACCTCTTGTCACCAGCTTGCCCAGTCCCTGATCTACCCACCCAGACAGGGGAGTGAGCAGTGCCTCAGAGTGCTCCAAGTGCAGCGGGGATGGTGGACACCTCAGGCTGGTGGAGGCAGATGGGGTTGGGTTTTAGCATATTGCTAACGAAGTAGAGCTAGACTTCCTACGACTCTCCCAGCTCCACATTTGACTGGGTGTTTATAAGGGACACAGGCCAACAGAGGGAGGTTTGTCACTGTTAAAGAATATGCAGCACATGCACACGTTGGGCTAAGACCAGCACCAAGGTTCTCAGCTGCAAGAGCACAGCTTGGTGAGATTTCCCCACAACTTGCTGTATAGAGCTGCTGCTTTCCCTGCACGTGAAAGATCAAGTCTGGGCTACTTGAGATCATCCCCACCTTTTTCTTTCCCTGTGCCTTCCCATGTCTTGTTATTTTTTTTCTATGAAATCCAGTGCATAAAACACAACATCACTTATTTCACTGAATTTTATTTCCATTTTATATATAAGTACCTGCTCACCTTTTTTACCTCTGTATCCATTCCTGACAAGGTGCTAATAATTCTCCCAGGTACCCTTGAAATACTGGGCTTTACATTCAACCCTGCTGAGCCTTTGCGTGCAGTATAGTATTGCAGTTTATTTCCTTTGAGTTGTTTGTGGCTGTCCCAGAGCTGCCCATTGATACTGAGGCAGAGATGGTTAACAAATACAGGCTGGGAAAATCAGTTGATCTTCCGTTTGCTGAAGGCCTGATGGAGAGCTGTACTGCAGTAGCTAATGCAAAGTTCTGGTTAAATATTGTCCTACCGTTTGCACTATACCGTCTGTTGTTTTTACACTAGGGGCTTAGCAGAGGTTGGAGGCAGTATTGACTTTGTAATTAAACTATTTTAACTTCAGGATTTTGTAATCACCGCACTTAAACCATCTGTTATGGTACATGGGCAATTTCCCCACCCCCCACTCAACCCCTCCTCTCTGGGAACAAAACGCTGTCATGTTTTTAATCGCAAAGCCCCCCTTAGGATGAGGGTAGAAAGGGAAAATGGGGATGATTTCCTTTTTCTAAGACACCTTGCAGAAGTGCATGGAATTTGAGAGGAGTTGCACACAAGATTTCCACTCCTGGCTCCTCCTGTCCCAGGAGCAAAGCAGAGGGATTTGGAGTGGGCACCTCCCTTTCCTGACTGACTACTCAGCCCTCGCCAGGAACTTCTACTGGGAGAATTAAGAAAAGGGGATGGAGTCCCAGGTCTACCAGGGCAGAGCCTGGCAAGAAAGGTTGCTGCTGTGGAGAACCACTGAGCTCTTTGTGCTTAGGGAAAGAAAAAAGAAGAAAGGGTTAAGGCAGAAGAGAGATAACCAGATGTACTGAAGCCATTTGGGTCTGTTGACCTACCTGAGCATGTCCCCTGCTGACAAGGACACCCAACACCTTGTAGCTGAAGTTCTCAATGCTGCTCAAATAGTAGCACAGTGCAATTTTGCACAACCCCCTCAGGATTTGCCTACTCCCACAAGTAGCATTAACTAGCATGGAGTAAGCCATAGCAAATTGTTACAGGGTAAATTGATCTGGTATTCACATCAAAATGAGCATCAGCACTTGGCAACCCTGAATTCTGGGCCTTCACCAGTGGAACTAAGTAATTGCAAGGAATATGATCTTAGTTAAAATAATTATGACAATAGTAAAACTGGGCTGTCTTTCTCTGCCTTGGTAAAACAATTTCCTGTCTTCCAGCCATGTGGGGTTCTTTTGTTTTGTTTTGTTTCCATGAGTTGTTTCAGTCTGCAGTTTCTGCAGATCCAAATGTGTGCTGAGTGTGTGCTGAGATGACGTAGGGTTTTGCTGGATTCCTGCTTCCTGCTTTGCTTCTCTGAATTTAAATCACTAGGTCAGGCATTTCTGTGCACCCCTTGGTCAAATATTACTTTCAGTTTTGATTAATCTTGCCCCACTTTTGTGTATTCATCTGCTTTCTGTTACTGGCAATCAGCTTGGCAGAGCTCTTTTGACCAACATGTGAGACAGACAATGTCTCACATCTTGTCATATAAACCTGAGTTATGGAAAAAAGAAGAGAGAGAGAATTGGCAGGGAATCTTCCAGTTTTATTCATCAAAATTCACTTCTTTTTTTCTCTTGTTCTAGTTTGCCAAAGAATAATTTTCTTTCAGGACAGATCAAAGTGCTAAATCAGATGGCAAGTGTTCAATATACCTAAATCTCTGATCCAAATGTTCTCCCACATATCATGTCCATCACACAGGTTGCATAGACCTGTGGTTTGATCTCAGCTTAATTTTGTTTGGCATTACAGCTTTTGAAGTTCTTCTTGAGGGACAGTAGATAAAGCAGAGCTTGAGAGAGGCAGATTTTTGCTGTTAAGCAGTGTCAGCACTCCAGGACTCCTGAAGCTGATAGAGGGCTGGCCAGCCTTTGGTGTGTCTCAAACTGCCTGTCCCACTGACTCGCTTCATGAACCTCTCACAGGGAAAGTACTAATTTACCAAAATTCCTGAAAGCTAACAGAAAACTGGTCAATGCAGTATGATTGTAGGTAGCTGAGACATTCAATTTAATTCAACCCTATCTGACAGCAATAACTATTGTTATCAATTACACTGGGTTTCACTAATTTCTATCCCACTGTTACTATTTTTTTTTCTAAACCATGACCCTTGTGCTAGACTGTAGTTGTGGAAAAGTGTAGCATTTGACACAGAGCTGATGTAGGCCAGTGACGTGGAGTGAGAGCAGTGCCCACACCCACCCACCTCTACTCTGGGAGTTTTGTTTTTATCTCTGTGGCTCTCTAGCATGCACTTTCCTGGTAAAGCCATTTCATTAATGCCAGCTAGCAGGAACTGCTGAGTGTGCAACACTTCACAAGAGCTGTTTGCTTACTTGAGACACTAAATGCAGATGTGGAAGCCTTGCCTTACCTTTAGAATTGTCAAGATGAAAGAACAGAGGATAGCGTTTTCAAATGTGGGACCAGCAGTCTCAGAGGGCTTTATATGTGTTGTTCTGCTCAGCACTGCAAGGGTGAAGAGCAGGTTATTTAAAGACAGGTAAGTCTTGCTATAGAAGCAAGATATCTATACATTAGATATCTGGATATTTTTAGAAGATATTTTCTATTACTTACAGGATTAAGGACTGGATTCCTCATATGCATCAAAAGCTCTCTGCACCCATCAGCGTTAACAAAGCCGAACTGCAAATGCCACTCAAAAATGCCCAGGCTCTTGTTAGCTTCTCTCTCTGCTCATCTCTCAGTTTAGCCACAAGGACCTACAGCACATCGCCAGATGTTGATTAAACACATCTTTTCTGCTGCACACTCTCTGAAACATCTGATTTCATCTTAGAGGCTGTGTGATGTCCAGTTCCATCTGGTCTGCCATGTGACAGCATTTCTTGGAGGGCAGGGTTAGCTCTTATGATTTGCATTGTTGCAGGGCTGGGGCTCACAGAGTAGTCCAAGCAGGTGGACAAACATCTCACCCTGACATTGCAGATTCCAATGAGACTTTCCACAGTCATGGAAAGCCAGCCATGAAGGGGCTTAAAGCTTGTCAGGTACTAACTGCATGACTATCACATGACATGTTGCCAACCAGATATCTCAGTCTCAGCTGAGGCATCTAGGGATCCCACAGGATACATGGAGATGCTCATGGAAATCATGTCAACCATAATTCTAAGAATCTCTAAGAGCAGCAAGGGCTAAGACAAGGGATTTGCTGAGCTAAAGCATTCCTTAGGGACAGCCACCTGCCAAACTATTTTCCTGGAGATGGACGAGAAAGGAACAAAGTTCTAGGCCTAAATAGTACAGTTTTGGTTGCATCTGAGTTGTCCTCAGGGGCAGATCACTTTTCAGTGATAGATTGCATCTTGACTGCTAGCAGAAGTACTGAGAACCTCATTCCCAGCTCTTTGGATGGAGCAGGAGATCTGGGAGGCTCCCCTTGAAAGACTGTGAAGGGGTGGAGATCACAGAGTAGATGTGGACCATGCAGTGGACAAAATATTGATTTTTTTCCACTATTTTTCTTCAAAGGGATTTGTTCAGCTAAAGGCTGAAGCCTGAGTATACTCTACAGCATTGATAGTACAGTCAGGAGAAAGAGACCTCTCTGAAAGCAGAGCAAACCAAGCTGATTTCATAGATATGTTTTTAGTTTCCTCTGATAGCACCATTCCACTACATGTAAACTTTGGAGCAGGATCAGAGATCTCATTTTCTTCCAAATGACCAAACACCATCATCAGCTGGAACAGCTCAATATAGAGCTTAATCTATGGCTTAGTTAGTATTTATTTATTTAATTGAAGTGTTACCTCCTCAGTGCAATGGACTGCATCCATTTCAGTTTCATCCTTAATATTTCACTCCTTAAAAGAAAAGTTTCCCTAGAATTTTCTCCCTAGAATTTTCTACATACCTTTTATTTAGAATGAGACTCACTTTTCAATTCCAGAAGGAACTTAGTAGTAGGAAAGTTTGTTTGTTCTCTTCAGAAATTCCTTAAACACTGCCCATACTATCGATCATACAATGACAAGCATTTTGGTAGTTTCAGAAGTGGAATGGAAAGAGAACTGTTACATCTTGGGCATTGAAAGTGTTTCATCAGATCTTTCTCAGGAGCCAGATAGCTGGGTAACTGCTGTCTTAAGCATGCCTGGAGATTGGCCATGTGACCTCTCAAATGCAAGTGCTCACGAAGAACTGAAATTTGGGGACTGTCAGAAACTCACAGCTGCTGTGGATTGGGTGTGGAGGAGCACAGATCCAGTTGGTCAGTCATTGGATGGCACACCTACATGGGAAAAAGCTTTTAGAGACAGGGGAATGATGTTGTTAGAGGATCCTGTACATCTGGCCTGGTGTTTGAAGGTTGATCATACTTTGAAGATGAATCTTGGTAAAAACCATAATAGAAAGAGAGCAAGGCCTATTACCATATTACACACAGTTTTTACTGAAATGGAGGCTTTCAAAAACATGTTGTTTTAGTTAGAGTGATCTCCATGTATTTTGATGCAAAACAGGTGACTAATCAATAAAGTCTGAACAAAACTGAATTACATGGGAAAATTAAACTTGACAGAAATCAAAAAGGCATATAGTACACTAAATGTACGATTTCACTGTATGTCTCCTTTTACTGTAGCAACCAGGGCACAAGGGCAGTACGAACATGTGGTCCTTTATTTGATCAGGGATAATAATCAACTAAGCCTAAAGGAGGGGAAGTAGGTTTTCCTAGTTCAGCTGCTAATATAATCTTTTACGTGTTCCCAGTTGTGCAACCATTGCCCCGTGCAGCATTGTAACATGCAGCCACTGTTAAATGGGAAAAAACTGTGCAAATAGCAAAGAGTTCAAATGTAGAGAAATGGTATTTGATGTCATTCTCATTATGCAGTGGGCACGATATTTCAGATCCCAGCCCTGGTTTTATCCTGTTCTGCCTGCTTATGCCTTCATTGGCGTAAGGCCTCAAGCCCTTGTAAGAAGGGATTCTGCTAAGACTTGTAGTTGCTGCAAATGTCTGGTGACCATGAAAGCAGCTTAGTTCGGGGTAGGATCTCCTGCTTTCTTGGTCTTTCTCCATCCCAGTCATGTTGGTTAGCTGAGGTCTAACCATTAGTAATGTTGCAGCATCTCTCTTGGGGCTACAGGTCCTACAGTCCTTCCATTAAAGATATCATTCTCGTCTTAGACTGTGAAAGATGCATCTCTTTTCCATCAAAGAAGTTTCAGCTAATGACTGTTTAGACATGCACTGATCCTGCATTACACAATTACTCACCTAGTCCTAGACTTTTAATTCAACTTTTATCTAAAGCTAACGACTCTTACTAATTTCAATAGTAAGCAGAAATCCTTGAAGGTCTTAAATCCATAATTAGTTCAGATTCATTGCTTCATGTTGGCCTGAACCCCAACTACAACTTCATATTTCACAATGCCAGCCTCAGAAGTATGATTGATAATGTGATCTTCATCACCTAAAACTCCAAATTAGTCTGACTTGGTTCTTCTAAACCTGAGTTTAACCTAAATGGCTTATCTTCTTTTGTTTCCAAATGTAAATTTCAAATCAGTTCAAAGTCTAGTCTTGAGGCTAGACCCTGAAGGAATCATAACTACATCGTCTGGTTTTGTGTAATCTCAACAGCCCCTGCTAAATGCAGAAACATGCAGAAACAGCTCACTTTTACCTGTTCTAAGTAAGTCATAATTATAGTTCTGAGTACAATAGTAATCTACATATCTCTATGTTCTGTTTTTTTTCTAGAACCAAGCATAGTTTGTGGGTCCCAGTAAGCAGCAGCATTAAGTCAAGCGTGACAGCCACTTCTAAATCCAACATTATTTTCTGATCTCAGCTTCATGTTGAGCCAACCTCTGAAGTTAACCCTCATGCCAAAGATAACTCAGATTTAAGCTCCATCTTGAGAACATCACTAGGAAGAAAGCACCAAATGTTCATGAGTTAACTATATTAAGTTAAACACACCATCCAAACCTTTATGGCAAGAGCCATAAGCCAAGCTCAGGCATTATGCAGGCTCATTCAACATTGTCACCCGAGTCCAAGCCTATAAACCCAGTCACAGCTATTCCCAAGTCCTACAAACAGAGTTCATCATAAAAACTAAACCTGCAACCTGTTTCAGATAGGCAATTTAACACAGCTTTACAAGCCCTTATTTGCAACAGTCCCAAGGCCCATACCAATCAGCCCATCCTTGCCCAGGCTATATCCCTTGGCTAATATCAAATTTAATCCAAACTTTTAAGTTAGGTTAGTGATTCCAATTAAACCATAGCCCAAGACTGTTCATACAAAAGCCTGTTAATTACAACCGGGAGTATGTAAAACCTAAAATTAATTCTAATCTATCCTCAGTTTTCAAAAGCAGGTTAGGCCTCCTGAATTATGCTGATCTAATCACTAGCAGGTAACCTCAATCCTTTTAAGTTTAGCTTGATGGTCAGTTTTACTTTTAGCACAGTAGTGCTGGTTGCTGTGGGACACCCAGCCTGTAGCAGTACACCTCTGTCCACAAGTATGGCCATTAACGACCTGTATTGTCCCCTTAGTGTCAAATATCTGCTTTTCCAAGACTGGTATCATCTCCACAGGTTTTCTCCAAGTTCTCTAAGAATGGGGTTTTATACCACTGTTTCTTGCTCCATAAGCCTAAAATCCACTCAGTCCTGATCCCATACTGAGGGAAAGAGTACTATACTGCATTATATAAGACATCTGTTCCTATTTCTGAGTATCTGTGACCTTCTAATAGTCTGCACCAGGTATGAGATTCTGGTAAATGGCTCTGCACTGCAGACTCCCTTCCCCTCAGTGACCAACAATCACTTATATACAAGATGGAGAGAGGTGGCAGGATACCCATCTGACCAGTGAGATGCATTTGACATGTGGGATGACAGAACAATACATAGGTTTACTTTTTACAAGTTATTTCACTGTTCTTTCACTACACATTTAAAGGTAAAGGCCAACTTCCTCACGAATTTTGAGTTTGGAGCAATATTCCCATGGTCCTAATTACCTTCACGGTCAAATAACTGCACCTCTCTTCCAGCACAAATTCTGCAAAGCTAGGCATGGGCTCATGGTACAAAAGACAATTGGTACTTTTCCATTATTGCTTCATCTCGGTTGATATAATTTGCATTAGAACCACTTTTACTTTAGAAGTGGAAGCAAATTTTACTCCCTCACCATCCTCTTTTGCCTTTCCTAGCACTAGTTCAGAGAAATTGATACTGACAAATAGATCAAAAGGATTTAATTTTTCATGTTTCTTTCTCAGAAAAAAGGCTTTGTTTTTCCTGTAAGCAATAATCATTTGACACTGATTGCACTCAATATGTACAATTTTAAACACAGATTTCCAGGAATGTATACATTGAAACCAATGTATTAATGCATCCACAGAAATGCAACTGAACTGACTAATACAAAGCCATCATATAGCGACTTCATCAATTCTTCATATAATTTACTGTAATGCTGTTACAACACAAAAGATAAAAATCTTCCCATGGGCTATTCACAGAAGATGTGAGTTATTTCACTTCATACAGATAAAACTTACTGAATTCATCAAACCATATACTTGATTGAACTAATGGGTCACAAAACGAAAATTTCTCATTTGGTTTTGCTAGTTACAATTATGATGGGTTTGTTTTGTTCTGCAGCACTATGGGGGAATTCTCTCAACTGGCTATTTGAATATTAGAATATCTTTATTACTCTTTCCTATTGACAATGAACTGCAATTTACAATGGTGTGATACTTCATGCTGCCTTGTGTTCTGCAGCCTTCTGGAGAATCTGCACATTTAATGGAATATAATTGTATCTTATGTCAGGGAATGTGCAGAAACAGTAATTTATGGGGAGAAAAACCCTAACAAACCCCAGTGCAAAATATTTCACATGGAAACAAGAAAATTACTGGAAATGGTGCATATAAATCCCATATCCTACATGAGAAATTATGTACATAAACAGTTCTTTTTACGGAGAGCCTAACAGACTAAGACCCTGTCTGCCAGTGCTTGCCTACTTCCTCTAAATTCTACATACTGCCCTCACATACATTCAACAATCTGGAAGTTTTGACCTTAAATTAATTATTTGTGCCATGACACTTGTCAGTAGAGGGAGCCAAGAATTTCAGGATATTGACATATCCCTTGCTCTACACGCATATCCCTTACTTTTGTATTCCCCTTCCCCATCTTAAATCCTTGAAATAGGAGGTACCTCCTCTCCTGTCACTGACTATGGAGGTGACCTGCATACATAGGGAGGGAACCTCACTTTTATAGAACGAATTTTAGGACAATAAACATCCTGTTCCAAACAGTCATGAAGAAAACTCTTTTGCAGTACTTCCTTTATTTACTACAATGCTTTGCCCAATAAATATTTGTTCAAAAAATCTGTGTTACTGCTACATCTCACTGTGAATTTGTATAGGAACCAAAGCTTTCTTGCACCATTACGGTACTTTTGGTCACAATTAAGTCTTCATCCTGAATTAGGAAGCAATTGAGCTGAAGTCTGCCACATCTCAAATACTGAACTATGATGTCTTTTTTCTCCGTAAAGTGTTTCATATCCAGAATTATTCATGACCTAGTCCAGTCAATGCTTTTGATTACTTTTCTGCAGCCAGGCTTCTCTTGATAGGGAGATACTAAAGGAAGTTATACAGAATTAGAAAGAAAAGCTTCATCATGGTATCATCCATTTTCTTCCAACAAAAAAAAGCCCTTTTCTTCAATTCCACAATATTCAGCATACATTCAATGGGCTAAAGGGGAATATGGACATCAAATACGCTTAGAAGTCTGGATTTAAATCCCAACCTGAATCTGATGTTGGGACAATCTGATTATCAAATAACACCTGCTATTTCATGAATGTGTAGCAAGAAGTTTAAGTGCATTCTCCACTCTGTCCTCTGTAATACCATTAGTGAATATTCTTGGCTTTTCCAGAAACATAAATTAATGCATGTTTGTTTACAGACTATCATGGCACTTGTAAAACACTTTTTAAAATTAAAATAGCTATCTGAAGAGTTGCATTATTTTTTAATAATCTTTATTACTTTTGGTCTCAGTTTACACGGTTGCGCTAAACCAGTGAAAGTTGACAAACATATTTTTATGGATTTCCATCAGAAGAAACTTCGGGCTCATACCACAGGATATTTAGTGGCACAGTTTCATTTCCTTCAGTTATCCAGCTACAGTAGCCAGGCTACTGCAGTTAGTTAGCTTATGATATTTACATGTTTTGTTGGGTTTTATTTTAGAAGTAAGAGAAATAAAATCTCCATAATGTTTTATTTATTTCCTGAGGAGTTTCACTTACACAAGTAGGCACTAAACATTTGAAATTGACTTTCCAGAGCACAACAGTAAAAAACTTAAGAACTTGGCTTAGTTTCATTTAAAACAGTAAAAACTGACCTTGTAAACATTTCCATAGGAGGTAGGATACATACATTTGACAATCTGTCAAATATGAGAAAGTAAACAGTTACTCTGTGGTCCTAATAAATAATGAGCAACACCGGCATTAAATAAACATTTTTTATATATAAAAAAAAGATAAAAGTGTAAGACTAAAATAGCATTTTTAATAAATTAGGAATAGATGCAGTAATTTCTTTACAACTTATTCTTGCATGCAAGAATCACTGGCTCTTTCTGCTTACCCTGAATTCCTGACTAAAAAGCTGTAATGGTGAGAACAATCCTGAGAGATTCACAAGCAGGACCCAATCTAAATACAGCTATTTTTTTTTGTGTGTGTGGAGGGCTGATAACATCTCTTTAACACCTATATGTAACACTTTTATCTTCCACCATCTTGAAGGGGATTACCATAGCCTTAATGTCTGGGGTTGGAAAGCAAGCTTAGGGCACAGACATATCTCTCCCAGTTAGGTTCCTCCAGCAGCTGTTCCCATGAAGACAGTGTTGATTGGTGGTAAAGATGACACCATATCTCTGCTTGGTGGGGCATGGACCTCCAGATTTTCCTGAGAAGGGAACTGACCAGGTGCTCCGTACATACACTGTGAAGAAGATGTGGTTTGCAGGCTTGAAGCTGTGGGGAAAAAAGGTTACTGTCATTGCAAGTTTTCAATTTACTGAATTTGACAGAAATCATAATCCAATTTATTTTATGTAAATTCCTATCTAACAGGCACATCATCTTAAGGACAGATACATCTGATCTTCTGTGCAAGATTAACAGGTCAGCAGTAGGAAGATGCGATCTTGTGCAGAAATAAATGGTGCCCTAGTTTGTATCTTCCATGTAACCCTTTCTGGAATTTAAGACCAAACTCAGTTGCTATTTGTTTAAGGCATAGACCAAAACAAACCCTTTGGGATTGGGTATTTATGCCTAAAATTCACTGTCAGTGGGAGCTTTGCCTAATACAGTTATTGAAGCATAGGATGGGGGATCACAGCACAGGAAGTCTACACTGAGACACCCCTGACCCAGGATTCATTTGTTCTGTTTGACAGTGAGGATCTCCAAGAGACCCTAAAAAAGAACAGCCTCTTATTAGTTTACTTAATAATTATAAAGTGCTTCCTATTACATATTTTTATGCAACTCAGGCCAATGACTCCACTCGTCATGGACAATGGATCACACACCTCCGTATGGAAGCAAATTTATTAAACACAGTTTTAAGGAAAATACATTTTATGATACATCCTAAGTACTGAGCTGTTTCATCTCTATGTTGCATTTCAAATAATGTATATGTGAGCTACATTTTAATGCTCCGCACCTGTTAGGATGCTAAAAGGTTCACAGCTGCTCCTCAGCTGTTGGCTATACTCACGCATAGGGGTCCGGCAGACAATCGAAGGTGAGGACTCTGTGTAGTATGAGCCTGTTTGTTTTCTTCCGCTGTCATCCAAGATATTCAGTGGATCATGGATGTCACTGTAGGATGGCAGTGGTCGAATGCTGCTGACACTGCTGATTACAGAAACATGTTGGTCCACCATTGTTCCGAGTCTGTGAGATTCTGAATAATTTATGCTGTTTCCATAATATCCTAATTGAAGATTGAAAACAAAGATGAATGAAATTACCAGGTAGTGTATGAGCCTGTGATAACCTTGGAAAAACAGCACTTGTTACAGGCTGAAGCCCTTGAGAATAGGATTATTTAGGTACACATACAGCCTAGGAAAATAAGCAACATATGCAAGGACTGACCCAAAAGAGAGGGGGTAACAAGGAAACCAAAAGATGGTAAGGGTTCAGTCATGCCTTCAGTACAGAAAACTGCTCTTTCCTTCAAAGTTCAGAATCAAACATAGCCTGCGATTGGTGGCCTTAAGAGACACCATGGGGAGTCCTATCCACAGTTCAGTGCCTCCTTCTGAAGCTTACAACCAAGGAATGCACACATGGAAAGAAAATCTGCAGGGTAATATGTACTCATGCATAGACAAAGCCATATAAAAGTAACATTTCCACTGTGTCTTTCCTCCAGAAGAGGGAGGTGTTTTGCTGACTGAATCTCTGAAGCAGTGATTTTACATTTGAAGAATGAGAAATAAAAAGGCTGAAGTCTCAAACTATTGCTAATGCACATTTTTATACTTCTTTTCACTCTGTGACTACAATGGTCCATTATGCTGATCCCAGAAGTAAGCTATCTTGTGTCAGCTCTATTTCATAGCAAATGTTTTGGGGGGCTTTTCAAGAGATTGTTAAACCACAAGGTCATCCTGGTTTTGCTTCTTTTGTGCAAGATACACTCAGGATACCAAAAGAAGATTAGCACAGGGCAGCAGATGCATTTGAGGTCAACTGAGGATTCACCATAGGAAAATCAACCCTTAAGTAGCTTATTAAGCTGCTTCACAATCTCTCTGTGTTATCAGAGAAGTGGAAAACAGGAATTTATAAATAAAAGCAGAAAAACATCTTCCATAGAAAAACAGGCTGAGAAAAAGCATTTTACTCCAGCAATGAAAGAGAAACAAAAGTAAGAAGAAAATATGTATTAATACCGTTGGAAGCATTAGCAGGGTAAGCTGCTCCTGGACATGTAGATACTGAGTTGTTCAAGAAATTGAAACTGCCGGTGTTCAGAAACTGCATATTGTGTGTGTCCTGAGACATGCTGGAGGGACCATAGCTGGAAGGGGATCTGGCATTGTAGGGAGACACGGCACAACTGTTGCTGAAGTAGTCTCTGGAGAACTGCTGTTCACTCAAGGCATTGAATCGGCTGGGCTCTGCTCTGTGGTCATAAACTCCTGAAGTGGAATGGGCCTGTGCTCTGAACATAGCCTGGTAATTGGAATTGTTTCCATAGTAATTCTGATTTGTCTGTGACAAAGTCTGATAAAGGGGTTCTGAGTAGGAAGAGCACTGTGAATGTGTCGATAACATGGGACCTACGCTGGGAGGTCTCACAGCCATTGGCCCCTGGTTGATAACACTTCCCCGGCTGATGGCTGGTGAAATGGGTGGAGTCATGAGATGACCAGTGCTTTGAGACAGCTCCATTTGATCTGGAATAAATAAACATTAACCATGATTAGCGTCCATACCTCAGTACTGCTGTTCAGACACAAACCCTCTAATGAAGTGCAGATTACCATTTGAAACCTTTACAAAAGACATGCACTGGCCACCACCTATACAATTCACACCTTTTATTTCATGGCTTCAGGCTATAAAGCTTCCCCCTTTCATTCTCCAGCTTGGAGGTGCCGTGTGATTTTCCAGCAGTTACAATCCTCATATGCTCCAGGTATTACTGCTCACTCAGGAACCTCACCAAGTCAAGAGTTCTAAGATAGCTGTACCATTTTTCCAAGAGGAACTATTATTGGCCGGTTAATTACAATTGCTAACTTCTGTAAATCACCACAGAAGGCAAGCTCATGAAATGTTGTTTACTAGAGGTCTTGATAAATGCAGGTGGTCATTGCTCCTCCTACAGCAACACGTTACCATGACCTGAAAGAACAACAGGCAAATTAGGGAAGGAGAAGCTGGAAGAGCTCATACACACCTGTCAGCTGCATACTCTCCCCATCTCCTGTGGTGAAGGGGTTCGGACCAGAAGGTGCACTGCTGGGCTGGCCAGCTGACAAGGCCATGTAGGTTTGCTCTCCTAGGCACTCGTTTTTGACTGAAGTGTCACTGGGCAGAGGAGCGGCTTTGTTGCGATTTGCAAGGAAGCAAGAGCTCGGCGATGCAGTGAAGGTGGCTTTGCTTGCATCTGGAAGGGTAAACGAAAACTCTTGTTGGCTGTTATGTATCCTCACTGCACATAAATTCTGTTTGTATCATTTTCCCTGACCACAGGTCTACATCACACTATCACTCCTTACTGAAGCCATCATAGCAAAGGTATGAATCAGATTTATTCCCTTGAAGTAAATGCCAACAATGAAGTCAAGTAAAGTGCATTAAGAGTGAATCAGGATTGACACTTCATTCTAAAGTATTAAAAATAGCAACTTTAGAATGCTTGAACTCTCTTTTCATATTGATATCTAGAGAAAAGCATTTATCATACACAAGAGTTCTTCAGCTTTTAGCAGACTATTGATAAAGTCAGTTTTGCTATTCTTCAGTGGAAACCATGATTTTACCTTATGATTTCAAGTACTTCACCTAAACATGCAAGGATAAGGCAACTGTCACACAGGTCAAGTTTTTCTCCAGGAGTCTGAATTGAAAGAAGTACAGCATCTACTGTCAGACAAATTCTATGCAAGTTTCTTGCAGCAAAGTGCAGATTTAGAGCAACAACAGTCAAAATGTTAAGAATTGACTGCCAGTGTTAATGCAGTAGTAAAAAATAATTCTGCAAGTTTCTGAAGTTTCACTGGATTTTTAAGGATTAATTTGGATCAGAACTTGATCCCAACCAATTTTCATTATTTTTATAGCAAAGGACCTGGAACATATAACTTCCAATTGTCTAACTTTGAAGAAGTCTGGTTGATGGAAAATGTTAAGGATACTGTTTTCAAATAATTTTATTTCTCTTCCATATAGTAATACTTCAGTCACATGCTAAATAGGGCTCCAAACTTGTGTTCCAGTGTTGAAGGATATTGGCACTTTGGTAACATTTAATGAAATCCTAATTCAAGTTGTAATTACATATTTAAGCTATGGAGAAAAACTGGATTAGGAATTCCTGCCCTTTCTGCTACTTATACCTCTTTTCCCACTTCAGTTCATGGCCCTTCAGACGTACCTACACGTACCTTGCTGCAAGATAATTTCAGTGATCATTAGTATTGACATTCCAGCAAAATGTTATGAAGTGAACTGTGGTAGGAAGTGCTGAGTGACTGGTCACAAACTTTCCAGGTGAATTTGGCTAATGTTGCATATAACTACACCTTCAGGAGAACACAGTAAACCTGCTTCTGCTTAAACAAATACATCAATTTCTAAACATACTGCAGTACACGCAAAAGAACCAAGCTCTAGTTACCTAAATTCTTCATGTATTTGTCCAGCAGATTCTGGAGTTCTTGTTCTTTGTCATTGTTGAACTGTGTCTCCATGGCAAGCAGGATGTACTCATCTAGTAACATGCGGATCAAATGAAAAGAACCTTTTGGAGGAGAAAGAGAGAGAGCAGCTCAGTTATCTTTGTGACCATCTCTCACCACTCCACAAGAAGCCAGTGAAACAAACAAATAATTGTGGACTTTAAATGACCTGGCAAGACCAACAAGGAATAGTGCCTGACTTCTAGCTCTAATCTCTCTTTGCACTGGCCCACCTAGCTCAATTGTTTACTGTCCTGTAGGCTATTTGACCACTAATTACATCAAAGAAAAATACTGATGAAAGTGAGACATGCTTTATACTTGAAGAGAGCACACAGTGGAACTAGATAAGGCTGAAGTCTGCTAGAATGCCTCTGCTCTATTTCTGTTTGATTTGTGCTAAACAACCAGACAATAACTGGTGAAGTCTTTGACCTTATTTCAAGGATATATCACATTAAAAAATGTATGTACCCCTAAAATCATTTCAAACACCCCCTGAAATTTAGATAACAATGTACTTATGTCTAAATATATGAAATTACATAGTAGAGTTTGCTTCACTTGTTCTGCCATCTTCTCTGTTATAAAAGGTTCTTTCTGAGTGTTCCCAAAAATGTAAACGTTCCTAAGGATGGATGCATGTGCCTTAATTTTTAAAAGCCACAAACACTGTTAAATTGACCCTCTGCTGATTCCAGAATTAAGTGTGTGGTGACTATATCAAATTCCTTTTGCTTTTATTAAAACATACCATGCCCAAGAACTTATATACAACAGCAATTTTTTACCAAACTGATCCACAGGTAAAAAAACCCAATAATTTAAATCTTCTGTCTCTTATACTGAGATATGCAGTTACACTTCCATTGCCATATTAAAACAAACAAACCTTCTAGGACTTAAATGTCAAAGCAGTATCAAAACATCAATTCAAAAGAAAAACACTTTTAAAAACAAACGTGTGACACAGGTCACCAGCAAAATGTTGCTAGCATTTACTGTGAAATGTGAGTTTGAAAAACACATCACACAGTATTTGTGGCTTTGATAAAAGAATTTTTAGATTAGGATGGGTTCCTCAGCACAGGAAATGGTGGAAAGCTGGTAAGTACTTAACATATATGTACAAAATATGAGTGCTTTTATAAAGCTCAGGTACCAAAACTTGATGCGTTGTTTAGAGTTAGGTTATGCATTACTCGAGCACCGAAAAAGCTCCATTTCAGAAGGAAGTCCTGAGCTCTCTTCTTCAGAGACCTCCCATTTTGCTTGCTTGCCTGAAAGAGAATAGTAAAATACTGTTAAGTATGCTCACTTGCTTTCTGCAAACAGAAGAGAAGAACTGAAAATCCCTGAGAGATTAAGGAGTCCTTGACTCACGCTGATGCGGCAGAGTGAATCAAGCTGCCTATTCAAACTATCTCCTTGCTATGTGCCCTAACTTGGTAAAACAGCAGCCTTCACTCTTTCCAGTGCAACCATAGAATGTTGTCTGTCAACACTGGATGAAAGTTCCCACCCTCTGGCACTGTTATTCCACAGAAACAGGGAATAGAAATTAGTCTTTGTCTTTTAATTTAATGTGTATAATACTGGTCAGAATTTCTCTTACAGAATGGTATGTTACTATCATGATGACCAAAGTGATGCTTTTAATACTGCTCATTTCAAACAGTCACTCTGCTCTGCCAGTGATTTGTTCATGTGGTAACATATGCCCTGTTACTTTCTCAAACAGCAAGCAGAAAGAAGCTGTTGTGTGAGTTCGACAGTAGCCACACTTTAGCATGAACAGAAGGCAGACAGCAGTGGAAGGATTACATGTTCTGTAAATGATTAGCTTCTGCTCTAGTCGACCTAGCTTTATATCAGAACTTGTTGGTACTTCTTCCCTTAAGTACAGGAAAACAATGCTAGGAACCATACCTGTTATCTTTAATAATATGGTATCACATAGTAGATGCTAAATGGAAAATTGCTTCACCTTTTCTGCCTGACTTGTTTATCAGGAATTGTCTTCTGAAACTGTGGAATGAAATTTAGACCATAATCATTCTGGTCTAAATTAAGTTGAGATTACTTAGCTTCAACTGGGGTTTTTTTTTGCCTAGGGAGTTTTCTGTGTATCTGAGGACTTGCTCTGGCTCTGCTGCCCTGAGTCATCCAAAGCTCCTCACCATGCTGCTCACATATGTCAGCAATTGTTAGGAAACTCAGAGTACTTTAAAAAGAAGCTATCACTGTCTCCACTGAAATTTGGGAAAACAGGTGTAAGTGGCAATCTCTCTTCTGTCAGCCAGTTGATGCTAACTGTACTGTCTCATCGTTCTGCATTCATTCACATCAAGATCCTACCTAAAATGATGATCACAATATTGCATTTTCAGACAGAAAAGGTCTGATGAGAAGACCAGTGTTCAGCTATTAGCCAAAATAATGTAACATCTCATTCTGCTAGTTTACAGTAATTAGAGTCACAAATGGAGTAAATATCTCTTACATAGCTGTAAGTCAAAAATCCTTTCTTTTGTTCTGAGCTGTAGTTTATTAATCCCTACATAACTACATGCATATGAAATACTTGTGATGAAAATACATCTTGGTAATTGGAGGCTGGCAGGGGAATCCCATCAAAACCGTCAATTGCTGTGTTAAGCACCTTACAAAGCTACAAAAATGTATCTTCCATCCTGGAATGCAAAAATCCTTCAGGAAGCTAGCTTCTTCTGATTCCAGCTGCTGCAGTAACTTATACAGTACATACAGTACCACCCAAATGCCAAGGAAGAGAGAATTGCTTCTCTAAGGAACAACTTTTGCTCACCTTTCTCACTGAGCAAGCCCCTCATGATTCTGCAGGCACACATAGGGTGGAAGGGTTTCTTTCATGCACAGTTTGAGAAAGTGCTGACTTTAGTGTTTTAGCCACAGTGCTTTTTAGTTTGTCACACAGATAAGACTGCTCAGTATGATTAATTAGAACTAATATCACTGCAAGTTTTGACACCAAATGACAAACTTCCCTGTCACAGTAAGGAGACAGGAGCAGAGACAGAAATTCCTCATGGAAAATCAGTGGGACTGCATAAGGAGTAAGGGGAGTAGGATTTGGTCTGAAGTCAGGCAGAACATTTGAAAGGTACCTTGATAACCCTTTGCTCAACCACAGTATCCAACCACTCAATAAATGATTCCACAGTGGCATTCTTCTTTAGAAGGTCCTTCAGTTCTTGGAACACTGTAATAGAGTCATCTACCATGTAAAAAGGAGAACATATCATCGCACTCTATTCTGAACATGAGAAAAAGCCACTCACCAGCCATATGACAATATTGTAGCATGGAAAGGAAAATCAAAGAATTAGAGCAGTGAAGAAATAAGTAATTCTCCAGCAAAGCAAGCACACACACATCCATCACACACATATATTTTAATTACTAAAGCATTATAATGATACAGGTTGTAAGACAATGAAGTTTTAAAACAAAATAAAAGCAAAAGATTCTTGTATTTTCCATTCCTTTGTAGATTCAATCTTGAAATCTTTCTAATACTACATTTACTAGTAAAGCTTTCTCTGTAATTTGGCAGATTTGTGGTGTCTTATGTTTCCTTCATATTTTACAAGTTTCTCACAATAGGATATAAAGTTAATTTCCTCAATTCCTATTTTCAAAAAAGTGCCTGAATGACCAGCTATTTCTCTTCACATTTTCTTTTTTAACCACTGTGAAAGAAGACTAAGACTAAAATAAAAAATAATGACATAAAAAACTCAAATGAAAATGCAAATAGGATTGTGAATCATTAAAGAGAACAAGCTTTCATAATTGAAGTAATTAATATTTACAAGACAACACACTGCTATTCCTTTCAGCTCTTGAAACTCTGATCAACATGACTCCTATGATAAAGTTATCTTTTTAATAGAGAAAATGGCTATTTCTATTTTTCAACAATGTATATGAAAATTAACCTTGAAATTTATACTTCACTCTGTTCTGTGTATGAAAATAGCTGCTACACTAAATAGAAAATTACATATTTTTTTAAAGCTCAACTTTCAGAAAAAAATCCAATTAAGAGAAAAAAAGTAAACTAGTTCAAATACCCATTACATTAAGCCAAAATGATACGAAATTTCTGACTAATCTTTCAAGAACTGATCTGTGCAATATCCCTATATAATTAGGACCAAGTTTCAAAAAAGGTTTGCAACTGACATGTAAATGAATTTTTTAGCAATCATTTCAAGTCATCTAGCTGGGATGACTTCCCCAGCACAAGCTTCTGTTCTTGTAGGACATGCTAGGCCAATCAATTGATTTTCTTAACCTACTGAATTTTATGGTAAACTAGATTGGAGAATGCAGAGTCTATGAGTGCCCTGTCACAGTCAGTCCAAGCAGACTGGTGTGGCATAGAATGAAAGAGCGAATTACTTTTAATGGTACAGACACACCTCAATGGACTTACATTCACTGTAGACTTCCCCGTCAGAGTCTGTGCTCCCCGAAACTGCAAGGAGGGCCTGAGAACCAATACTATTCAAATCAACTTTTTCAATATCTGACACCATGGAATTCACCACATGCTGATCAAAGAGAGCTGGCCGAGCAATCTGCAAGAGAAAGCAAGGCAAAAGGCTGAGACCCTGTTGCAGTCTAGCTCCAGCTGGCAGCTAAGCACCACAGCCACTCACTTACTCCCTTCCCCACCATGGAATGGGGGAGAGAATTAAAAGAGTTAAAGTAAGAAAACTTGTTGGTTAGGTTAAAATCATTAATAATTAATAATTTTTAAAAATAAATAATAAAAATAATGACAACAGCAATGGCAATTTAAGAGTTTAAAAGAAACACCAGAAAACAACAGAGAAAAATACAGTCCAACGAAGACCAGTGATACAAATGAAAACAATCACTCACCACCAGCTGACCAATGCCCAGCATGGTCCCTGAGCAGTGCTTCCCTGCCAAACTTTCCCCCAGTTTTATTGCTGATCTGTGGTATGGAGTATCCCTGTGATGAGTTGGGGCCAGCTGTCCCAGCTATGTCCCCTGCCAAACTTTCGTGCACCTCCAACTTACTTGCTGGCAGTGTGGTGTAAGAAGCAGAAAAAACCTTGGCTGTGTGTAAACACTGCTCAGCAGTAACTATAATAGCCCTGAATTATCAATAGTTTCCAGTACAAATCCAAAATATAGACCCATACTATGATGAAGAACGCTTCACTGAAAAAAGTTCCTATGATGGTAGTTCATTATAACCATGGTCTTTGCTCTCTTTTCTGGTACAAAATTTGAAGTTCTGGTCAGATCTATTTCTGGTCACTTTCTAATTTCATGGTTAAAACTACAAGATTTAAGTCTTCCATGGTTGAATGTCAACCTTGAAAAAATAATGCATTGTATCTCATAGCCAGAAAGGTAGACTGAATACAATTGACACTATTTTGAATGTATAATCTTATTCCGTTTACCTGTGCTAGGTGCAGGAATGACGTCTGTCGTTTCAGGGAGGAAACAAATCTNGACATAAAAAACTCAAATGAAAATGCAAATAGGATTGTGAATCATTAAAGAGAACAAGCTTTCATAATTGAAGTAATTAATATTTACAAGACAACACACTGCTATTCCTTTCAGCTCTTGAAACTCTGATCAACATGACTCCTATGATAAAGTTATCTTTTTAATAGAGAAAATGGCTATTTCTATTTTTCAACAATGTATATGAAAATTAACCTTGAAATTTATACTTCACTCTGTTCTGTGTATGAAAATAGCTGCTACACTAAATAGAAAATTACATATTTTTTTAAAGCTCAACTTTCAGAAAAAAATCCAATTAAGAGAAAAAAAGTAAACTAGTTCAAATACCCATTACATTAAGCCAAAATGATACGAAATTTCTGACTAATCTTTCAAGAACTGATCTGTGCAATATCCCTATATAATTAGGACCAAGTTTCAAAAAAGGTTTGCAACTGACATGTAAATGAATTTTTTAGCAATCATTTCAAGTCATCTAGCTGGGATGACTTCCCCAGCACAAGCTTCTGTTCTTGTAGGACATGCTAGGCCAATCAATTGATTTTCTTAACCTACTGAATTTTATGGTAAACTAGATTGGAGAATGCAGAGTCTATGAGTGCCCTGTCACAGTCAGTCCAAGCAGACTGGTGTGGCATAGAATGAAAGAGCGAATTACTTTTAATGGTACAGACACACCTCAATGGACTTACATTCACTGTAGACTTCCCCGTCAGAGTCTGTGCTCCCCGAAACTGCAAGGAGGGCCTGAGAACCAATACTATTCAAATCAACTTTTTCAATATCTGACACCATGGAATTCACCACATGCTGATCAAAGAGAGCTGGCCGAGCAATCTGCAAGAGAAAGCAAGGCAAAAGGCTGAGACCCTGTTGCAGTCTAGCTCCAGCTGGCAGCTAAGCACCACAGCCACTCACTTACTCCCTTCCCCACCATGGAATGGGGGAGAGAATTAAAAGAGTTAAAGTAAGAAAACTTGTTGGTTAGGTTAAAATCATTAATAATTAATAATTTTTAAAAATAAAT
>VZTZ01026493.1:79079-101358 GCA_013400955.1 Drymodes brunneopygia | reverse complement strand
AAAAATAATGACAACAGCAATGGCAATTTAAGAGTTTAAAAGAAACACCAGAAAACAACAGAGAAAAATACAGTCCAACGAAGACCAGTGATACAAATGAAAACAATCACTCACCACCAGCTGACCAATGCCCAGCATGGTCCCTGAGCAGTGCTTCCCTGCCAAACTTTCCCCCAGTTTTATTGCTGATCTGTGGTATGGAGTATCCCTGTGATGAGTTGGGGCCAGCTGTCCCAGCTATGTCCCCTGCCAAACTTTCGTGCACCTCCAACTTACTTGCTGGCAGTGTGGTGTAAGAAGCAGAAAAAACCTTGGCTGTGTGTAAACACTGCTCAGCAGTAACTATAATAGCCCTGAATTATCAATAGTTTCCAGTACAAATCCAAAATATAGACCCATACTATGATGAAGAACGCTTCACTGAAAAAAGTTCCTATGATGGTAGTTCATTATAACCATGGTCTTTGCTCTCTTTTCTGGTACAAAATTTGAAGTTCTGGTCAGATCTATTTCTGGTCACTTTCTAATTTCATGGTTAAAACTACAAGATTTAAGTCTTCCATGGTTGAATGTCAACCTTGAAAAAATAATGCATTGTATCTCATAGCCAGAAAGGTAGACTGAATACAATTGACACTATTTTGAATGTATAATCTTATTCCGTTTACCTGTGCTAGGTGCAGGAATGACGTCTGTCGTTTCAGGGAGGAAACAAATCTTCGTGCAATAGGCAATTTCTTATCTATCAGGCTTTCTGGTAGATTCTCCAAGGAGGAAGCAACCCACTGCTCCCAGTTTTTTGCAAAACTTCTTATATCTGCCAGTAAACTATAAGGGAAACAAGAAGTAATTTAGAGAATCACCAATAAAAATTGTCTGGCATTAGTTTAAGTAATTTGGGTTCAGTCTATGGCTAAGAGACTTCTGAATTGTCTGAATACATCTGGAAATTACTCCTCAGGTAACCAAAAGAAACAGGAAATGACCAATCTCTGATCTATATATTGACTCCATATTGATACCTACCTCCTCTGGGGAAAATTGTAAGCCAATGGGGCATTAAAATGCTATCTAATATTTTAAGGCTGTTCTACAGCTGCCTTCAGAGCTGACACTATTTTGCCATACATACTCTACTGTCCTAAAAATGAGCATAAATACTGTGAGGAAATTTCTCTAGAATATAGAATTACTGTTATTTATCTGAAATATGCCTAAAAATCAGAATGTACCATGATTATTTTCAAACACCTACCTTTCTGGCATTTCTTGCATTGTTGCAGGGATGAGTACATCTGTAAGAACCTTAAAAAAGTTAACAGAAAATGATATCATGCTTCCACTGGCCATTCATTCATTCATTCATTCATTCATTCATTCATGTCATGTCTACTTAGACTGCAAAGTGATAAGTACAGAAAATTCACACAGAATAAAGCCATGCAAGCTACTGTCCAGACATTTATATGCCTGGATTTTTCCAATCACTATTAGATAGGAACATGGGAGATATTTATATACTTAGATAGCACCTATTCTTAATACTTCACAGCAGTAAAATGAGGAAAAAACCAAACAAGACATACTATTCCCCATGTCTTAGAGTATGGAAATCAGTAGAAGTGAGATGCATAAACACTTTGTCTTTTCTAGCATCACCAAGTCTCTGTAAAGCAGATACTGAAGCATCTCCCAAGTCCTTGAGAGCTGTTGACTCTTCTTTCTGCCGAACTGGGCATGGTGCTGCAGGCATTCAGAGTTTAGCCATAGAGTTCCCTGTAGCTAAGTGTGGTGTGGAACAGTTTTGGCAAAAAACTGTGCCATCTGGCATGATCCCTAGGGAATGTTATTGTGGAGGACAAAGTTGATAGACAATATTCCAGAAACTAACTTTCAGTGTTAATGTAAATAGTTTGATAACAATCCACTGTAATTCCTTCTTCCTTCTGTCAGCTGTGATGCCAAGAACATCTGGCATGATTATAGATAAGAAATAATGAGAGACAAAGAAGAGGCACAATAGCAAATCTATGAACTTTTGAGAAATTCGGTCTTATTCAATTTATAATTTAATGCTCCTCTAGTATTTCTTATTCTGCCACATTAAATCTATCACAAATAAAGTTAATATTGAATCTACTGAGACAACACATTTAGAGCAGGAAAAACCTCATAAACTCAAGGTACATTATAACCTCTACAAGTAAATGAGGTTTAATGACCCATCTCCTGGGTAGTAATTATGATTCTTGATGCTAATTACCTTTGCTTTACTATGCTAACTAAAACACTTGTAACTTTACAGCTTTATATGCTTCTAAGACATACATACTTTCATATTTTCTGGATTTTTCCTCCATATCTTTGTACAGTAACTAACGATAATTAGGTTACAATGAGGAATCAGAGCTAAAAAGCCTCAAGTCTTTTGCTTTGATTGGTGGGTGTTTACTGTTAAGCCAGTAGTTATTTCTTCTCATCAATATGTGATGTGAAATCTGTTAGAGAGACACCTATATGACAATCCTTTTCTATTTCTATGGCACATCCTATTAAAGCAACTTAAAGTACTTTGTACCTAAATAATCATCTGATCTGACTTTCCAAAGGAAAACCTCAGGACACTTTGGTGGCATTATTTTGTTTTTTCCCCAGTGTTCTATAACTTATTCCTGACCTTGCAACACTCCTAAAGGTAACGTCATTTCCACTATTTATGTGATCATGACATGAATAAGATCAAAGAACCCATATGGCACAAAAGCTCTAAAAACAAGTACTCCTTATATATTTTTTAAACCTAGATCATTTCAGAGTGTAGCAGTTTTGCTGGTACCTCTAGCAGCATGGGAACAGAAATGAAAGGCAGCAGGCAGGAGAGGCAAGAATATCTGAACTCAGTATTGTTCCAGCTTGGTAACATGAAACCATGGCCTGACATAACCTGTGAGTAGCAGACTGGTCTGTGGAGTCACCTTACCGATGTGCCACAGACTCTCCTTTCTGGTAGAAACTGCAATAATCTTTTCAGTGAAAACAAGGCTTCAATTTTCATCCAGGATTACCTTAGTCAGCCTTGTCAGTGAGTACATAAGCATTTCTTTTAGCTACATTCAAGCAAATAGGTCAGGGTTTCACTGTTAGTGTGCTGCCCATGGTCACATATCAGGTATTCAGCAAAGCTGAGACTGGAGTTCAGGTCTTATAGGTGCCCATTTTACCTCTTCATTTCAATGATTTCCTCACTGATTTATAGCAGAAAGCAGCCATGGCATCTTGTCATTCTAGCTTTGTACAGATACAAAAGCTACACTGTGGGTGAAATAATCCATGTAGCTAAATGCTTAACTTACCTTATACAGTATTGAGTCACAGACACAGAAAATGTCAATGATGATGGGATTTTCAAGCAGGGGAAGAAGATGGTCAGGCATTCCTTGCCAAAAATGTAATAGGAAATGCTGGATCTAAAGGAACAGGAACCAGATTCATAGACATAAATCATGCTTTCTTGGCTTCCCATGCATATGTACAAAGAGAGTATGTTCAAACAACCTTACCTCTTCAAAGTTCCCATTAATTGCATTGTCAAGGACACACTGACAGTGTGTTTTGTACATCATGATAAGAGTATCTACCTGTTTTGAAAGAAAGAAATATTAAACAGAGGTTCTTAACTCTTTCCTTAACTGCTCTGGTGATCTAAGTTTCTGCTTTCTGTAGCTAGCATTTAAACACATAATATAAACTGTATTGCAGTGCATATTTACAAATAGGCAGCCTGTACATCCAGAAGTGATGAGGACATCGCTCATCTCTAGTTTTATCAACAGCTTTATGTCATTATTATTCAAGCAATATTTAAGTCATTATTTAAGTCAAGCACTGAGGCTATGGCCAGACATGTATCATCTGAACCTGTATAGACTGTGAAAATGTGGATAATAAAGTAAGGCAATAGCTAGATTAGTCAGTCAGATGGCAAAGTAAATTCACCTTTCTGAAGCTAAGATTAATCCCAAAGAGCAGTGCAAGTTAATCATTAGGCTACTATAGGCGTCTATGAGTGTTCTGAAACATCATCTAGCTGGACAAATGAGAAAATAGCTGCCAGTCATTTGGTCAAACTTTAATCACTGCCTCACATGAACTGAACTTTAAAAAGCGGAACTCCCTTTCATCTCATCAGGCTACTTTATCTGAATGGAGTGCTCCCTTATTAAAAAAAAAAAAAAAGAAAAAAAAGATAAAGCAATAATTTTTAAAAATTGTAGCAAATTGTAAGACAAGAAATATAAACTATTTTAAGGAAGTGCTAGCAAAACCATTCTTATGGTCCTGAATCACAGAAGGTTTGTCACAGCTTATGAACTTCTGCAGCAAACCACTATCAGATTTCAAATGAACCTGGTGCCATCTTTTTGCAATAGGTTCAGGATGCACATTTCTTTGAAAACGAATCTTTCTGACTTTCAGAGCTGCTTCTCTAACTACTTATCTTTAAAAAGCAATAGCAAAGTGTGAGACTCAAGCACATTTTAAAGAACTGTTTTTGAAAGAAGTCGATGGAAGTATAAAGGTTGGAGAAGTTCTCTCCAGAAACATTAAATACAGGAATTACCCATCTATTTTAGTGCAGTCTGCTGTATTTATGGACTCTCCAGAGATCTGAGTTGCAAGCAACTCCTTAGGTGTTTAATGGAGGAGTCAAACTTCATGTATGGGCTGTCTTCAACAGAGTACCTAAATATCTTAGGTTCAATAAAGTTTCGTCAGATAAGCTGGAGGAGGGAAAAGGCAGTATGAAAAGAAAACAAGAAATAAGAGAACAAGAAACGAGGAAAGAGCAACAAAGAAACAGAATCAAGGAGACACACAGAAATTAATCTTTTCCACAGCCTCCTCATAACTCAGTAAGTCTGTCCCCAGATAGTCATGCACAATGCTGCTGATTCAAAAATGAAGAGAAAATTAATTGCAAGTTTTTCTCCATTGTTGGAGCAGTAAAAATCAGTTTTGTTTATACTGATGTATTGAGTCTTCAAGGAACCTTAAGTGTTTGTCAGACTTTAATTTAATGAGAATGCTGTCTACATGAGTGATGTCACTTTCACTGATGGAGACTATAGCAGCAGGTGGTGCACACTGCTGAGTATACCAATTCTTGGGCTTTCTTTAGGAATGGTAAGATTTCCAGTTAGATTTCCAGCTAAGATGGCTCCTTTTGTTTAGCTTCTCCCTACAGGAATCCTAGGCTTCACTAATTTCTCAGAACAAGCTTAGGAGGAGGGGCTCACAAAACAAAAAGCTTTAAAGAAACATGTCTCAAACCAGTCACCATCATCACCTCCAATGAAAGCTAAATTGAAAAGTTCAATGCCTTGTCAATGTAGTTCAAAATGTCTGTCAAAGGATTTCTAGCACAATGTAGCAGACTGTAATGTGATGAGAAACAACACAGACATAACACACAGGCAAAGAGTCAAAGACACAAAATATGAGAGAGATACTTCCAGCTGAAGAGTTATCCTTAGGATAAGCAATACCAATTACTGATTTGAGGAATGATTTAGGTAATTTTAAAAAACCCAAACATGTTCAGATTTTCAGTCTCTTTTCAAACAATTAAAGAGAGTAAAATTCATCTGTTTGTTGTGAATTAATTATTTGTTCTGTTCTGTTCTAATCAGAACAAAATTTACCTTAAATCCAAAGGCATTTGTAAAGAATACAACTCTCAGTTATTAGTTTGTTTTGGTCTCCCCGTCTTACATACCATCAGTTTGTAAAATACTGGGTCAGTTAATAGGTAAATAATTCAACCACCTTTCCATTGGAAAGCCAGTTAATCGGTGTTAGTAAAGGTTTGCCCCCTCTATAAATCAGTCACCTCTGTTTGATTATGGACATTTCTGGCTCTTTCATGTCAATACCTCAAAGGCTAAGATATGAAGAAACATTCTGTGGCAAATTTTTCATCTCTAAGACAGAAGAGAAGGCGATCACATTTTACCTTGTCTTTAGAAATGCACCCTTGAAGCAAAAGGTGTTGAGCACTTGGAAACTCTGGGAGGAGTGTACCAGTTTTCGAACTCAGAGAATATTTACGAGTAAAACCACCCTGAAATGGAAGGGAAAAAACAGGAACATTGAAATAGCCAATACTGTTACATCTGAAATCAAAAATTCATGCTAAACTTCTATATTATTTCATGAGTCTCTCAAGGTTCTGGAATATTTGCATTCAGATAATCCTTCAAAAATATTAATGCTTATCCAGATCTGGACACCAGCTCAGGAAGGTTATTAAATATGTGTCTAGATCTAAACTCCACTGATCACTCTTAAGGTCTCAAATGCTATGATTGAGGAAAAATACTCATCCTCAAGAGAAGAAATACAATCTACGTTATGGTTCTGCCCTTACTGGCTGAACTGTAGTTATTCTCATAGGATTGCACTCAAATCTAAAGAAGACCATTTGGCTGAAACCCTTTGTTCTATTTTAGCCTAACCAGTCCTTAAGTCAGTGTGCAGAGCCACAAGTGGGCCTTCTGCATATTCCTGTGGAAAACCTATTACTTCTGTGCAGATTCCCTCTGTACTAATGGGTGAAATTTATGATCATACATAAGGCATTTGAATGGAACTTGAAGTGACCTTTTCCTACCCCTTTGCCTACAGTTAGATTTCACTGAAGTGGGAATGGTAGGTATATAGTGCAACACATAGTGTAAAAGTGTGCAAAGGAGACTATCTTTCTGTACATGTTGACTCATTAATAGGAGGCCAGTTTCAAGTGAAATTCTCTCAAATACTGAATTCAGAAAACCATAGTTGTAATTGGCTATACGTAACATGAATATAGCCCTATTTTTATAGGGTGATATGTCTGACAAAACAGACAGCAAGAAACCGAAAGCATACACCAAGTAAACTAATTTTGCCTGTGCTATCTACTATTCAAACACAAATAAAGCTCTAAGTAAAAGAAATAGTAGAAATTTAGAAACGTTAGTACTTCATGTCAATACTTTTGCAGTGTTATAATTGCCTATCAGTATAAGGAGGGTTTTTTTTTAACAGGAGTAATCCTAATGATTTTATTATACAATTATCCATGAAACATATTAAAAGCTCTGATTAAAAGGGATTTGTTAATTTAAAAAAAGGTAGTGATGGTGGTGGGAGGTTTAAAAGAAGATAATCTGCAATGTTTTTTACCTTGCTAATGGACTTATATGACTGTGCCTCAGTTCTAGGCTTAATATTTTAACCTGCTGCCACTTGCCCTTTCAATTTAATGCCATCTGTTTCTAATGGCCATTTAACATTAAGATAATGACAGTAATATTATCTGCCTAATTAACCATGCAGACTCTAATGGTGCACTAACTGGTTTAGATAAAAGAATTTGCTGATATCTCCCCCTACAGAGAGAATACTAGAAAATGTGATAAAACATACCAGAAGTAAACAGTGTCCCTGGCACTCAATAAGTGTTCATTCAAATGCCATTTACTCAGTATATTTAGACGATCAGTGCTTTAACATCTTTTCAAGGTCTTTATGTTCCCACTGAGAATTACACCTTATGCAATCGTTGTAAATCTTTTTGGAATACCTAATTGCATGTAGTTTCAAGCAAATGAAAAAGGATACATCGATCACCTGTTCCCACTAATGAAAATATAATGCCAAATTTTCAGTACACTGAGATTATTATAATTCAGTTTTGACCGTGAAAGACGTTTTTCTCTTATTTCTCTAATTGTCTGAATAATTTCAGACAATACAGAGCTAGACAATCAAGAACTCACAATGATGTGCCCTTTCTCATTTGTTTCCACTGATTTATCTGTGAACATTTTTTCTGGGAGGACAAAGGAACTTTGGGTCAGAAACCAGGCAGATTTTTGGGACTTTCAATTCCAAGGCAGTCTGGGTATGCCACATCAGAGATAGAAGAAAATAAGCATCAATTTATGCCAAAGGAACCAGATATATTCCATCCCAAAACTCTGAACAAATGAATGCTGCAGCAGTGCTCATGAATATGTTGGGGATATCCCATGGCATAGCACTATCTTTTTTTGATAAGATAGCTGATTATCTGAGCAGGGCAAATGCAACAGATCTAATCTGTCTGAACCTCACTAAAATACTTGACATGGTGTCACCATGGGAAATGATCAGTTTTGCTGGTGAGAGTGGGGATTAGTAAAAGAATGCAAAAATGTTTAAGAAACTGACTCCAGCTGAAATGCTAACAAGTTGTGTTGACAAGGAAACTACTGGGTTGAAAATGGATTGAAGCGAAAATTCCTGAAGATCAGACTTGGGGCTGATCTCACTGAACATTTCATAGATTAAACTGGGTGACATGAGCTAATGAAATCATCAACAGAGGAAGACCAAGAGGTCATGTAGAAAGACATGGATGGCTTTGAGATAATGGCAATAAGGGGGATGAAAATCAATAGAGCAAAACTACACTCTCAGGGACCAATAAAAATGTCTGCTATCAGCAAGGAGTTGCTTATCTGGAAATGAAAAAGGTGAAAGGCTTGTCGGGTATCAGTCGATCACAGAAGGTATATTTAGTCTAGTAAATTAAATGGTGTCAGGAAACATTCCCAGGCAATACTGGAACAGTATTACTCAGAATGGCCTCTTTTGGCCCATGCCAATTAGCAGTATCCCAAACACCTCCAGTCATATTTCAACAGGTACTGCACATTGGAGACATTTCTTTGTGGCAATGTGGCAGAGATATCCCCATGTCCTTTTGTGGGTTCAGGAGTTTAGTAATATGGATGCAGGATATTCCATGCCAGTTGAACTTAGTGCCAAATAAAAATACTGTGAGCAACTCCTAACCTTTAATGCACAATAATTCATCATTTTCTACTATAAATATGACCAGAATGACAGTGATTATACCATAGTATACAGCAGCAAAAATGTAGACTACTTGTGGGGGGCTGGAGAATAAAAACCAACAAACCAGATCCAGATCTAGGATTCATCAAAAGGGATATTTCCAATAGGAATTGGAAACATGCCATTCACAAGACTTTATGACAGTGGAAGGCTATAAGGCAGATAAGAAGTTACTAAAAGCTGCTGTTTGTCCCACCCAGCAAGCAAAAGCAGCAAAAAGACATAAGAACAAAATGTCATGAAGAGCAAAAAATAGAGAAAGGAAGCATAAATTTCAGTTTATTTTAAAAAATTTTCTTTACAGCTTCTATTCAGACAAATGAGATTCTGAAAAAGCCCTCCTGTAAAAATAACATATATAAAAAAAAAAATAAAGCAAGAGCTTGATCCTTTGCTTAAATACAGTTATGGGTAACTGGATTCCAATGGGAACCCTAAAAGATATTTTCCAATCTTATTTTTGTTTGAATATTTGGAGGAGCAAATACTCAGCTTTGTTAAAGAAGGTTAATGCAGTCAAATATTTAATGAAAAATAATGTTGCAATTTTCAAAGAAATAAATGTGAAGGAAAACACAGATCACATAATATTGGGACTATAACAAGTAAAAGGAAACAGACTGCAGCACTTACCTCATTCTTAAGCTTGCTTCCAGAGAACCTTTGAAAATAAACACATTTGATTATTTTTTAACTAAGCAGAACAGCTGTAGAGATTATATATCTATATATATGTATGATCTATCAGAAAAATAATCACATTTTCCCAAATGCAATTATAGGTTTTAATGGATTTTTTAATGTTTTTTTCTTAACTTCTTCCACTGATTTTCAAAGACCTGGGGATAACAAGAAACCTATTGACATCTTATAAAACATGAAGATTTAGACCACTGGCTAAACAGTAAAGTATAAAATCTAATTTCAGGTTTTTGGCTGGATCTTTGTCACTGCACAAACAGCAAAAGTGTAGCATAGGTGCAAGTCCATAACATCTTTATAAGGAAATACATGCAGTTTTTGATAGAGCTGAATAAATTCAGAGTAGAAAAAGTATATATATATATATATACACATACATACATAAAATTTATATTTCTTGGAAAAATTAAGAAATCATAGTGATTTCCCATTCTTTTTCACTACACTACTATTTTGATGCAATGAAATATGTTTCTGAGATAAAAGGTTCCTTAACTGGCAAAAAGTGTTGCAGTATAGTGAATGTCCTATTAAGATCCCAATTGAGAGATTCCCAGTGAAGTAACTGGACTATCAGACAACCCTTCAGTGCAGAAACCAGAAAGAACATTTTAAATTATAACTACTAAAGTAGAGAATGTGTAAAAATAGTGATTCTAATGGATCAGTATGATGATAAATGTTGTTTGATTATTGTTATTTCCTGTACCACTAACTGCCACCTGATAAGATACTGTGGGCAATATGAAGTCTCATAATTATTAGAGGCAATATCATTATTTCCTGCTCTCTGAGATGCTCTCTGGCTGCTTCCTGCTCTCTGAGATGCTCCCAGAAATCCAGAGGCTGAGCAGTTGTGGAATTCCTCCTGCCCAGGCCTGGCACAGGTGCCTGACAGCTCCCACCACATGATAACCCAGCATATGTCACCCAGACAGCTCCCTTGCATGTTGATAGTTAAGTATAAATGAAGGCATCACCCAGCTGATTACAACGTGGATCTAATTAACTTCAAGGCTAGATATATTTGTTTAGGACTCTGGATTTCCACATGTTCAGCAAAATGTACACTGCATGTACAGCAAAAATGTGAGGCAGCATCTGCCAGCAACTGCTCTTCCAGAGCCTCACCTACTAGAAGAGACGTAAGAACAGATTTTATGTATCACTATATGCAGCAGCCAGGAATTGGGAGATTCAGTTTTGAATCCCTATACTGCCAGATTTTTTCCTTATCCGGAAGCTTGTTCTTAAACCCAGGCTACTGCATCATTCTCTTCACACAGAAAAATCCAACCACTGTGATGGGCCAGACTGTGAAAAATCAGCATCTGAGCTTCTGTTTTAATTTGGAGTGGGAGGCAGTTGAACTGCTGGACCCTGAAAATTCAACATCTCATACAGGACAGCACAAGTCCTAACATAAAGAAAAGGTTCCTAATTAGTGAATCTAGTGAGTAGTCCTGAAAATCTCAGAGAGTATCTATGCCATCTTTAAGTGAGTGTATACTCTCAGAAATCCAGCCTTGGGGAATTTTGCAGAATCTCCACTTTCTTTGCACTCATTGCTACGAGATTGTGCCTGCCTGACATAAAGCTGAGGAGTAAGAATTATTATGTTCCTTTAAATGAATAACTGTCTTTCAGTCAACAAAATGAACAATTTGTTCAAGATAATTCTGTATTATGAAAGAAAAATGTACTGTGTACCAGCAACATCTCCACAGCTCTGGATAAATACCAGACAAAGAAACAGCATACTCCAATTTACTACAATAAAAGTATTGCTGTGGAGAGAACCTTCCCTTTTTAAGCATCATTGGCAGCATTATCCTTAATTTTTACACTTGTCCTATTGTTTGGAAAAGGTCTCTTTGGATATAACCTAAATCTGCCACCAGCTGAATTTTCTATGTGTGATTATAAACTCATTTATTCCTTTCCTTTCTCAGAGTCCCACTTATCCAGGTACACTGCCAGAGACAATGAAAGCCGTCATTCAAGCCATATGTGAACAGAGACATTTGTTTTACAAACTATTAATCTTTGGCAAACCAACAGGCAGCTATCGTAACGTATTGATCCTGCTAGCTGTCCCTTAAATAAATATAATTAGAGCTTCCTGGGTTAGGTTTAAACTGATATTAGCCAGTCAAAGGACCTGTAAATATTAATCTACACTGACCCCTCCCTCCTGCCCCACAGGTGCCAGCTTCACACCATTCTTCAGACGTTTCATAATGGAAAGCTGTCCTGGAGAAAGAACTCACAGGGTGGCACACAAGCAAACAAAATCAGAAAAGTGTTCTGGAAATGGGATTTTGCTCCCTCATACAAACTTGAACAAATGTTCTGCTGTTAAAAGTTGATGCAGCTCTACACTGACTGTGGTGGGGTCAAACTGGAAGACATTAGCAAAATATTTAGATCAACCTCTTAAAACACTGAAATAAGCAACAATACTAGTTTTGGTAAAAACAAAAATTAGAGTCCTACATGTATCTTCCAAAGGAAGGCTATAATTAGACCTTCAGTATTTAAGTCTCAGAAGTTGTGTTATTTTACCTGGTTAAGCCCTTTCCGGAATACACAGAGTGGTAATATGCACTGCTTTCTTTAATGCCAATTCCATAATAGTGATACCTGCAAAAGAAAAGAAAAAGGAGCATTTATGAGTGACATGTCAAGTAAACCAAGCTGCCAAATTAAAAGTAAAGCAAACTGTCAGACTGATTTTAAATGCTTTCTGAAAACTTTTCTAAATAGGGTCTAACAATTCCTTTCACTGACATGGAACAAAATCCTCATCTAGTCTCACAGAAAACAGTATTGTCATGACTGGATCAAAAATTCAAGAGTTAAAATTAAAATACTTTCTCTCTTACTAGAAGAATGCAGCTGGAACAGGAAATCCATAAACATGTTACATCTCTTTTCCACAATATGCATTCTGTTTCATTTTACTTCATTTGCTTGAAAGGTTTTGATCTATCAGGTTCATTTTATCTCACTTGCCACCATTACGTTTAGACAATCCCTCAGAGCCTTTCTCAGTTGAAAATAGCTTGCCAGTGCACCTTATAATCTAGTGTTCAGTCTCCTATGACTAATAATGATAATATGTCATCCATTCATTCTTCTGTCAGGTTATAGGCTGACTAACTCTAAATTATGAAGCCATTCACTTCTCATCCACATTTGTCTTCCTTGTTGCTCTCCTGGAGATCTCCCAAATAGAGCTTGAAAAAGGAAACATGCCTAATGCTCAGGCTTTGCAGCGCTCACATCCAACATCTTAACCAGAGATACCAAAGATGCAGAAAAGGTTGGATTGGTCCTAAGAAAACTGGCTCTGCACTAGCTACTTACTGCTTTCCACTGATTTTGCTACAAAATAAGTGACCTCTGAGTGAAGGGCAGGAGAGCAGGCTGGGGGCAGCTCTTTCCTTACCAGTCACAGCGAAGTTTGCTTGAGTTCATCTATCAAAGGTGATAGGCCCTGTCTTAAAATTCCACTCAATAAATTTAAAAACTGATTGTGTTAAAACAAGTTTGTCAAAGAATGCTATGGATAGAATAGTAAGGTTAATTTGTTTTTTACTTAAATTAGCTTGAAAGTACCATGGCAGCTGGTTTAACTGAGCTGCTTCAAAGTAGCACTTCGCAACACATTGCACTGATTTCACTGAAGCTACCCAAAAGCTTGAAAAAATGCATTCATAAGACACAAAGCTATAGTAAATAGTTCATAGAACACATTAACAAAAGTGTTAATCTCATCTCTGCTGTCCCTGATGATGATCATTAAAAAAAAAATCATAGTATTTTGTTTGTTCTTGTATGGAACTGTCACAGGTAAGAACAAAACTCTCACGTGCTTTACATTTAAAAGCTGGTTAAAGGCATTAGATACAAATTATGCCTAAGAAAATGTTCATTAGGGCGATATATTTGCCTAGTCTAGGTAGCTTTGACAACCTCATCTGAAATAGCTTTTCTGTTTCTGGACAGTCTGTTGTGTGCATTCAGGATTTTACAGCCAAGAAACACAACAGAAAGTGGCACCATCACTTTAACTGCTTTTCTGAAACTGGTGAGTTTACATAACACTTCCAGAACACCGGGACACCTGCCAACCTCTAGGAAAGCCAAAAGTTTCTCCCCTCTTTCCTTACTGTGACACAAGAGGTATTGAAAATATACATGTATGGATTCTTTGAAATAACAGCATTTACTTAGTCTTTACATTGCAACGGGTGTCCATTGAATAGGATGAAAACAGAATAGACTTGCGACTGCTTCTTTAACAATGTTATCTGGACATTTGTCATTGGCCCTGTAAGCAAGCAGTTGCCTACATCTCATTCCAATATTTTAAATTTCCCAGCTTCAATCACATGCCAGTTTTTAAATTCTAAAATAAAAACTTTTACACTTTCACCATAAATTTGGCATTCCTGCCAGCTAAGGTTAGAGTGGACTAGAGGCAAGGAAAAGCATTATTTCTTTACAGGATTAAGATTCAATATCTAGATTATTCAACATCTAATTAAATATTAATATATTTGGGCTAGACACAGAACCTGTTGTATGATTTAGATTCTCGGGTATCCAGTGGTAGACAATGTATTTGTTCCTGCTGGAATGTCCCAAGATATCAGAATTTATCACTGAGACATCTTGTTACATAGAGAATAGATATATATTTTCAGTACATATTCTGTGTCTATTAAAGGCACAGCACGTATCATTCTGTTTTTCTTCAGTAATGTGTAGTTGAATTTTAGTGCTAAAAAATACAGCTTTCTGTTCACGACACAGAAACAATTAAAAATAATAGAATTTTACTTTTCAAGCTCTGTCTGGCATACTCCATAGAGTAAAAGGGTATGAAGATTATTATTCTCTTAAAAGCCATTAGTTGAAGAGCTTATTTTGGGCTCCCTGTTGAGGGTAGTATACCCATCCCAGACACACTGATAACATATTTAACCTACATCTTCAAATGCCTTCCTTCTGTCTCATTATGTGCATATTTTTATGTGTATGTACAGTATATTTGTATTTTACTATTTATTATTTCTATTGTGCAATTAATAAAATGGGATCAGTTACTACAAGGAATTTACTCTCAATTTTTGAAAGAAATATTTTATAAAACAAGCTGAACTACTTTTTTAATTTCAGTGGTTTGCTGTAACATATGTTCCTACACAACTTGCAGCTCTGATTTTAGCATACACTGACACAAATGATAGCTGATAAGGAAATGATAGGCTTAAGCTGTTCAGGGACTTGCAATAACTTCTTATCACAGGGCCAGCTGCCATATCAGTTTTATTAACCCACTAAATCACTCCTAATAAATAAGATAATAGTTTTCAGACATGATGGATAAAAGCTAAGATTCATCATTGATCAAAGTCTACAAAGAAATTAAATTGTAACTTGAGCTCAAACAGTCTTCCATGTGCATGGACTGAGCAATTTGTAGGTTTTGCCAAATAACTGCTTCAGGTGATTCGTGTAGTGTGAAAGTTACAATTGAGTTCTAGCAGTGACCACAGTATGTTCAACATTACCAAAGTAAAAAGGTGAGTTCAGCACAGAGAACTGTTGCTCATGAAACACTAATCCAAGAGAGCAGTTTGCAGTATTTATGGTGCTGCATTTTCTTTCACTCAGCAGGAATATGGAAAATTTCCCTTACTTTCAGCTATGCAGAGTGATTAGCATGGGCATGAGAGATTAATGAATTTTGATAATAAAATTGTGTCCAATGTGTTGGACCTTCTTGGCCAAATGTTTAAATGAGTTTTAGTATGACATTTTTGTACAAATGGGTTGTTGGACGTAAACACAGAGGAAAGAGGGAGTCTGACTTGAATTCCAGCAATCATTAGACTCATTTTTAAGTTTGTCCTACAGACTCATTTTTAAGTTTGTCCTTTGCCCAGAGTTAGAGATGATAAATGCTGTTTGGGAACAGAGGAGTATCTCACACCTTAGAACAGCAACCGTATTCCATATGTCAGTGCAGGAGCTTTTGCTCAAATCCAATTTGTGCTCATGAGGATGTTAGAAAAAGCTTGTTTCAGTGTGGAAGAAAAACAATTTCCATCACCTTTAAGATGATGGAAAAAGGAAATTATTTTCTTTGCTTTCTTCTGATCACAGCCCAGGTCTACCAACAGATTACTGTGCATGCTTGCAGTGTCCAGGAACGCACTTTTATCCCGGGGTGTTAACTTTTCTCTACAATATAAGAACAATTATTCCATTGGAGAAGAATTGTCTTCTTCCTTTTTATGCTTTTGCAGCATCTGACTGTAATAGAGTCTTGGACAACGATCAGAGTTCCTGGGCAATACTGCTATATAAAACACCCTGTCAGGAATAGTGAGTACTAATACTGCCCCTGCTAGCATTATATGGCAATAAAGGTAGAAATAATACAATGTAACTACACTACTGTGTTTTAAAAATATTATTTAATTGCTAGTAAGAACTCTCCTACTAGTCCCAGTAATACAGAAACAGCTTGCAACATCTAGAGTCCATGCTAACGTAAGTAACTAGTCATTTACTGAGACTGATGAACAGTCCTTTAACTTCATTATTAATTTAATGGAAATACTTCTGTAAGTAATATTTGTGTGACTAATTGCTACCTGGTGAAATCAGAAATTCATTTATTCCTCAGTGAGTCTGTAGTTCTGAGGGGGACACAGCACACAAGACCAGAGATAGAAAAATAGATTATCAGACATCATTAAACAGAGAAAGGGTAGATTTGGAATAGATATTAGGAAAGAATTCTTTACTGTGGGGGTGTTGAGGCACCGGCACAGATTGCTCAGAGCAGCTGTGGATGTCCCACTCCTGGAAGTGTTCAAGGCCAGATTGGATGGGGTTTTGAGCAACCTGACTTGGTTAAAGTGTCTCTGCCTGTGGCATGGGGGTTGAAACTAGATGATCTTTAAGGTCCCTTTCAACCCAAACCATTCTGTCATTCTATGCCTCTATCATTCCATGATTTATACTGACCCTTTTCTATGACTACTTGCTGCCATATTTGGTTTCTGAACTGGAAATATTGTCATTTGTGCCTCTTGTGAAGTCCTTTTTAGCACAGCAAGATCAAGGTAAATGCATCCTAGCAGAAATGAGAATCGCAGAGGAAAAGCCTCTGAGGAAAGCTGATGAAAAAATACAAAGAAGCAAGTGTCAAATGTTCAAACAAAATCTGCCGATGCCTCATTCCTTTGAGGAAATTGTTCAAGAACAGTTAACCCATATGAAAATATGGCACATAATACCAACAAGGTCAGTAGGGATATGGAATCTGCCCCAGAAATGTTAGGCATGAGTTATTTCTATATTAATATTGTTTAATGTCGTTGAGAAAAGGGGAATATAGTGACATATGTTCCAACACAATTAATTCTGTAGCTATAAACATATTTAAAACACATTAATTTACTAACTAAAGGTTGACTTACTGTGCTTAAATCATGCAGACACAGAATATGTTTTGGCAGTTTGGATCCTCATTGGACCCTGTCTGTTAGTTATGTCAGAGCAAATATACAATGAGCATGTGGGAGACTTCTTGGATTATTTTGTTCATTGTAACTAAGTGATACACCAAATATGTTGGGTTATGAACCTGACTAAGAATTCACCATGGCATTGATGAATAACAAATACACAAATATTCCTGCACAGATGGTGAATGACAGATCTCTTAAAATTTTAAACACACACCAGCAGCAAAACTATGTCTACATCATCTTATGCCTGTAATCACAGCTTAAGTTCACCACAGCAGACAAGACATAAAATCCCTCTTTTCCCTAATAAATAAGCTTTCTAATAGTTGCTCTTCTCAAAGCACCTCTACTCAGCATCTATAGGTCACCTACAAAAAGAGAAATGAACTTCAGTTCCAGTTTTCCTCTATACATTGCAGTTTGTGTACTATCTCCTAAAAGAGATGAATGGATTACAAATTTGTAAGACTGTGATAGACACTGTCCAAGAACTATCCTCTATTAAAACCAACAAAACAAACAAACAAACAAAAAAGAAATAATGTTCTATGAAGGCTTTATTTCCTTTGGATTTTATTTTTATTAATGGTTATTTAAAATAAATGCTTGAGACATGCTCAAGAAATAGAATGTCTTTGCAAAATTTGGAATTTAAGTTCTTCCCCACCTTCCTTTTTTCTGCAACAACACCCAAAACTCACAAATGACATCTCATTAATTCTTCAGCAAAACTATGGTGGAATCAACAATCTATTTCTTGTATTTCTAAGGCAGGAAGAAAACCAAGCATAACAACATTTATACTATGAAAACCCCAAAACTATGAAAATAAAAAACTTATCTTTCAGACATTTCTAGTATGTTGCAAACCACTTAAGAAAATGAGTCTTGTAGGGTTTTTCTTTTCAGTCTCCTTTTGTTTTGAGTTTTGCTTATAAACTACTGGAAGACATGAGTAACTTTGTCTTTCAAGGCTAAATAGCTCAAAATGAAGAGTTTTCCCAAACAAACAGAACGCTTGAGTTTCTTCTATTTCTGTCATTTCTGTCATTATTCCGATTTTCTCTCTTATTCATTAGCAAAATGGATGTGAGAGAATATGGATGTTACCACTCTTCACAACAGTTTTCCACTAAATTATTCATGGCCAAAAGCATAATGCCAGAACCAGAACTAATAAAATTTTTACCACCAGGTGATATAGAATTGTCCATGATCTACTCCTACAACCTAATATTTCACAGATCAAATATATAAATTAATAGGATACATTATTTATGAAATGACTGTACTACAGATCATGAACTTTTCAGAGTTTTATAACACACCCACAACAAAGAGCAGAAGTATACCTCATCTTCAATTTAAAACAATACTTCAGTGGTGTGTTTAAGTGAATCCATATTGTTATGCAGAGAACACAATGAAAGGTTTGCAGAAGGGAAATAAAAACACTATTTATAGAAAGATGAGCAACTATAAAAAGACATATGTATAATATATGTTTTGATATCTAATATTTTGACATATATTTGCAACATATTTATGGGTCTCTAAATGCAATGACAAGATTTAGAAGCTTAATCAGCTTGATATTAGAAATTATGCAGCAATGTTTTCAAACATAAATGCCTGAATTTGAGTATCAGGCTCACCATGTACATGAAAGTTATCACTTGCAGTGTACCATCTGAATAAAGCCCCCTGCCAATTAGTACATATTAAAGGGAAACAGAAATACACATAATTCCTAAAATGTGTTCTATAAGCAGATACACACGTAATTGTGCCTTACTTTGAATGGCCCCTTGTTCCAAGCCGCCTTGTGGTAAGGAGAGGGAATTTTTGGCGAATGGTCTAAAGAGAAAATAACTGCATTAATTTCTAACACCGGTAAACTTTCTTAGCAAACTGTTTATAGAAAAATCCTAATGTAAATACATGGTCTAAGGTATTTAATGAATAATAATTTTTTTATACTTATGGCACAACATAAACAATTAGGCCATGTTTCCCACTGCAGGCTTTCTTAAATCCTTGTCCATCTTGCTGTGTATCTCCAGTCTTCCCACTGGTTCTCCCATTCTATTTTCACTTTTACTTTTTAAAATCTAGTTTTCTTCACCAGAATCCTGTTATGTTCAAGTTCCTAAAGTACAACTGTATCTTTTGCTTCAGAGATCTAAACAAAATCAGGGGAAACTCTGCCCTCTAGCTATTCTGTTTTCAAAGACAAACAACTAGAAAGAAATTGATTTTTTTATTTGAAAGTGCGATCTGAAAAATTAATTCATTAATAGAGGTACAGCTAACAGATATGTCTAATAGACAGATCACTGTCAAAACTATGTTTAAATGGAACCTATTGTCTTTCTCATTTATACTGACACTGTGTATGAAAATTAGATACCCACTTTTTTAGTATATCCAGTTCAAGAGGAATAAAATAGAAAATGAACATTTTATGAACCAGATTTTGAATCCATTATTATTATTATTTAATTAAATTAATGCATTTTGCTATGTATGAAGCATTACTAGATCAGTAATGTTTAAAAAAATATGATCCTTGAAGCATTTTTGGCTTCCTGTTTCACTAAATACTCAAGATTTAATCTGGAGAGTTCACATCCCTCCTACATTAAATTACTTCAAGATTAATTGTAGGAAAAGGTAGAAAAGAGAATGAATCAACAATTTTTCATTCGGGAGCTCTTTGTGTTATTAATTTCTTTTCCCCTTCTAGTATTGCTTGTGTCAGATCTCACTTTATACTGCCTTCAGTATAATTGTAAGTGTCTTCCATATCAGATCTGGTTTTGTGGAAAGAACCTATTAATGTCATCAACAAAAAGGAAAAGAAAAAAAGCACTTAAAGAGAATGGGGTTTTTTTGTAAAAAACAACAATAAATCAAAGGGAATTTCAGCTCCAGTCTCCTAAAGGTGATCCTAAGAAATTCCTTCATAGAAGACAGTGTAGTTACAGTTAGTCTGATTCTATGTACATTAGCAGTAGAAAACATGTGAATTTTGGAAGAATTTTTACACTGGTGTACTAAACTGCGATTCTATCAAACAACTGATCTAACAAAATATGAAGGCATTTACTTATTACCTTCCCAAAAGTTGCAGCGCAGGCAGGTTCCAGCTTCTCTTTTCTGCAGAAGTCTAAATAATGTGCATAAAGGATGCATCTTGGTAAACAAACTCCTTCACATACAATGTAGTTTTCTTCCAGCCTGTGTAGAGAAAGAAACAGACAGAGTAAGAAGCAATATGACATTTCTCCTGATTGCATTTTTCAGTTTTTGGTACTGCTATATATATATTTTTTTTTGGTTGGTCTTCTTTTTTTAATATTACTGAAGAACTCTATCAGAGCACTCAGATGAGTTTCTCCTGAACATGACAGACACTACAGACAGACTCCACACCTGGTGCTTAGGCTAGTTGCAGAATACAGAAAACCTGGAGCCAGATTCCTTTGCTTATTGAGTCTTTTTCAATGTCTGGACTTTCCTGCGTTATTTAAATAACTAAATTATCACCAAAGAGCCAGCCTTAGACCGAAAATAAGAGCAACTAAGTAGACTCTGAAAGACCTGAGTTTAAGTCAGTCCTTTGAAAGGATTTAAGAGCAGAGACCTGGATTTGCATCTTCTCTCCCACTGTATCCTCAACACCTGAGCTAATGTCTCTTTTCTTTCTCCTTTTGCTCTTTAATTTCCACTCTGGACCTGGAAATCCTTCAAAGCACACTGGAAAAACAAGGACTAGCATTTTTTGAAGGAGGTGAATTTCTATGTCGCTTCCCAGTCAGTTTACAGAATACAAGTGCTAAGTGATGATCGCTAAAGCAAAATTCTTAAACTGAAGCAAAAACCTGACTGTCTTCATTTGAAGACAACCCTTGGTAACAGCTGGGCATTTCTCTGCTGTCCTGTTGGTTTTTTTCTTTATCATTTTACATTATTCATTACTGCTGGGATGATGTGCAATAAGTTTGTTTCTCAAATGACACAAATCTGTAAGAAAATACTGTGTAGTGAGCACTGCATATTTAATAATTTTGCACCAGACTTAAATTCTTAGCTATTTACACTCAGAAGTCAGAAGTAAACTAGAATAAGAAACTGAATAATTTGGATTAGTCTAATTTTTCAGTTAGAAGGAAAGAAATATCTCTATTGACAGTCTGCATTTGGCAATTAAGTTCCAATTGACTTCAACAGCACTCCTCCCTAATTTCAAGTGTGCTTTAACAGAAACATTTATCAATTAATGCCTGCAGAATTTGACCTCTTATTTGGTTAATTTTTTTCCCCAGATAAAATAAACCAAAGTTAGAGCCTCAATGGGTGGGAGAACTTGATGTAAAAGAAATAAGAGAATGAAAATCTGTCACAGCCTTAAGGGATAATTAAAGCAGACATTCACAAATGCAGTTCTTAAATAATATTTCATTTCTACATTTTGATGATACATTTCATTGATAGCCACATAGTGTGAGACTGTGACTGAAACTTCTGTTAGGTGACAAACCTCTGACAATTTCGAAACATAGAAATTTGGGGATGGACGTCCTTACTTTCAGATGAGGCTCATCTAAAAAAAAACCTCAAAACAAAAATAAAAAACAAAAACCAACTAACAAAACACCCCAAAACCGACAAATTCTTTCAGAAATCACTGAGATGTCGCCCTCCTTGCCGGCTCAGCTCTTAGAGAAAGGTCCCTTTGAGCGTGACGGACACGCCGGCTCGGTCCTGGAGCCCCCAGGGCAGGCAGCGGGGGCTCTCCGGAGCCCTACCATTGCAGGGTGAGCTGCGTCTGCTTCTTCTTGTCCTTCATGATTTGCGTGATGGTCTTCTTCGAAGACGGGCTCTGGTCGGCGGCTGTCAGCGCGCCGTCTCGAGCATCCGCATCCTCTTCTTCCGAGGAGAGGGCTTCGCTGCCCAAGCGTGTTTCTGAGCGCCGCGGGGGACAAGAAGAGAGCCCCAAGGGCATCGTTACGGTCCTGCAGCACGCCGCCCCTCCCGCCTGCCGCCCTGGGCTGAGGGACGGGCCCGGCAGCCGCGTC
>VZTZ01026493.1:44368-79049 GCA_013400955.1 Drymodes brunneopygia | reverse complement strand
CTCCCCTGCCTGCCCCGGCTGAGCAGGGCACGCTGCGGGCTCCCCGCTTTACCTGCCTTGATGCCGGCGGACAGCGGCGGCTCGGGCAGCGCCTCCCGGGCGCAGGGCAGCAAGCCTCGCCCCAGCAGCCCCGCGTAGGGCTCCTCCTGAGCCTCAGCGGGCACCGCCTGCGCGGCCGGGAGGTGCAGGAAGGCGTCTCCCTGCTCGGGTCCCTTGGCCATGCTCCTCAGCGGCGCCGGCTCTGGCCCGGCGAGGTGCGGGCGGCGCCCATGGGCGGCGGGAGGGGACGGGACCGGGCGGACGGGGTGGGCGCGGCGGCGGTGGCTGCGGCCTGAGGGGACGGGGGGCGCTGGCTGAGGCGCGGGCCGGGGCTCTGCACCGCGGCCGGAGACCGCCGTGAAGGGGAGGAGAGGCGATGCGGGGGCAGCGGGGGCAGGAGTGCCCTACGGCGCCATCCAGGGAGGCTGCATGGCTCCCCTGCGGGCAGGGACGGCCCGCCCGCCCTGGGGGCTCCGCCTCGCACAGGGCTCGCAGACGGCTGTCGGGCGGCACCGGGGAGGGCTCTCCGTGTCTGCCTCCGCTTCCCTTCCCGCCGCCGTGCTCGGTCGGGCCAGAAGGGGACAGGGCACGACTGAAGGCCGAGGAGGTTCAGGGGAGCCGGCCAGGAGCGGATCTGCGAGGGATTTAATGATTAACTCCGGCCGGCGGTGGCTCCGGCTGGTGTCAGGAGCAGCTTCTGGCCTGGGGCGGCCGCTGGGCCCCTTCGTCCCTTCAGGGCTGAAGGCGGCTGCGGGGGCTCTCCTCGTTCTCTCCTCCGGGGTTGAGCGAGGGATGACTGACGGGACAGCGGTCTCCTGAAAGCCGCAGGGCCAGTCGTGGGACGCTTCTGGGCACTGTCTGTCATTGTCTGTGTTTCCTTAATTCCTAGTGTAATTTTGTAGGTGATGAAGCAAAACATCTTCATTTTGTACATTCATCTGGCAGACGTGTCTTTGCTTTGCTCCATTTCAGCATGCTGAATGAGAGATGGCAGGAGAGAATCACAGAAAGTGGTCCCTGTTTTTTCCAGGGAACAAAATTGTCAGCAGGATGGAAATTTAGTCTGATCACTGCAACATCCACAGTTTTAATAAATTCTCATTAAAGCAATATCGTAGGTGTTGTACTCTTCCTTATAAGGACTGGGAAACTGTAGTATGACTTGCAGACCAAAGCAGTCCTGAAATGTTTTATTGGATGAATTGTGAAGCATTCTTTGAGCCATCAAGTAGTGCTGGGCTGTCACAAACACAAAGCTTGTGAACGCCTGTTTTTCTTCTACTCTCTTCCAGTCTTCTGTTGCACCTTAAGTCATTGATCCCACAAGCTCTACAAAGCAGCAGAATATGACCATTTCCACTCCTGCACAGATGCATTATCAGACCAACTATCATCTGTCAAATCCATATTTAACAAAATCCCGGGTATGCCCATATCTGCTTAAAGGCACAAAACTCCATTATGAATATAAGTGATGGACTTCAGACATGAGACAGGCAGACTTGTGAGAGGGGCCCAGAGCCAAAAATGGCATTTAACCTGAGCTTTCTGCTGTTCTGCTTACACCTCTTCCCTCTGCCGTGAAAAATACATTTCTTTCCTTACTGGTCACACGATTCAAACATTTCTTCACTGTTTCCATGTTCCCTTCTTACTTCATTAAGTGGTGTTATATATGGCTTTGACCACACATGCCTGTGTCAGTTCTTAGTATAATTCACTGGGACAGTTCAGCTTCTGGTTCCAATGGCTTTGTTTTGGTAAAATCGCATTTGACCCTCTGACTTTTGGCTGGCCTGAGCATTTCACAATTTGGTCCACCATGACCAGTATTTCCATGGTATAATAAAACATCTCAGCTGCTAATTGTTGTGTTGAATCTTTTGTGGTCGAAATCCAGTGTGACACTGGACAAGGATCTTTTTGGAAATATGGAGCTAAATGTAGCTATTTGTTCTTAAAGAGCAGGATTCTCCTTTGCTGTGATGCCAGAATATCCTCAGTGACACTGATGAATTCTATCCATCATCACCACAGGGATTAATGGAATAAGGGATCCAGCACAGGGACCGGCTGGTTTCCACTCTGGAGCAACAACCATTTGTAATCCTGCTGAAGTGGAGACACCAAAAGCTATGGCAGGTGGACAATTCTACCCCCCATTTAAGCTCCCTCTTGCTGGAGTCAACAGTCCACCCAAATGCATGATTTCAGCCTTTGGGAGACAGAGAGGATGGGGCAGGTATAGAATTGGGCTAGCTGCAAACACAAGTACCATGGACATTACAGCATTGCTTGTGCCTAGAAACTTTTTATATCATTCTAGTTTGTGTCTGTTGAGAATTGTGGTCCTAACCATATTGCTTATTACTGAATAAAATCTAATTATGAAGTAGAACTGTTAAAACGTATATCCACATATATTTGGTTTTTTCAGAATTTTCCTATTCAAAAATTGTGCACACACACGGACCTATACATATTTATACATACACACAGAGATGAATGCCAAGGTGGAAACATTCAAAGTAAGGCTGGATGGGATGGGGCTCTGAGCAACCTGATGTAGTTGGAGATGTCCCTGCACATTGCAGGATTGAACTACATGAGTTTTGAAGGTTCCTTCCAACCCAAACTAATCTATGGTTCTATGATTTATACTTGAAACATGTGACACCTCTTGCCTTTGTCTCAGATTTAGTTTTCTTGGTCTAATCTGTTCACCTCAGTCTCCCTTTAGAGTCAGTGGAGAAGAAAAGGTGTCTCCCAGGGGTAATTCACGCCAGGCACATTGCCCTCATCATCTTCTCATACATCTGTTTCCCTTCCAGGTCTGTATTGAGAGCCTAGGAAGCCTTGCTTGCTTGGTTTTAGGTGAATTTTGTAATGATGTAATCCCACCAAAGTTCAACAGTCTGTTGTATAGCCTGGAGTAAATGATCAGATACATGTGCTCTATAGGACAACAGAATTCTTTGTTTCTCTAATTTATGTGTGAAATATCTTTTATATCAGCACTCAGGTGTTGCACCATTTCATCTTGCTGCAATGTTCCTTTTCCTTGTTGCCAACACAGCACATTAAAACAAAACATTTTTCAACTTTATTCATATCAGTGTGACTTGCCATTAAGAACAATCTGCCTGAGGGGTTCTCTGTTTCGAACTGCAAAATATTTGGAAGATAAATGCAGCAATAGAAATACAATTTGTTATTGATCTGTTCCTGTGTAATCCTGCATGATGTTTACTTAAGTGTTGGAAACTGTTTCACCTCATATCCTCCCCAGACAAATGAACTACACAGAAGCCCTGATGTAGTGTTGATACCAGGACTATTTGGTATATTCTAACACCTATTTCTTTCCAAATATGCTGATAGTACAGTATGGTACATACCAATATTCTACAAGGATATAACAAAGAAATTTGTAATTATTGTCATTTTCTCTGTTTTGACATAGCGCAAATCTACTTAGCTCTTCCTGAAATTCCATTTCTGGTTTTCTGTGACTCATTGCAAGAAACAGTTTTAACCACCACCAATTCAAACAAGATAGCTTTCCTATTTATTTTGGTCCTTTCCACGGCTTGGTGTTTACTTTTTGAGACTATTTTTGGTCTTGACAATTAAAAAAAAAAAAATCGGTGCACTAAGCTAAGAGGTCCTGCATTTGACACTGTCACTGGAAACACCTTTTGAAAACATGTATCCAGGATTAGATTTTTTATCACAAAAATTTGTTTAGTAAAGTATCGCTATTAATTAAAGGGTCAAAGCATTGTAATATCCTCCAGAATCTTAGCTTTATTGTTTCAGATAATTACTAAATAATTCCTTTTGATAAATTGACTGTAATGATGGCTTGAGAAATCACTCAGTGGTAAGGAAAAATTTTGCCTTTTTTTCTGAGCCCTTCTCAAGGTTCTTATACATCAGCAATTTTTGCTAACTAATTTCTCTACAGAATTTGCTTATTTCTGTTGTCTTGGGTCACCAGTTTTGTGAATGCAACCAAGTGAAATCTTAGAGAAAGCAAAGGGAAAGAAAGAGGAGGGCCTTCAAATTTTAGCACTTCTCCAGTGGATCTCTCTTCTGTCACAGAGGAGGATACTTGTATTATCCAGTGCTGCCACTTCATGCTCTGAGTTCTCTGGTACTTGTAGAAGAAGGAGGTGGAGAAAGATGTGAAAGTGAAGGGATGGCACCAGGCAAGGAAAGTGGCATCCTTCAATGTGGGGCTGGGGACTTCTGCTCTCAGTGGGAAAGGGAAGGAGCATCCTTCGTTGCTCAGCTAGTCCAGCTCAGCAGCTATAGCTGGGGAATGCAACCTGCACTGGTACCTTTTGACCACAGCAAGCTTTGTGCAACACACTGCCAGTCCTGATGCTGTAAAGTCACACAAATATGGTTGAACTTTATCTGTGCAGGCAACAGAGTGAAAATTTAATGTTCAGTATTCAAAACTATGGGACTGCAGTCAGCACAAACTACCCAGGAGAAGAACCATTCAACTCCATGGAGTACACGTGTTTGTATCTACACAAAAAACCCACAAGAAAATAAATTGATTACCCAAAGGATGCCTTGGGTTGCCTGACTATTCCCACCTTCTTTTTGTAAGTTCTTATTCTGCCTTATTAGCAATTTCATAACTTTTATTATATCATCCTGAACTTTCTGAGTTTTCCTAATGCTGAAAATCTTTTCCCAACTTGGAATGGAAAAGATCCACAAATCTTTCCCTGCCAATAACTTTACAAGCAGTGCCAGGTCTGTGAAAGCAGTGACTTGTCTGACAAATAAATTCAGCATAGAAGCTTATGGTTTCCCCTCTATGGAACAATTGCTGGCATCCAGTAGATGGTGATGTTTAATAATGTATTTCCTGCTCTCTCTCCAGCTGATAAAGCTAGACATGTCTCTGTCTCTTTACATTTGGTATTTTGTTCACTACCTGTTCCTATGATCTTTAAATGAAAACCTATTCTGTTTTGTATAGAAGTGAGCCCTTCTGTTTTTCTTCCCAAAGAACGAACTTCAAAATAAATAAACCATATGTTACACTATCCCCTTCAGAGTTCACATGTCTCTATCCTCTACAAACCCAGGGAGACTCTATGCTCTGTAGGTAGTCGAGGTAAACTGTATAGTTCTGACCTTATGTAGCTACATGTAAGTAAAAAATTTCAATACTTACCTCTCTCTTGAGCTGATGTTAAACAGTTACCTCTGGTTACTTATCTTGATTTTGAAATGCCATTTTTCAGTATGTATTCTTTTTTCCTGTGCCAAATTGGGAGAAAATGTTTGTATTCATATAAGGACATGCTCCTACAAGCTTACAGACTGAACAGCCACTTCACCATTCGTGTATTTGCACTCTGCTTTGGTGGGCACATTCAGGAAAAAAATAGTAAGGAGGCCAGCAGAGTTTTTCACTGGGCAGTTATACAAACGTCTTGTGTTCCTCTATGAATGATCCAAGAATAGAGCTGAGCTTAGAGGATATGTTCACCCTTAAAGAAGTGATTTTGAGAGTTTTTGCAGATACTACAAACAGTTCTATTAGTAGTACTTCTTGTATAACTATCTTATCTGCAAATAACTTTTAAATAGGTGTTAACAGAGGCAAACCACTAAAGTCAAGGGACTATTCTTTCTATGCAAAGCTGAGTCCTGAAGGTTCTACCACCAGCTGGGTGCAGGTCATTAAACAGCTGCATTCACAGATAGCTCACCACTACTCAAAACAAGTTTTTTCCCCTTCTGTGTCTCTCTGTCCAACTTGTTCCTTACCACACATTCCCTCTGCTAGCATTTGGCACTTGTAGATACATCTGTGTCAGTTTAATTCACTGAAGTAACAAAAAACAAGGCCAAGAGAAAACAATGAAGGGCTTTCTGATATTTCAAACAGTTGAATCAGCCTAGAAGTGTAATCAGAGCTAGAATGTGGGTGGGATGGTACCACTGGGACTGAGGGAAAGGGAATGAGGATAGTCAGGATAGAGAAAGGGGAGGATATATAAGAATGGAGGGGAGAAAGATTTCCTCACTTTTGCAGCAATAAAATCTGCTGAGCTGCCTGAGGAACCACAGACCTATTCATGGGTGATGTGCAAAATGTGCTTTTTAGATTAATGCGTCTACCTTTGAACAAATAATCTCACACAGTTACTGCACAACTTTACAATTCCATTGTGTAGAACAAACCTCTTCANCCTGCCCTGCCCTGCCCTGCCTTTCTGTTTCTTAAGGAATATTGCCAATGTTCTTCCAGCTAGAACAGACGTGTGTTGCTCTAAGACTCTACTAAGTGCTCGGTATCTGAGTCTAGTGTTCTGCTGCTCTGAATAATTCTGTTTTCACTTCAGAATATTTTTTGCCTGAGATCAATTAGCCACACTACACAAAGGCACAGTGCCTTCACTTGGAAGTTGCTCAGGCCCTCAGTTAACCTGGAAACAAGACCACTGCTTGCCTCTTTGCGTATTCCCATTTGTAGCATGTGCTCTGTTTTGAGGTGCAGGAGCAAAGCTTTGAATAATGAGGGGGTGAGGCTGTTTCCTGGATGGAGAGACATTCATGCACTGCTAGTCTCTCACTTACTTCAGGCAAGTGTTTTCTAAGGTCAGGAACCAAGTGTTTGCTGTTACTGTCCCATTTTTCACTGATGAAATGGTGTTTCCCAGTAATGAAGATGCTATAGCCAATTATTTTAAAATTTTGGGACAGAAGAAAAATTTTTTCCCCTTCATTATATATTTGGATAATATTTTAAAAAGCATTTAACGTATACATTATACTTAATGACAGTGTGAGAACAATTCAGTGCCTGATCCAGAAGCAATAGTATCCTTTCCACTGACTTCAATGGGCTCTTGATTAGGTCCTTATTTGCTAAGCAAACACTAGATAGAAGTTCACCTTGTCACATGTACACAGTCACAGAAGTATTGTGCTCTAAGAAAAATCACAAATTCTTGCTGGTAACAGATTCTGGAATTGGCTCTGGAGGAAAATTAACTGAAATATCTGCATGAGAGGAGTTATGTTGCTTACGGTCAAAGATCTAACTTCAACCACGAAGTGGTCATACTGTTTTCAGCACTTCGAGCATAAATCCTGGCCAAGGACAAGATCCTTGGGATATCTGGGATAGTGGACAGAAACCCAGGCATACCCTGGGGAGGGCAAAGTGTGAAACCTTGCGTGATGCAGAGGATCTAAGTTGATATGGGTTCCTTGGTAAAGGGATACTGGATGTGCTCAGTAACAGCCAGGTTCCTGGTGTTCTGGGCACTTCCCAAACCGCTGACATTAAATGAGCTAACTTGCCTGTTTCCTACTCTGTTTAACACACCATGCCAAAGGAGGCTGAGTATCTCCTCAGCTCCAGCCAGCCTGAGCTAGTCCTTCCCTTCACCCAGAACACCTTCAATGCCACCTGTTCCACCTGCTACGTGTTTTGAAAACAGCAGAAAGGTCTTTACTGTGTCTCTTATCAACAGATGGAATCTGTGATTAAGGGCAGAGAACATGTGTGCAGGATTTCTCAGTACATCCCAGTGCAATCTGAACTAACTCGAGTTAAGGGCATCCTGAAGTGATGCCTGGGTTACTATGATGGTAGTACAGGGTGCTCTAAGAGACAGGTTCATTCCATGCTTTTAGCATGTTTTCACCAGTTCTGTTGCCCTTGTTTGGACTATTTTCATAGAATTATAGAATCATTAAGGTTGAAAAAGGCTTCCAAGATTATCAAGTCCAACCTTTGACTGAATACCACTTTAGCCACTAAACCACATGACGTTATTTCAACAACCAGGGGAATTCCACGGAGAAACTTTGTAGATCTCATAAAACATTTTGTTTTGAGGTGAAGAATGATAACACATGGCAACAGAGACCAGTCCTTGGTCTTTATCTAGCTACATTTTTAATTTTTCATATATTTGCATATAAGCTTGCAGAAAATACACATGGATATATCTGCTCATTTATCTAAATTCCAATCAAATACTACTGCTACACTTCATTAAAAACAAGGCACTTGGAAATGCTGTTTATGAATTGGAAATAACATAAATAAACCAGACTGAATAAGGGTTAGACCTTTGGAGAAAGAGAAAGCTCTCATGGGAATTAAATTCCTGATGAGAAACTCTGGAGACTTTATTTTTTTTTCCAAATATCTGTGTTGGACCTATGGGATTAAACAATTCTGACCCTAAAATTCACTTTCCATTTCTTTTCCTTCACATTTCCATTAACATTTATTTCCTAATAATGCAATGCATATGCTACATTGCCACATATTAAAAATTTTGTCTTCCAAGACCCTTGTACTTAATAGATCACATTGTGCTTTGAATTGAAAGTCATATTAGGGCTTTTCTAAACTATAGTCTCACACTTAATCTGGAGATCTGTCATGTTTCAGTCCTGGGGGGTACAGAAGAGTGTAGCCTAAACATCTCTTTAAAATTAGGCTGTAAATTACTCTGGTGTAATGCAGAAAATAATTTAGTTCTCTGTTTCCTAATCTCTCATTAATGAGATAGGACTAGATGTGACAACTGTGCAGAGACCCTTTTTACTGCCTCACATCTTGTAATCATGATATTTTGAATCACCTTTCATTAACCTACAGATAAATTCACAGACTCCAATGGGAACTACCATCATCATCATCATCATCATCATTATTATTATCATCATCAGGTTTTGATTGTGCCTGGTTGATGATTTGTGAATGTATTCATGTGGAAATAATTACATTACCTTTTTTAACCAAGATATTGTCTCAGGAACAATGAGAAAATATTTACAGTCTTTCAGTACATAAAAGGCGCTTACAAGAAAGATTAAGAAAGACTTTTATGCAAGTCCTGTAGTGACAGGACAAGAGGCAATGACTTAAAAGTGAGAAAGGGTGGATTTACATTGTGTATAAGGAAGACATTTTTTACTATGAGGGTGGTGAGGCGCTGGACAGGTTGCCCAGAGAAGTTGTGGATGCCCCATATCTGAAAGTGTTCAAGGCTAGATTGGATGGGGCTTTGAACAACCTGGTCTAGTGCAAAGTTGTCCCTGCCCATGGCAGGAGATTTGGAACTAGATAATCTTTAATGGTCCTTTTCAGCTCAAACCATTCTAGATGTCTAAGAATCTGCTGCCTTTATTCAGCTGCTTAGCAAAATGAATGTCAAAGAATTCTGCATCCACCTAAGTACCTTTTTCCCACAGATTTAGAAGAAGCAGAATCTGAATTTCAATGTATTAGAGGCAGAGGATGGATTTTAACAATTTGTGTATTAGATGCCACACAAATATGATTTTTCTTATCACTGGGAGCGACGTTGAAACAGAACTTCCCCAGTGGGTGATGGAAATTGATGTGTGAAAAGAAGGAAACCATCCTAATTTAAAACCAAACCAAACCAACAAAAAAACCCAAACCAAAGGAACCGATGGGAAAACACTATTATGTATTGGCCTCAAACTCCTTAAGTTCTTTTTTCCTGCTGCTCCTGTGGATTACGTATAAATTATACAAAACCCTTCTTCTGTTGAAAGAAGAGCAATCCTTAGAACAACCTGTAGTACAAGGTTTTATACTTATCCTTTCAGACTTTAGAGTGGCTCATCTAACAGAAAAGACTGGTACATTTCTCTATTTTTAAACACAGCAATATTTAATTATACCTCTAGGAACATACAATTTTTTTTTCTTTTTTTTCAAATAAAACTTTCTTGTTTTTCTATGGAATTGTGAAATTTCTGTCTGGCAGTGTGGCAATAACCATTTCATCTATGTACGCCATGATGGAAGCACCTGAAAATTGCAGAAAATTGAATGCCTGAAAATCTACTGGAGAAAATATCTGAAAATCTCTGGCAACAAGTAAAAAAAAAAGCTGAAAAATTCACAAAGCTAATGCATTTTTTGCTATGTCCTTGGTTGATCCTAGTAAATTTTTGCTGTCTTTTGGATAGATGCCGACATAACTTGTTTCTTCTTCCTATTAATGGAGGTCATGATAATTGTTCTATCACCCTCAGCTTTAAAGGCTGGGTGATTCCAAAGACATTTGATACCAAACTTAAGATCAAGTTGGTTTATGTGCTGGTAGCCATTTCATATTGTATTTCTAAAAAATGCATATAAGCAGAATGCTTGAGAGAGTAACTGCAGATTAATGGGTTTATCCATCCTTGAGGTATTTCTTCAAAGACAATTTCTTGTCAGGGAACAGAAATGACTTACAGTAAAATTTTCTTTCCTATTTTCTTGTTAGTCAAAGTCAGTAATGCAGTATTTTTGTATATGCAACCTGTCCTTAACCAATAGTGCACAATATTACCTAGGAAGTTTGTAGACTGTTATGTTACTCTACAATATTATAACAGTGAACTTTTTAGTAGTAAACATTCTCAATGAGAATATTTTAATGTGTGAAACTTTTTTCTTTTTTCCCCAGTCTTTCAATCTGAAGGTTAAAGTCAGCCTCCAGAGTGACTTGTGGATCTGCTGTTTTGGGTTCTTTTCCTTATCTGAAAGGAATTTTTATGAGTGTCACCTGTTCTGCCTGTACTCTCTTCGCAGGTGTATGTTTACTTTTATAACACAATCAGTTAAATCTTGTAAGGTGAACTGAAATCTTTTAAGATCTCAAGAGAAAACCAAAGTAAATTGAAAAGTCCAGAATAAGGATGACAATGACAACCTTGGATCAAGAAGCATCAAACCTGAACTGAGTTAGCTAAGGCATAAAACCTGTCTACCTTCAGGAATCTTGTTCCTTGCCTGTAGAGCTCCTCACAGCTGGGTAAGGAGCTCCTGACAACTTATCTCCTGTACAAACATAAGGAGATTTAGGTTCTCAGAAACAGAGTTCCCCAAGACCTGCTGGCTGAACTCAGCACTGCCAACAGTAGTTTGTCCTGAGAGAAGCCTCAAATCCCACTCGCATCTTCTATGGTTTGGCATCTATGGACACCTATTCCCAGTCACTGCTGAGTGTGGCATTATCACAGAACTACACAAGAGATGCTGTTGGAAGGGACATCTGGAAATCCTCCAGTCCAATCCCAAAGTGTCTTTCTCTGTGTGAGGTAAATAAGTATTCAGGGAAAAGTTTTGTTCTTACTCAGATATGTGGTTTCAAGACAGTGACAAGATGAAAGTTTGTGAAATCAGGGAAAGTGAAGACCAGCTCTTTTCCTGGTGTGCCATTCTAGGTCTTGTCACCCAGCACATTTGGGAGACATGGACTTGATTTTTTTCTCTATCTGAAGAGTTTTAAATCCATGTTTTTCAAATGTGTTCTTGTTAAAGTATGCTGAGGGAGGAAAGCAAATGACCTCTTTCTTCTTATTATGCTGATACTTGAGTAGAGTTGAGTATTTTCATGATACGTTTTAGCAATTAAGGCATTCCCTTAAAATTAGGGTCCACCTGACTTTCAGTCCCTGCTTCCAAAACCTATTTTGATTCCTCTGATTCCAATTACTGTTTAATATTACCAGTTCTTTTTTATCTCTATAATGACTGAAGAAAAATGCTAATATTTTTAAAGGAACTTATGTGGGACAATCAGTGCAAGAGTTAAAAAAATCACTAAATGCTATTTGCAAAAGTGATTTAATGAGAATAAGCACAAGGTCACCAAGATGGCTATCTTGATTTATGTGGTTATCTGTCCCTTTAACAGCCTGTATTCAAAATCAGCACTCTCAGACCTTCCACAATCAGTACACTTGGAGATGTCTGAATTCTGTAACCACTTACATTTTTAAAATCTTATAAACCTAATTTTATTTTGAACTGTGTTCCTTATTAATGATGTTGATAGTTGCTTGGCATGAACTTCATACCTGCTTGTCATTGGCATTTTTGTGTGAGATGATCTCCAGCCCAACTGTCTTGCCAATAGGCATTTCCAAAACATGCCACAGGAATTTCTGAATATGCTGAGTCTCTTAGGAGGCTTCTTACTGCTCAGGCAAGAAGGGCTTTCTCAAACAAATTGTCAATGACATTCCAGTAAGTAGGGGATACTGGAAGAAGTAAGATTTGAGCCCCCTCCTTTTAGGTAGCAAAGATCTCACTCTAGGATTGTGAGCAGTCACTGGCAGAAGGATCCCTGGCCTCCAGCCTCTCAGGAGAAAGCCCAAATACCTAAGTTAGAGGTTTTCTTTCCCTCTGGGTGACCCTTTCACTACAGGCTGGGGCCAAATATTTGCATTGTCAACAGATGAATGACATTTTTGCTCTCTTGTTTTTCAATTAAAAGAGGAGGAGATGGAACAGAGGAGAGAAATAAAACCTGGTGAAAAATTCCGAAAATGTCGTTTCAACAAGCTGGGTCATGCCTACCATGCTGGCTTTTATGAAAAATTGACCTGCATCCCATGCATGTAGCTGACTACCTTGGCTGGGTGGGATAGGATTAGGCTTGCTGGAGTATTTTAAAAACACAACTGGGTAATTTACAAGTAACTGTAATTTTGGAATGGCTAAAAATATTTCCTGTCACCATGAGAAAATTCAAATCCCCTTGATTTTTCACATTAAAATTGTATTTGAGTTGAAATTTAAGCTAGGTATATTAAAATGTCAGAAAGAAACTAAGTGAAACAAGCATATCTGATCTGAACTAAAAAAAAGGTAGGCATTAGTTCAAATGTAGGCCCTTTCAGAACTCTGTTTTAATTTCTTATATCCTTTTTCTAGCATAAACAGCACTGGTGCATTAAATATGCTCAATATGGACTATTGACTAAAACACTTTCTGTAAAAGAAATTGCTGTGAGACTGCCCAGGATGTCCCTGGCAGTCCAGTGAGGAGGTTGAAGGCACTGCCATGCCTCAGCATCTCAGTTTTCCACCAGAAGTACTCCAACAAGGTCATTTGCATCAGGGGAAATTCAACTTTCTAGGAACACCAGGAGACGCATTACAACATAGTGACCTGATAAACAGGATTTGTCCTTCCCATCATGCAGCTCAGCTGACACCCTCTAGAGGACAAACCCAATGAACCTGAAAATTGAGTTAGCTTGTTTCTCAGGAATTGGTGTGGACTGTTGGCGTCCATCCAAAATCCATTTCACTGTTGATGTATTTTTAATTTTTATCTTTGTTTTTTATAACAGACCACAAGTCAAAATAATGACTGTTTGTCTTCCCATCCTTTAATTTTCATATTTAATATTAAGCTATATGGGTCTCAATAAATAGAAGAATTTTTAAAAGGTACTTGAATTAAGTAATTAAATACCTGCTTCTTTTTTCCCCCCATTGTTTAATCTTCCTTAAAAAAATTTAGTAAATCAAAATCACTGAGGTAAACACTGATTTCTATTAATCAAGAAAGCTGGCAATGCTAACCAGTATTTATTCTTCTTAATGTAAATGATGGGATTTTATTTGAATGTTGCTTGCTTCTTCAAAAAGGACAATTGCCATTGTATCAGGGTATGTTGTGTCTGAATGAGGGAGGGTCACTCTACTTCTTTGAATAATGGTGAGAATATCCAAATTTTTCTGTCTTCCCTTAGCTATTGTGCATGCCTGGCAGAGGTTTTTGCTATCTATTGTATGTTGGTTTGGAGACAGCACAATTAAAACCAGTTTAAAATAGAAAGTCATGGAAAATGTCTTTCTCCTTTGACAGTATCTGACTGGATGGGCTTCAGAGAAATATTCCTGTGGGAATCTAAGCTGTTATCTTCTCCATGAGAAACAACAGCTAGGACAAAGAAGTTCAGCCAAAATGTTGATCTTTGTTTCATGTGCAGTGTAGTCTCTCTTTGCTGGGCAAAGCAACTGAGAGTTGCAAAACTTCCTTCTGCACAAAAGCCATAACCTGTCCAGGTCTAGAGGTTGCAAAGACAGGAGGAGCAGGTGGGCCATTTCCAGAGATCCACTGCAGTGAGGGTACACTCTGTTGGTCTCATACTCAAGTCCCCCAGCTTCTCTTGTATATTTTGAATTGTGGGTCCTTTCAGCACTTTGCCGAAAAATGATCCAGGCATAAATTTACAAGAAGTCACCTGAAGAATTAGTGCTGAGTGCTTGACAGGGCCATCCTCTAAACCCCACCAGTTCTGGTCCTTCTGAAAGTCCAAGTGGAAGAAATAACCATTTCGGCATGGCAACAGGTAACTTTGGGGCACACAGAGGTACTGACAGGACCTCTTTGTCTCCCGCAAGATCCTCCAAAGTCTCTTACAATTCACCTGTGGCTCTGATGGTAGCTTTGGGATTGTTAGGTCCTGTTTACCATCTTTGCACAGTCCATTAGAGGCTGCTTTTGACAGATGATGGTACTTAAGAAATTCCCCTGACTCTTATGCTTGAATCTACCCACCAGGAAATACTCCTATGCTGACAACTTTGAAAGTCTAGTGTTGTGTCCATGGTATATCACTACATTTGAAACAAGGAACACTTTGTACTACACAATTATTTCTATTGCATTTAAATGCCAAAGAAAAAGGATAGTTGCAAATGGTTCAAGTCAATTCTGCAATACTAGATTAGACTGAGGTATCTCAGTAAGACTACTTCATACTTCTCATCACTAGTAGAAATTATGAGATATAGGTCTTGAAAACAAACAAAAACAATAAACAGTCCTTCTTTTGAAAATACACTGTGACATAAAATCTGTGTAGCTGACTTGAAAGCACACCTCTTTTTATGGTGTTTTTATAAAAACATGAAATTATGCACCAATTATATGAGATGTTTATTTTGTCAACTTCCACTTTCCAAAGTGATCAAGTAAGGATTTTTCTTTTGTAGATGAAATCCTCTTCTATAGGAATTAATAGGTTTTTAGAGACTCGCCAGAGTAAAGTTCCTTTTTTGCTTCTAATCATGAATCATAACAAATTTGAAGTTTCAAATGACCAGTACTGTATTTCCATTTAGTTCTTCTTACAATACTTAGTGTTAAGCCCTTAAAAGTTACATTCTATACTAGTATTTCTTGTGACTTGCTTAAGGAAATGGCTAGCTCCAGTCTTATGCTTTAGTTACATCTAAGCATACACAAGTTTTATATACAGAATTATATGCAAGGTAAAGGAAACACCAGAGTATGGGGAGCCGGGCTTTAGGTTGCATTACATGGCTGGCAAGAAATGAGTACATGAATATTTGCGAGTGAATGTCTCATAACTCAGGGCCAGCATCTGACTACAGTTAATGCTAAGTCAAGAGGAAAACCTTTGGATAGCCAGAATTTTTGCAAGTCAGTGAAGAAACAGAAAAAACTGGTATCAACATCTGCCCATAAATATATGTGGTCAGATACATTTAATAAAAAGCAGGCAGCTGTTTACTATCTGCACTGACCCAGCAGTGAGAATGTCACATGGAAAGAAAGAAGGCAGATTAAAGAAACACAAACTGTTATTTTAAAATAAAGAGCCCAAATGTTAACTTAACTAGGGATTAACATTTGCACTTGCAAGCATTTTGTCTGTTGTATTTGCATTTATAAGAAATATCTTGGTTGTAAATAGATACTCTTACTACAAAGAGACTATTGAGAAAACAAGCAAAATATAATAATTTGAATAATTTATACAGTATGCATTATGCTTATCAGAAAAAATGCATAACAGACATCCCATATCTAATTTTGTTTGCCAGTAAATAAACCTTGGTTCAAGTTTTCTATGTAAAACCTTAATTTTATAGAATCACAGACAATAAATGCTATGACTGAACCCATTCTTTTGGGAGTGTTTCGGCATGCTGCCAAAAGAAGCAAAATCTGAAGAAGCCATTATAAGAAAACAGAAATAAACCAATGTCAGAAACAGAGAGGGATTACTGTCAGATCTGTGTCCCTCACACGAATTGTTATTGTTTATTAGCATAAGTCATGTTTCTGTGCTAAGGAGGTTCACTTTGATGTTTAATGTTGGGGCTTATGAAAGCTGACAGTCCAGCTTCTGCTTCTTTTTTCCCCAGTTTCCTTCTGGCACAGCATCTGATTCCTGTGAATCTGAGGGGAACAGTGGTGGTGAGAACAGCCACTTCCCATTCCTCCCACAGCACAGGAGCTGCTGTTCATGCGCTGGTGTCCTCAGTCAGAGGGGGAAGAAAGAAAAAACTAGGACTAATGTTATTGTTTGCCACTGTTCTGTGTTTATCACATTAACCAGAAGCAGACTTGGTCCGGTTTGTAAATAGGAAACCTGATCCAAAGCCCCCTGAAGTCCCTAGGACGTGTGCCTCAGAACCATAAATATTAACTTCTCCAAACAATTTTTATACAAGGATTTTAAAACATATAAGGGTTTGACAGAAAAGCAGTCTTTAGGTAGTTTGGGGTTGGGATTTGTGAACCAGAGTCTGATTTAAACCATACTGTGACGGGGGGGTCTCTTATATTTTAGCATTCTTTGGACCAGACTCTTAAAACATTGTCACAGCAGTATCACTACTACCACATTACAAGATTGCTTCTTTGCACCCTGCACTCAGTTGGAAGGATTTCAAAACAAGCCCAAATTTATACCAAAATATTTGCCACGTGTTTCAGATAAGGTATCATAAACTTTGAACACAACATAAGAGATTAATGTTCAGCATTTCCTTTTAAATTCATTTACGTTTCTCCCTCCCTCTCCACTCTCACACTCATGCACCCTCATGTTTTATGTGACAGCACTGCTTTAGTACCTTCTATAAAATAGCCTTGGCCAGTGAGGCAAATACAACCACCTTATGAGGTGTGACCAACTTGTGAGTGCAGCCTTTGTCCTCTGCTGCTCTTTCCTGATGACACAGGAGCCCTTGTTGGCGCTGCAGCTTGGTTGACTCAGAGCTGGGAGTGAGCGAGCAGGGCAGACACATGGCATTTGTTGTCCTTCTGATCCCCTGCTTTGTGATCGGCACCGACGTTGCTTCCTCCTGCCAGAATGCCGACGACTTTGTGGGTGCCAGTTCTCCGGGGGACATTGTTATTGGAGGCTTGTTTGCAGTTCACAGCGAAATGCTGCATCCAGAAGAAGATCCCATCAAGCCAGTAATTCAGAATTGCGCTGGGTGAGTCATACTGGGAATTAACACATGTAGCAAAGAAGAGAGGACTGACATTTGGCATGTAGCTCTTCCATTAAGGTCAACAAATTCTGGTTCTCTTGCTTTGCTTAGTCTTTAAAAATTCCTTGAACATCACATAAATTTCACATAAATTATTGCAGAATGATAAAATACGGCCAAGTTGCAATAAAAAATCCTGTGGCCGACTGAGGAAGGGAATGAACATTTGATCCTATTTCAATCTTCAGAGATAATCAAATAGCCTGGGATGTTTATGTTGCAATCTGATTTCCGTGGAAATGCTGATTTGCTATAGGTCTGAAGGACTCTGTTGGGCAGCTATTCATTATTTGTTATGAAGCCGAACCTACATGATTTGAACACAGGCAGACTATTCCATTTTACCTAAGCCCATAGTAAAGTCTGCCTCCCATCTCTTGGGCATCTCAGTTATAATCTATGATAGTGCCTTGATAGTGGCATTGTAGTTATTTTTTAAATGACTATAAATATTACACTTGGAATTGCAATTGTGACTTTACTTTATAGGATAGCCTGCATATAAACACCTTGTCATGCATGCATTCTGTGCATCAGAATATTTATTCTGTTGGCTCCAAATCCTACTGTGCTTGAAACATCCATTTTTCTGGAATGCATAAAAAGTAAACCTTGTGAAATTTTATTTTAAGTATATAATAGACCTTTTCTAAGACCAGGAATTCCAAACACACATTTTTAAAAATTGAAATACAGGTGCAAATCCACAAATTTTATTTGAATTTTACAACTTAATCCCACATCTGAATCTAACAATCATCTAGGCATGCAGGTAACTATCTGGATTTATATCAAAATGTTGATTAAGTTGATAATTTTGTCTATCTTCCATTATTTTTCTATGGAAACATAAATTATCTTAGGTTCATCTGAAATTTAATTTAGTTCACAGGATTTGTAATCTTTAGAGAAGCTTGCCTGAGAGGAGGATTGGTTATAATGCAGACATTTTGTGCTAGCTCAGTTCTGATTAATCACCTATTACAACATCCACTGGAGAAGAGGGGAAATACCTAAGCTAACTTCATTAGGTCTGAAGAGTATTTTAGAAACACCAATGCAACCTCTAGAGACCTTGACCTCTGAAATATTTTCTTCTGTTCTGAAATATTTAGTACTTCCTTTTCTTTTCTTCATGCTTTTAGTGAAAGTAAATACATTTTTAAAAAAGACTTTGCTTCACCCTTGCTTCCAACAATGTTTGTCTAAAAAATAACACCTATGTTTCCTGACAGCTTTGAAATTCAGGTTTTTCTTCAGACCCTTGCAATGATACACGCTATTGAAACCATCAACAACTCAACGCTGTTATCTGGAGTTACTCTGGGCTATGAAATCTATGACACGTGTGCAGAAGTTACAAAAGCCATGGCGTCTGCTCTGAGATTTCTGTCTAAATTCAATTCTTCTGAGGATGCTGTGGAGTTCAAGTGTAACTACTCAAACTACATCCCAAGAGTCAAGGCAGTCACTGGAGCCAGCTACTCAGAGGTGTCGATGGCAGTGTCAAGGCTGCTGGCTTTGCAATTAATCCCACAGGTAGGTTTGAGGTAATTATTTTATTTTGGACAGAGTTTCAGATTTACCATGCTTAGAATAAAGGCTCTGTTCACAGGAATTCCAAAAGCCACATATTTACTACAGGGCAGGATTTGGTTAACCTAAGGACAGCAGGATGGGTGGGCTTCAGCTCCAAATGGAGGCCTTGATTCACTTGCCCAAACAAAGGCAGTAAGGGATATTTTATATACCTGAGGCACATTTACCCAAGTGCTTTTTCAGGATGCTGTTGGGCTCTTGTGCAGCCTGGCAGTACCTTTAGTCAGTCCTGGTTACACCAATGTGCCTTGGATGATACTCAAGGACTTTGTTCAGGCAGCAAAGTCACAGCTGCTATGTCCAGTTTGCCTGGTGGTGAACAGAACAATACTCAATCTCAAGCTAAAACAAAATAGAGACCAGATCAAATCTGGCCAGAAATTCAGGAATTCTCTCCTGCCCAAGAGAAATTAAATGTTAGAATCAGTTAAAAGTATGGACGGGGAAGTGAGGAAGATTACTCTAAAACAAAGATTTACTCCCGGTACTCTTCTAACAATTGTAGAAGTGAAAGAATACAACAGTTTAGATCCACACTAGTCCTTCCCAAAACATCCTTCTCTATTTCTGATCTCTCTAGGACTAGTACAGTCCCACATTTATATTTAGGCCTGTGCTTCTCTTCCTACTTTCACCTTTGTAAAAGAGTTGGGGTCAAGGTCAGGACTAAAAAGAAAGAAGCAGATTCATTTCCACACCATCCTCTCTTGCACTCCGGTTTTGGCAATAGACATAAATTAACCAGATACTTGGAAAAGACATAAAATCTAACATAACTTCTAACTGAATCTTCTCCTCTGCAATGGTAGGAAGTAATTCTGACCTCCAACGCCACCACAGGAGCTGTAGTAAGTATGAAAACTAAAATGCCACACTTGAACATAATCAAAAGGCAAGTGACTAAAAAAACCTGCATTAGGGCCTAGATTGTAAAAGGGACACAACAGATTTTTTGTATCAATAGCATCTACAATGTTCTGACACAGTAAGATTTGGTATTCCCTCCAGACAGGTGACTCTCATTTTGAAAAGTTTAGATTTATTCTTTAAGAACTGTCGACAATTATAGCATTTTGTATTATTGGTTACTGTTTGTTTGTTTGTCTGTGAGGTCCTTCCAACAGATTTAATGATCCTTTTGAAATATAATAATTAAATCTTGGTGAGAAAATATATATGTGTGTGTGAGCCATACTAACACACTCAGTGATAGGAAAATACTACAAAATATAAGAGTACTAGCAATTTGAATAGAGACTCAAAAAATAGCCAATATTTTGTTTTGAAGAGCATGTTGATGGTATTTGAACAGGGTAAATCAAAATCTTTATACCATCATTACTGTCGTATCCATTTTGAAAAGTTTTGTTCTCGGCCTTCACTGAATTATGTGGAAGAGAGTGAAAAACAAAGTATAACTGGTGCTGGGCACAAGTCTGCATCCTTAGAGCAGGGAGAGAGAACTTTGGCTGCAGCTTGTCGGTGCTCACTCACAGGAGGAGGGAGCCCAGGTCGGGTGGGAAAAAGGAGCAGTCATGGCAGCTTTGGATCTCTGGGCATCCTTTGGAGTGGACCACATCCATAACTGAATTGTTCGCTCTTCCTAGGTCAGTCCTGCATCATCAGCTGAAATCCTCAGTGACAAAATCAGGTTTCCTTCTTTCTTCAGGACTATCCCCAGTGATTTTCACCAGACAAGAGCGATGACCCGCTTGATCTGTGAGTCTGGGTGGAACTGGATCGGAGTAATTGCCACTGACGATGACAATGGGCGGTTTGCTCTGGAGAGCTTTGGGGTCCAGGCCATGGCAAACAACGTTTGCATAGCTTTCAAAGAGATGCTGCCAGCCTATCTCTCTGACAGCACCTTTCACACCAAAGTTGATCGTGCAATTGAGAAGATTGTCAAGGAAACAAGAGTAAATGTTATTGTTGTCTTTATGAGACAGTTCCATGTGCTCAAACTATTCAAGAAGGCAATTGAGAGGAATGTTAATAAAATCTGGATTGCAAGTGATAACTGGTCAGCTGCAGTCAAGATCAGTACAATTCCCAATATCAGACATCTGGGAACCGTTGTGGGATTTGGATTTAAAAGTGGAGACATCTCCTCATTCCAAGAGTTTCTGAGAAACCTTCATAAAAAGCCCACTGAAAACAACAAGTTTTTACATGAATATACTATGCTTTTGTCAGTCTGTGCACACCTGGAATATCATGATTTTCAAAGCTGCATTGCAAACCAGTCCCAGGATGATCTGTTGGAAAATGATGGGAGTAAACCTCAGATCTGGAAAGATGATTTTTTGAATGCTAACATTGAACCAGGATTTATCCATAGTACTATACTTGCAGTCTATGCCATAGCTCATGCCATTAAAGGGCAATGCAAAGACAGAGACTGCAAGGATCCATCTGCCTTCACTCCCTGGGAGGTATGATGCTAATTCTTTCAGGTCTCACTCTCTCTGCCTAACTTTCATCTCATTTTTGCTCCCATGTTCCTGGAGATAAAAGCTTGGTCCTTTTACTAGTTGACTTTTTATCAGCTAGTCAACTAGTAGTGGTTGATCCCGTTGCTGTAAACTACTCTGATCCACATCAAGTGTGCTCTTGAGAGATGGGGATACTGCAGGATAGGAGCATTCACCAATGAGTTTCAATTTTCCTCTCTCTCTTTCTCTCATCGTTGTATCTGTTTTGTCTTAATTCAAGTGTTTTCCTCTATGAGTCTCTACTTGAAACTGAAAATGCAATACATTACTCCTCTGTCTGATCTTGACTTATATATAAAGACATAATCTTTAAGATGGGTGAGGTACTCGTTATCACGCTCTGCTGGGTGGGAAAAGAAGAGGAAAAATCAGACAAGTAAACCTGACCTGACCTTTTACCCAAGAACCTGCTCAGGACTATTCACTTTTACACACTTTTACTCAGAGGATTAAACAAATGCTCATTTAAAAGTCAAACAACCTCTGAAGCACTCTGATTTGCTCTGACCTCTTATCCTAGGTCAGGGCAGGTCAAATCAAGATATAGGATTTGAAAAAAAAACCCCAACCTATAACCCAGTAACAATCAGACTCGTACATGAATTAGTAAATATTAAAGGGACAAATTCAGTAGTGCTTTGTAGAAATGCAGCTTTATGGAGCTACATTTACATCATAACTGAACTAAATCCCAAACCATCCAAATTAAAACTCCTTTTAATTTGTTAAGCACTCATGAAGAGAACTGAAGGACATAATTATTTCCTCTGTGATATCTTCATAACATGTTTCTTCTACATGAAAATTCAACCTCTAGGAAGGGAGATATATATGCACAGAAAAATCTTAGGATCCAAATAATCCCTATCACAGATCTCCATATACAAGGAAAAAATAGAGTGATTGATGTTACAGACTTTCCAAAAATAATAACCAGTTACACCAAAACATTGTTAAATTTTAGCCCCTTCTGTCTGAAGCTCAAGATGTATTCAAAAAGCTCTGGTGTTCTCATGTTGTTAGAGAAACTGGAAAAGTAGAGATGGGAAAAATTAAATGACTAGTCTGAGTATATATAATTTAAAAAAAGTCCTATTCAGTTCCACACAACTATGCAGCATCCAAATCAAATGCACCAATCAAATTGGTTAGAAACACACTGGTTCTTCATAAATTTTATAAACACTCAAAAAAATTACATTATACATGAAAAGATGGCATATTATATACACCAGATGTGTTACATAAATTTGAGAAAGGTAGTATATGGAGGTAGTACATTGAGGTAGTATACCTGTCAGCACATTTGTTAAATGCTATGAATATTACAAATGGACCCATGTAGCAGCAAGATTTTCAAATGCAGTTGAACTCAGCCTTTCACCAAACACTGAATTTTTTTCTTGTCAGTTATTTACTGTTGCCAAAATTCACTAGGCCTGCAAAATAATAAAGCTTTTGCTTCTATTAAGACCCATGGCAGCTAATGGGAGTACTTCTGTGATCTCCCCATGAACTGGGAGTGAGGACTTATAATGTGCCTTAACCTGTCCTTTTCTAGATTCACACAGACCTTTTTAATCTGTTTGTGATGAGGGAGGCAGAAATTTTCCCCTGTTGCACAGAATGGATTGCAATGTGAAGCTGGACAGTCGCCTCACTAAAGCATCCTTGGTTTGGTATTTCCTGTGACCTATAAAATACGGCCTTGCTGTTTATTGCCATTGTACCATTGATCTCCCCATCTGAGCCAATTGGCACATATTGTTCATTGACTATTAACAGCTCTGAGTCTCACCTTGCCATACACAATTTCAGTCAGAGTCTCATCTGGGAACAGTGATAGATACTCCCAGACACCCTGGGGGAATTGACTCTGGAAGCAAATGTTGCCCAGATTGACTCTGCTGACAGTAAAGTAACAAAAGGAGCAGTACCCACCACTGTTCTTTCTTTACAAGAAGGGGAGTGCTAAAAGGCTCTTACTTTTTGCAAGCAAAAATATTTTCTATCTGAACATCATACCAAAATTTTCAAGGCTGAAAAAAAAATTATGATTATGATTTTATGAAACTATGGGGGTTTTTTAATAATAGATTTTTAAGGCCAACAGAATTGTCTGTATAATGTAATTCTGCAAACAAAATTAATTTGAATTTTAATACTTCCCCTAGTCCTAAAAGCATTTCTTTTTGATATTATCATACGTGTGTTAAACTACTCAGTTTGTCACACTGACATGATACTGGTGTATGTTATCATTCCTTACACTTATGTGCAGCTCCTTGAAGAACTTAAAAAAGTTATAGTCATTGATAATGGTAAGGAAGTCAAGTTTGACTCCAATGGAGATATGAGCAGCAGTTATGATGTCCTTCTTTGGAAAGAAATTGATGGTCACATGGAAATCATCACTATGGCAGAGTATGACGCAGAGAAAGGTGGATTTATCTTTGAGGATGAAGAGAAAAAAAAAGATTTTCTGGCTTTAAAGGTAACTTTTAATTTGTTGACATAACGTGTGAAATTTGTTTCATATACTTTTTCTCCCTCCAGCATTTACAACTGAAGCATGTGTCAGCCAGAAATCTCTCGTGTGGTTTAATGTTCTCCTTTCAGAGCAAAGAATCCTTTCTGAGTTTATTCAACCCCTTTCATGCACCCTGAGATGCATGTTAGCCTGTGAGCAGGCTCAGTGATTTAAAATTTATTTATTTCTGTCCTTCTTTGTGGTGCAAGGAAATGTCTCCACCTCCTTGTAAAAACCATCTTGGAAGGAGAGGTGATTGCAGTGTGCCTCAGGACAGATCAGTTGACAAAAAATTGTCTTTGGATGGAGGACCTGAAGTGAGACCTCTAGGGAAGGCTCTGATCACACACCCAGGAGTGGAGCTTCATGGCTGAGGGATAAGCTGGCAAGGGTCAGAAATGTCAGACATGCAGTACAGAGCACCCTCCAAAGTGTCTTCCACAGGCCAAAGTGTCCCTCCTGGGCTCAGAGCAGCTGAGCAAAGTATCAGGATCTCATTTGTGAAGCAGTTCACTCAAATTCCTCCTCAGATGCTTCTGTGCATTCTTTGAAGATGATCCTCTGCAGTCTAAATACAGGTCCAAAGCTGAATGAAAGACTTTGATCTAGACTTTAAAGGTACATACAAATCCAGTGATTGGCATTCAGGCCCCAAAACTAAAATTATCAGGTAAATAATGCCCCATTCTATTACTTGTTGACTGTGTGGAGAAAATACAAGAAATATGTACCCTACACTGTTTTTCCTAACAGAATTTTCAGATTTCCTTAAAATGCGTATGATACAAAAAAAAAGATACAAATTTCAAAAATCCTGAAGGTTTATATTAATGTTCCTTTGTAATTAGCTGTGCCTGAGATGATGATCTCTTTTTTTCTTCCCTCTGCACGCTGCAGAAGGTTCAGTCAACATGCTCCCAGCACTGCAGGCCAGGCCAGGTGAAAAAGATTACAGAAAGTCCACACACATGCTGCTATGAGTGTGTTTACTGCCCAGAAAATCATTACAGCAATCAAACAGGTAAAAACTTTTTATCCAAATGAAGGTTTATTTATACATCAATGCATTGTTTTGTTTGCTGCTTTGACAACCTTGGGTTAAATTTTGGAATAATTTAAATATTTGTTTAAATATTTGTTTATGCTCAGTTTTCCATAAAACTTGGTATAAATGCTTCTTAAAAGGCCAAGTTTAAAGCAATTAGATTGTTCCACTGACTAGCACTATCCTTTGTTAGGATGGAAATTCTGGCTGATTTATCACTGAGATTGATTCTCATTAAACAGAAACTTTCCTCCCTGTCTTTCCATAGTATACCCAGTCCAGTAAGGAGAAATTTCTTGACTTTGAGGGTGGTGAGGCACTAGGACAGGTTGCCCAGAAAAGTTGTTGTGGTTGCCCCATTCTTAGAAGTGTTCAATGCCTGTTTGGGTGGAGCTCTGAGCAACCTGGTGTAGTGAAAGGGGTCCCTGCCCCTGGCACAGGAATTGGAACTAGATGGTCGTTGAAAGTCCCTTCCAACCCAAACCATTCTACAAGCCTATGAATATATAAAGCTCAAGAACTATGTATTTTGCTTAGCAGCACATTTTGTGTCTTACTACAGAGTACTGTGTAGTTTGATATAACTGTACAATAATATTTTCTAGTATCAAAGATGTATACTTTACCACTGGCTCTTATAGGTTTAAGCAAAATTTTTTAAAGGGAAAAATTAAATATGGAGGAGAGTGATGGAATTAAGAAAATTAAGGTAGCATGTACTTTTAATATCCTGAGAGCAGAAGAAAAGTAGATTTTATCTTCTTATTCAATTAATTGTGTAATTTCTCCATATCAGAGGGTAGTAATTGCAAAGCAAAAGTACTTTTCAAATCATAACCTAAAGCAATGTTTGCTCTTGTTGTATTTCAAAAGTATCTGTAAAGAGAATGCTGGGGTATTTTCTTGTTAAAATAGACAAAGGAAAGAAAAATAGTTCAAATTTTTGCAAGAGAATTGATTACTCTCGAGTCATTGTTCAGGTTTCAATTAAAGTTTGCCTGTCCAGATCTCCGGCCAGGTCACATTTTATTGGTCATTGACAAGCAGGACAGTTTTAGAACCTTGGTCATTTTCCCTCCTTGCCCCTGGCTGCAGGCAGGGAGCTCCAGGCATTTGTCCTTTGCCCGTTGTGCCACTGCCACCGCAGCCACCGCAGCCCTGCAGCTCCTCCACCTGGACAGCGACAGCAGGAGTCAGAAACAGCCAGATCCATCTTTTCCCTTTAGCATCCCTTCCCACGTTGCTCCTGTGTATCTCAGGTCCCTACAATCTGCTTTGCAGTTCATTAACTTTGGGTTTCTAAGATATCTTCCTTTTTTCTGCTTCCAGATATGGATTACTGCTACCGATGTAACAACAAAACCTACTGGGCTCCCATCAACAGCACCACATGCTTCAGGAAGGCAGTCTATTTCCTGGCCTGGACTGACTGGTTTGCTATCTTCCTCCTCCTCCTCTCTGCTTTTGGGGTTGTGTTGGTTTTGTCCATTTGTGTAATATTTACCAAAAAATTGGACACACCAGTAGTAAAGGCGTCTGGTGGTCTGACTGTCTGCTACATTATTCTCTTCAGCCACTTCTTAATTTTTTTAAGCACTGTCTTCTTCATAGATGTACCCACAGAATTCAAATGTAAAACTAGGCAAGCACTCTTTGGCATAAGTTTTACACTGTGCATTTCATGTATTTTAATAAAGTCACTAAAAATTTTACTAGCTTTCAGCTTTGATCCCAAGCTTCAAAATTTCCTGAAATGCATGTATAAACCTGTTCCCGCTGTGCTCACCTGTACTGGAATACAAGTTATCATTTGCACCTTCTGGCTAATATTTAGCACACCTTTTGTAAATCAAAATTTCTCAATCCCAAGAACAATAATTCTGGAATGCAATGAAGGGTCTATTGTAGCTTTTGGGATTATGTTGGGCTACATTGCTGCCCTAGCATTTATTTGCTTCATATTTGCCTTTAAAGGTAGGAAGTTACCAGAGAATTACAATGAAGCTAAATTCATCACTTTTGGCATGCTTATTTACTTTATAGCATGGATTGTATTTATCCCTGTCTATGCAACTACATTTGGCAAATACTTGCCAGCAGTGGAAATCATCGTTGTTTTAATATCTAATTATGGAATCCTCTGCTGCACTTTTCTTCCAAAATGCTATGTCATCATTTACAAGCAAGAAACAAACACAAAATCTGCCTTTCTCAAAATGGTTTACACTTATTCTTCTAAGAGTGCAGGCAGCGTTGCTGTTAGTCAGGTTTCTTTAGATTCAAAATCTTCCAGCCTCCGAGCTACTATCACAGACCCATGTAAAACTGAGAATGACTCTGTCAATGGAAACTGCCATTTCCAAGTGCCTGGGCAGCAGCTAATAAAAGGCAAAGTTCTTCCTAAAAATGCTGCAAGGACTATGGTCAGGAAAAGAGTCTCCAGCATATGACTGGCCAGTGTTAAAGTACTGGAAGTTAAAAAGCCATTTTAGGGAGCCATTTCTCTTTCAGATCGCTGTCCTTTTGGTATCTCCAAGGAGGGCAGGCCACGTGAAACACCTTTTCTTCTATTTAGGCAGTTATCCATTACCATATCTGAAAGGCTTTCCTGGCTGACAGAGTCCATCCCTTGCTCCTGCAAGCTCCCTTCCTTTCTCATCTGGCCCACACAGACCTCTGGGAACCCATTCTGCAACCTCCCTCCCTCAAGTGAGGCAGAAGCATCACAAAATTATTATTTCTCACAGTCATGTAAGTGGGACCACGTGAGTTTCCCATCTTCTTTTGCCTCTTTGATGCTCAGTTGTTTAAGGAGCTCTTCTTCTCATCTACCCCCATTTTACAGATCAAAGAGAAGCTTGTCCCAGCCTTTGTTTGCCAAGATAAACAAGTCCAGTCCTTTAGTCTCCCCTTTTAAGATAGGGTTTCCATTCTCTTGAACTTCCAAAAGTAACTCTTTTCATCTGATACCAGTGAATCTTTTTTTTCCTCCCCAAAACTGCACACCTTATTCCAGATGAGTACTGTAGCAACATTTAAGGTTCCTTGTGTTTACCAGTATGTTAAAGAACTAGAGACAGATCTATAAAAAATTAGAGAATTCTTATGGAGCTCTGTAGTTATACATATGTTCATCTGCCTTTTTTCCCCATACTCAGAAGAAACACACTGATTCACCTCATGCACCTCCTCTGATGCAGGAGGAGAGCGAGCCCCAGGTGTCCTCTTATTTGAGAGTGTAAAGTCAATGTGTAATGTCAAAACTTAAAACCACAAATTGATTCCTCCTCTTAGCATAAATAATGTTATGACAAGTATCAGCATGAGTCCCTCCTGGAAAATTTAAGGGGGTTGATTATATTTTAAAAAATGTTATTTTTAATAAGAATGTGACAATGCATCATTATGATACACAGAAATAGCACAGGGATGACCTGGCATGGTCTTCACTAAATGAGTCTCTGCTCCGTAGCTCCATGAGCACAGCTGTGCTGAGCCTTCGGTGTGAGCAGCAAAGGGCACATTCAGAGAAGAAGAAATTTTTCTGTCAGGGTACTGGTACCACAGAGCTTTTACAGACAAAGCTTAAACAGCAGAGCTACATTGTCAATACAGGAACAGGAAAATAATTTTCCATATTCATAAAGCCCAGAACATAGAAACTTTGCTCTTTTAAGTTCTGTGCCATGTTACAGTAAAATAATACTAAAATCCTTGATATTGTGTATCTACAAAAATATTTTGAAGTTATTTGAATGGCAAGAGTGCAATTTACATACAGACTTGTGTAGTTACATATGTTCTGTTGCTGATTGGAAGAATGAAGTTTTATGTGAATATATTTATATGTTGAATGTTGTTTATACTTCAGTTGTTGCAAATTCTTTTCGGTAAATGAGGTTACATATGATAAGGTTAAAATGCCTGCAATTTGACTGCCAATGCAGCAAGAACTCTTTCCCTAAAAGAGAGAAGCAAAGCTCACATTGCACGACTGTCAGAAACCAGCTGGTAAGAAAAGTTAATTTGCTTGGAATGTTGCACCTGTATTTATTGTTTTCAAAAGTGAGTGTAGCATACCTTGAAGCTATACAAAAGGGAATGATTAAAGCCATATTGTTATTTAAAATTGAGTTTGCTTATTTAATTTCCTTACCTCTCCCCATGAGCTTCTGTTTGGCCTTGAACAAGAGCAACACATGCACCTGTAAGGTGTTTCACTGAAGACCTCCGTCTGCTTAGAAACAGCCTTTAGATTGAAATCTGTGTATGGTAGGGGATTCATCCTGCAGGACACTGAGGAGAGTGTCTTGATGAACAGGGCCTGGTGACAGCAGTGTGAAGGTCTCTATCGAGGTATCTCTGAGGAAAGACATCACATGTGGCAGAATTTCAAAGGGGTCCTACACGCTCCATCTATTTCTGCAGCTATTCAGGTCTTCTGTGCAAAGAACAGTCCATGGTGGAGGAGAGAGGATGGAACAGGTTTGTGAGCTTGACTTGGCAGCAAAACAGAGACATTATACCAAGATGTATTACATGTTTCTAAATGCCTTGTCTGCAAGAAGCAAGTGATCATATGTAGGTAGAACATAAAGGGATTGTGCTACCCTATACAGAGGATATGAAAAGGCTTAAAATAGGAATTCATTATGCTAAAGGAGCATTTGTGCACATTACCCTGCCCAGAGCAGTAATCTAACTACTCCTCTTACCAGTCATGAGGACATTAAATGAGCCTGAAACAGATTTTTCATCCCCAGAGCACAGAACAGGAATCACCTTCCAGAGTCATAGCAAAGTCTTATCCTGGTGCTGTCAGAGCCATGGCCCATAGATCAGGCCATGTGAGGCCAAAGGACCAGCTCTTTTTTCTGGCTCAGAGCACACTCTGCTTGCTTACTTTGGAAAGATCCTGAAACAACTACTCAAAAAGCTTACATCCCACAGGCACGTTTTCCATCTCTGAGAGCAATAGAGAGAGCAAATATCTCCAAATACAGTGCTGTTCCCAGAGAAATCAAATGTGAAAATGCTGTTTGTTGAGGTCAGCAGGAGGCTGCTCTGGATGTAAACATTATTTAACCTCTTTAGGGCTTACATAATTCATTGTTAATTATGCTAAATGATGATTTCTGAAGCCACTATCATACAATGTACAATATCTTCAGGGAGAATGAAGACCATGAAGGCCATCAAATGTTTGAAGTCCTCTTTTCCAGGGCATAATTCCCTCAAGATTTCAGTTGCTCTGGCTGTGTAGATGACTTTCAGCTGCCCACAATTTTTACAGCAGTTCTTCGGTGAATGCTGGAAATTACGTGAGTTCCGGGCTTCCTCCCAGCAGCTCTGCTGATGGTCATTGGAAATACAGTAACTCTGAATGTGTGAGTGACCATCAGGAGAGGCAACTAACAGTGTTTGGGATGCTGCTCCTGATGTGCGACACTGAGCCCAGCCCAGATGTGCTGAGCCTTCCTACCCTTCCCAGCTGTGTCTTCAGGGACAGGGAGCACTGCTTGACACTATGCCACTCTCTTGGAGCAAAGGTAAAGTATCACCCTCTAGGTCATTTCTGTTGATGTGTCTTCATCTCTTTGACAACGTTCTGAAAGAGGGCACAGCTGCTCAAGGAGTCTGTGTGTATGTGTGTGTGTGTGTGTGTGTGTGTGCACAAAGAGGTGCATCTCTTCCTTTTTGTTACATGCTCTGCTCCTGAGAAAAAGACAGCTCGTGATTTTGGCTACAAACAGTTCAAAACTCCTCTTTAGTGCTGTCACACTGAGCACAGGACTTAAGCTGTTGCCAGACAGTGATCCATCCCTGGGGAGCGGGACTTCCTCTCTTCATCTGCAGCCATTCTGGCTTTGGCTGATGCACGTAAAATCTTCCACTGCTTGGTGCATCAGACACAGTTCTGTTGAGACAGACTTACACGGTCACAAGTATCATGCTGACACAGGCTGTTGCTTAGTAAATGTCTGTTCTATGCAGACTTCTCTGAACATTCTTTCAGGTTTTTTTTGTTTGGTTTCTTTTGGGGTGGTTTTTTTTTGTTGTTTTTTGTGTTTGTTTCATTTTATATTTTAATAAAACTCTGTCCAGGATGTGAAAGGAAAAACAAAAAAAAAGTTGTTCAGTTGAAGTAGGTGGAAAAGCCTATGATGAGAATCAGTATGTTTGAGCCTTCTGAAAGCAGTAAAATGACAGAAACACAGATTTAGGCAGGTTTGTGTCACAGAACTTATACTCTACATAGAATCATAAAGTGGTTTCGGTTGGAAGGGACCTTAAAGATCATCCAGTTGCCATGGGCAGAAATACCTTCCACTAGACCAGACTGATCAATGCCCCATCCAACCCTCCAGGGATGGGGCATCCACAACTTCTCTGAGCAACCTGTGCCAGTGTCTACCAGCCTCACAGGAAAGAATTTCTTCCTAATCTAAGCCCATTTTGATTCAGTTTAAAGCCATTACTCCTTGTAACAGGTGTATAGGAATCACTACATGCCCTTGTAAAAAGGCATTTACCATCTTTCTTGTGGGTCCTGTTTAGGCACTGGAAAGTGCTGTAAGGTCTCCCTGGAACCTTCTCTTCTTCAGGCTGAATAACCCCCAGCTCTCTGTCTTCACGGGAGAGGTGCTCCTGGCCTCTGGTCATTTTTGTGGCCCTCCTCAAGACTTGCTCAGCAGGTGCACGTCCTAACATGAAGCTGAACTACCGCGTCTGTTTCTTTAGCCGAGTGTTGTCTTGGACGCTGACCTTTCCACACTAGAGCTGCAATCCGTGAGTGCGGTAGGTGAACAGGACGCNGGCTGCCCGGTGGGGCAGCCGCCGGTGGCACCGCAGCTCGGGTGGTCCCCAGGGTTCTCCTGCTGGCTTGGGTACCCACACCCGCGGGCGGCGGGGAGGTCGAATCAGACTCGCAGAAACACTCGCTGCGTGCGGGGACATTCCAGAGACGGCGCGGAGGTGACTCTGTGTAGCCGAGACCTGGAGATCGAATCCCTAAATTACTCTTCCAACGAACAGAATGGATAGGGTTTTTCCCTTCCACCGGTTACTATCAGTCATAATTCTCTCTTAGTGCACGGTTTACAAAGTGGGTTTTTTTTCGTACTCTTAAAGCTGAGCAGGCTCACAAGGTGGTTGCAAGTTACAAACCTTCGAAGTTTGACAAAAAAATCCTCCTCTGGACTGGACGTTTCAAGACAGAAGAAGAGATTCCTCTGAGGATCTCGTAAGTGCACTGGCATTTTTCAAGGGTGATATGGAACTGAAGGGAAAGCAGTGGTGTGATCCTGATCTGGGGAAAATTTAAAGCTTTTCCACAGAGTTTTAAACGGTTGGTTTTACAACACAGAGACTTGGAAACAAATTAGAGGGCAAGAGAATTTCCTGTCCTGGTTAGAGGTTAAGATGAGAAAATGTTCCTTGCTGGAGTCCCTAGAGCCTGGGATTCAGAACTGGATCTATCTGAGTAGACAGCCTTGGTTACATCTATGTACTGGCTTGTTTGTTTTGCTTATTCCTAATGTGCAGAGAAGGATGTTATTGGTAAACAGTATTTTCTGTTTATAGTTTGCATAAACTGGTCTAAAGGAGCTGTCATTGAATGATTACATACAACAAATTATTTTTTATTATAGAATTTGAGCAATAATAGAGAAGGAGGTAATGAGAGGAGCATCCCTCATCAAGGAATACTGAGTACTTGACATAGCCTTAGTCTCCTTTTCTTGCTGACCCACTGGACTGGATGATCTTTGAAGGTCTCTTCTCACATAAAACACACAGACTCTACAGTTCTCTGACTTCCTGAAAATTAGCAACTCCTAAGGGAGTCAAGCACTAAACACCCCAAACACCTCTAATGCTTAAGACTCACTTTTCTTAGGATGTTAAGATAGCGTGTTAGACATCTCTCCCGGACGCTACTTTTTATCATCACAGTATGTCCCTGCCTTGGGTGACACGTTGAGAGTAAGCAGTGTGCAGAGCTGTGTAAAGCAACAGGTACGTCCTCTCCCTATTCTTGCTGGTTCCTGACAGTTTCACTGGAGTTTGCTGAGCTGCATAGTGGCTTTCTGGACAGTCTAACCTCTTGCACTGTTAGTTTCATCATCTTCCTCTAGAGGAAGGTTCAGACATGTCTTAGAAGCTGTAGATGCTATTCAAGTTCTTGGGAGGTGTTTACAAAGACACATTGCATTTGCCAGTCATACAGACACATGCACAAAAATCACTCCTTTCTGGCCTGGCGGGTGAGTGTCACCACTGAGCTTTCTGGGTGAGCAAAGTATTTTTAGAACTGTAAGACCATAAATAGCAATATACTAGAAGTAGTTAATTGTTAGACATTGAGGCTGAACAGTGGCACTGTTTTAACTTTTGTCTAAAAAAGAATTGCAGTGTTGCCACCTGTGGACACAACTTAACTGCTGAAGATAGTTTGTACTATGAAACAAATCTGCAGTCTTTATTCAAGGTTGTTGTGGTTTGTTTTTTCAAAAAAACCCCAGCTGTTGCTGACTTCAGCAGATGTTTACCTGGAGCCCTGATTAAGGACTGAATAGTAAAGGCCCTAATATGCAATTAGGGAAGAATATTGTAAGATCTGTTTTCCTTAAAGCAGATGCAGAAAGAATGGAGAAAGTGAAAATCTGCCTCAGAGGAGTTTCAATTAGTGCACTGTGAAATATAATTAGGCTAATACATCAGACTAATAACATTTATGGTTTTGCTTTTCTTGCCACAAATGGATTATTGGATTAATGATCCTACATGCCAGTCTGATGTGCAGTTTGTTTTGAAGATGATTTTTATCATTGCATAAACCAGAAGCAGTTCCTTAGAACTGCAGGCATTGTTAGTCACCTGCAAGAAACAGAGCGTGCACAACATGCTCCTGTGTGTGCTGGCAAGGAAGGGATGGCACAGCACTGCCACTCGTGGGACCTGTCCTCTTGCACCACATTGAACCTTAGAGCAAAGCACTGCAGACCTCAACCCTGGTGCAGGCTTTCATGGGCACTATAAAACCCCCAGCTCTACCCTATCCCCTCACGCTACTCTTTAAAGTAAATCTAAAGGTTTTTTGGAGGAAAGAGCATTACACCATGTTTGCTTAGAACACAAAATCAATTCTTTATGCAACTATTCTTTTCACACATATAGTTGTGGGTTTATACATACGTATAAAACATGTATTTATATCTTACAAATATTTATATATCTATATATATTATGTATTCNGTGGGTCCTGTTTAGGCACTGGAAAGTGCTGTAAGGTCTCCCTGGAACCTTCTCTTCTTCAGGCTGAATAACCCCCAGCTCTCTGTCTTCACGGGAGAGGTGCTCCTGGCCTCTGGTCATTTTTGTGGCCCTCCTCAAGACTTGCTCAGCAGGTGCACGTCCTAACATGAAGCTGAACTACCGCGTCTGTTTCTTTAGCCGAGTGTTGTCTTGGACGCTGACCTTTCCACACTAGAGCTGCAATCCGTGAGTGCGGTAGGTGAACAGGACGCCTTCTCCGGAGCACCGATCCTCGCCGGGTGTCGGCAGCCGTCCCACCTCGCCTCGCCTCTCCTCCGGGTGCGGCTGGAAGGGTTCGCGGGGTGGGGTGGGGCGGGGCGGGGCCGCTCCCGCTGCGGCAGAGGTTCCGGCCGAGGCAGAGGGTCCTGCCGGGGTAGACGATCCCGCCAAGGCAGAGAGTCCCTCCGAGGCAGAGGGTCCTGCAGGAGCGGAGGGTCCCGCTGTCCCTCGCCATCCTCGCCATGCTGGCGGCGCGCCTTCGCCCGGGCCGGCTGCTGTCCGCCGCGCCGCTCCGCCCGCCC
>VZTZ01026493.1:0-43698 GCA_013400955.1 Drymodes brunneopygia | reverse complement strand
CATAGTGGCTTTCTGGACAGTCTAACCTCTTGCACTGTTAGTTTCATCATCTTCCTCTAGAGGAAGGTTCAGACATGTCTTAGAAGCTGTAGATGCTATTCAAGTTCTTGGGAGGTGTTTACAAAGACACATTGCATTTGCCAGTCATACAGACACATGCACAAAAATCACTCCTTTCTGGCCTGGCGGGTGAGTGTCACCACTGAGCTTTCTGGGTGAGCAAAGTATTTTTAGAACTGTAAGACCATAAATAGCAATATACTAGAAGTAGTTAATTGTTAGACATTGAGGCTGAACAGTGGCACTGTTTTAACTTTTGTCTAAAAAAGAATTGCAGTGTTGCCACCTGTGGACACAACTTAACTGCTGAAGATAGTTTGTACTATGAAACAAATCTGCAGTCTTTATTCAAGGTTGTTGTGGTTTGTTTTTTCAAAAAAACCCCAGCTGTTGCTGACTTCAGCAGATGTTTACCTGGAGCCCTGATTAAGGACTGAATAGTAAAGGCCCTAATATGCAATTAGGGAAGAATATTGTAAGATCTGTTTTCCTTAAAGCAGATGCAGAAAGAATGGAGAAAGTGAAAATCTGCCTCAGAGGAGTTTCAATTAGTGCACTGTGAAATATAATTAGGCTAATACATCAGACTAATAACATTTATGGTTTTGCTTTTCTTGCCACAAATGGATTATTGGATTAATGATCCTACATGCCAGTCTGATGTGCAGTTTGTTTTGAAGATGATTTTTATCATTGCATAAACCAGAAGCAGTTCCTTAGAACTGCAGGCATTGTTAGTCACCTGCAAGAAACAGAGCGTGCACAACATGCTCCTGTGTGTGCTGGCAAGGAAGGGATGGCACAGCACTGCCACTCGTGGGACCTGTCCTCTTGCACCACATTGAACCTTAGAGCAAAGCACTGCAGACCTCAACCCTGGTGCAGGCTTTCATGGGCACTATAAAACCCCCAGCTCTACCCTATCCCCTCACGCTACTCTTTAAAGTAAATCTAAAGGTTTTTTGGAGGAAAGAGCATTACACCATGTTTGCTTAGAACACAAAATCAATTCTTTATGCAACTATTCTTTTCACACATATAGTTGTGGGTTTATACATACGTATAAAACATGTATTTATATCTTACAAATATTTATATATCTATATATATTATGTATTCCTATGATGAATTATGAAAGGAAAATGGTGCACAGCCAGTACTATTGTGAACGTCTTAAAAACTACTTTGAAGTTTAATGTCTGACTTGGAAAACCTTAGCTGAACGTTTTGGGACAATTTTCATGATTTCCTGTCCTGCTGGTTCTCAGGGCCACATTGCCAGCTCAGAAGAGAGGAAGGAGGGTGGAAATGGGAGCTGTACCAAGGCAGAGTGCCGCGCTGTAAAACACCTCCTTTGCACCAACTACTGCCAAACAGAGGGCAGCAGTTTTCACTGCTTATGCCTTTGATGAGTAGCAAAAACAATCCTGTAGATTGTTCTTGTTTATGTGTGTTCCTGAAATAGTGAGGTGGCTGACATCAGCTGCCCGCTTTCTGTCAGGCTGCTGCTTTAATGAAGAACTAAAACCTCTAACTCATAGTAGTACAAACTGCTTTAATCAACAAAGGATGTAAAGTCCTCAGACTACAAAACAACATCTGAACAGGTTAGATATAGCAGTAATAGATTTCTAAAGTTAATTTTGAATAAAGGGAACTTGTTTTTTACTCCATCCATCTGACTCCACATACACATTTTCATCTGTTTTAAATAGATAACCCCGCTTAATTTTCACGTTTAGAGTTTAAGGTGTGATTTCCGGTGTATTTACCCCAGGCATTGAAATGCAAACATTTATTGCCTGAGCAATTTTTTTTTCCAGCTTAAAAAACCCCAAAACAGTCTAAATCCGCTAAATGTTGCGTTGCCACGGGAAATGGATTAGGATCAGAAAATGACTGATATATAATTAACCGCAGCAAGCTGAAGAGGCTTGTTTCAGAAGCTAATTCTATATTTATTTTTAAATTGTGATGCTTTGAAGAGATACTTTTCTGTTTTGTAATGACTCAATTAAACTACTTTAATTGCAGGCCAGAGATGATAGACAAGGCAAGAAACAAAGCTCGAGTGAAAGCCTGTTATATCATGATTGGGCTCTCTATTGTTGCCTGTTTTGCAGTGATTGCTTCAGCTAAGAAGGTATGACTGTGTAGCATACTTTAAAATGATGGAATTCTGTGAAAAGCACACAACCAAGAGCAGCAGCTTACAGCCGCCCAAGTTTTAGCTAACCTAGTCTCCGTCACCCCCTGCCACACCTATGTGGCTGTTGCCCATTCCCAAGGTTGGGCAGCGTTCCCTGGCTGCATCCTCACTCCTACGCTGTTCCTTTCTCAGGCTGCTGCACGTCACGAGTCCTTAACGAGCTTGAACTTGGCAAAGAAGGCCAAGTGGCGGAAGGAGGCTGCGCTGGCCGCGGAGGCAAAGACAAAGTAACAAAGTCGGAAATGCTGAGTGTCCTCTGAGGAGCAAAATTAACTGCTGCTGAGAGCAATTAGTGAGTTTCACCCCTAAATGGACAACTGTAGTATGTACACCTGGAGCCAGTAAGGGCAGCTACAGCACCACAAAAAGAAAGGGAAGGTCTCTTTCATTAGGCTGATATTCAGGATACTTGTTGCATACAATTAAAATTATTTAGGATGTTTTGCTTATGATTAGAAGCAGTAATTAATTTTAAATGAGATGACGTAGTTTCCCAAGAGTATCAGGTATCTTCAGTTAGATAATCACAAAGCATTTAAACCCAAGAAGTTTTCTGTCTGCTGACAGTGCATAGTTATTCAGTGCACAAATCTGCCACTTTGAACGCATTTGCATCAATGCTGTATTCAAAACGGCCTTTGCATTTTTTAGTTTTAAGAAGCAACACTTACTGAATCACTAAATAAATACAATAAACATCTGTAAAATAGGTTTTATTGGTTTCTGTATGGTATTTGGAGATTTAACATTCCATAATATTGCATACTACTTATATGTGTTCTGTTACAGTAATGGGCCTTTGGCCTGGATTTAAAGATGCACTATTACTATCTGAAGTTAATACAGGTAATTTAGTTTCCACACATTATATGAAGATATTGTGCCATAAGTAACTGGAATTTCTCATTCCAGATTTCAGTGAAATCTTCAGGTCACAGTTTAAGTCCACATATCAGTTTGCAGACCTATTACAAAAATCCTCAGTTGTACAATTTAATAAATTTAAACCAAATGAGAATTAACCATGGAGGAAAGACAATAGTGCATCTTTACTATTTTTTTAAAGACAGGCCCAACAATAAATAGTTTCCAGTTGCAAAACTGTTCTACAGCTAACATTTCTGTGCCAACATTATTACTATTTTCTGATTGCTGCTAGCAACAGTGTGTAAAGCAAATACTAGAAAATTAAAAAGCTGTATGAACCAGTCCTCAGACAAAAGTGCAATGACAAAAAAATTAGATATGATTCAGTGTTAACAAGAGTAGGGAACTAATAAAAAAAATCTTATGCTCTGCATAGTTGCATAGATTAGCTAGTTAGTATTCACATTTAAGCAGAACAAATGGTACCCTTTCAATTAAACCCAAACCCCTGTATTTTTAAACAGACTTTGTAACTGATGGGGCACTTCAGATTGCATATAAAATGCCACACTTAAAGAGAGTATTGTTTTGTTTCTCTCCCCATATTGGTTTCATCTGTTTAGGTAACATCATCATAATCGTGCCCCTTCCTGCAATTGAGTACACCAGAGCTGCCCTTAAGTCATAATCTCTGGTTTTATTTTGTTCATTTATGTGCTTTTAATAAAGTATGATATAAACCCAGTGATAAAATAGGAGAGACCATCCTGTATGTATATCCTTTAAAGAATTATCATTATTATTTTTTAACAATATCAGGGTAAACCAAATGTTAAGTTTAATTAAGGATTAGCATTATCATAAGTCCATCCATTTTAGTTCCCTTTCAAACGGTTCCATTTAAATGTATCAGAGGTATGAAATATAATTTGTCTGAATGCGTAAAGTGCAGTCGCTGTCCACAAGATAGAATAATATATCCACACAACTGAAGACATTCTTTCAAAACAAATATAATACTTTAAATGTCCCCTCTTTTCTTCATTTTCAAGTCTTTCAATTAAGATTTTTATAGTTCAGATTTGGTTTAAATAAGAGAGGCTTATAAATGTAGTTTTATAGGGTTCTCCAAATAAAAAGCAGGCACAGCTGGTTGTTATCAAAACAAGGTTGTTAGAAACAAAGGAATACCCTGTTACCTGAATAATTTTCTTACACTAGAACACTGAAATCCAGCATTTGCTAGTCATCTTGGTAGGTTTCCATGATTGTTACCCTGTTCTTTGATAGACGGGGAATGGGGAGACCATGGGAAAGAATGAAGGTTGGTGTATGAAAACCTAAAACTATGAGAGTAAAAAGGGCATAAGTACAATCACCTAACATTGTAGGAAAATTTGGCAGCTGTACTCAGTATTATCACACTATTCAAAACTGTTGTATGCTGTACAAATCTAGGTTTAAAGTGTCATTTGCTAAAATATCTCATTATTCAGAGTTCATAAAGTAACAGCACTCCTATATACACTTCTTACACTTCTATATTCCACTAAAAAGACTTCAAAGGGAGGTTGCTTCCCTCCCAGTTACATCTTAGTCAAAACTGACCATTAATTTTAGAAAATCCACTTCAAGTCCCACATTCAATTACAATATAGAATATATTGCTGTAACATCAAAGTGAAACATCTTAAAATCTTAACTTGCATGTAAAAAAAATTCTAAATATAAAATGGTACTGTAAATGATACCACCTTTAACCTGTATTTTTCAGTGCATTAAAATATTGTTTAGTGACAAGCACAGTGCCATGGGTGATTTGAAGTTTGAATTGCAGCTTTTTATGAAGCATGAAATGCTCTCGTGTCACAGATTTCACTTAACCCAGGAGTCTGATGTTAATACATTAATTACAGGTAATAAAAAATAGCAATACCTCAGTTAACCCAAAGTATTAATTTCTCCAAATGAGATATACTACTACTACACCAGAAACACTACTTATATGCAAGTCAAAGCAGAGCATACATTTTTCTGTACTCGAAACTGTTAAAGTAAATATTAGAATTCTATTTCTTTCAGTGTTTAATAGCAAACACTGTATATCGTAGAGCCTAAATATTTAGATGACAATAACTTCTAGTCAGTTTTGGTGTCCACATACTTAATGCTATTTACAGTACAACAAACTTTTCCTTGAACTGGAGTGATTCACCATTCTTCACTGCAGTATTTCTATTGTCTTACCAAATGCAAACTGAAGTCATTAACCTAAGGAACAATCCAAGTGGCAATAGCATACTTGGTCAAAAAACAACACCTACTGTCTAAACTTTTAAGAAGCTATTGTACTAAAAGGCAAACATTGCAATGTTTCTCAAACTGAAGTGGTGTTACCACATCTTGACAGAAGACAGCTGTAAAACATCAGCTTTGTGACTGGTGCACATCATCCTTCTGTCATTCCTAATTGCAGCTTTCTTGTGGTAACAGCAGTGGCTGCTTCCACTGCAAAGTACTGCAGTTGTGGCTGACTTGTAATGCCATATAGCAGCTTTCATTACAGAGCCAACATTAAATGACCAGCAAGGTCTCTGCTGATTCCAATTTGAAAACCTCTGAAACAGTCCTCTTCCCACATAATTCAAAAGAAACTTTTTCATATATTCAATATTATATTAGGTAATTAGCATTATATATGTATATCTACTATGTCTTTAAATACATTTTATAAATAAATTCCAACAGTGTGTTGTAAAGTAAGTAACGCATGAAAGTTTCACAATTTAAATAAATATTTTTCACATTCCAATTCAGCTTCTAACAAGCTCATCTTTATTTCATGCCTTAGTTCTGAAGCAATGTTTCTGCTTCAGTACAAGAGGTAGATTTGATAGAGATTGGGCAAGTCAAGCCTACTGCCAAAAATTCAACTGTCAGTAACTGTATTGCTGATATGAAGTTTGAGACTACATGAAAAATTCAGAACTACTACCTAAAATCCTACCAAGTCTTAGCTAAACAGTTTTTGTTAAATCACATTTAATGCTTTCAGACATGATTACTCACAGTTGTTTTCTGTACATAAGAGATAATGAAGAACACAAATACAAAACAGAGAACAGTTGTCTCTAACACAATATATAAAAGTGCATGAGCTGTTTCTTCATCTATTTCTGCAAAACATATTCAGCTTTTCCTCTAACTTTGGCCATAAAGAAAAGACCTCTGAGAAAAAAAAACCCAAACAGTACAAGTGTTTAAATTTTATGCTTATATTCACTTCAGTAGTTTAGAGCTGGAACCCCTCCATTGGAGCCTCCTGCTGTTGAAACACAAACTGCTGCTGACTTTCATCCACCTGAGGTGCAATACTGGAGTCCTCTTCTTCAACACCAAAATAATGTTCTATGAGTTCAAAAGCCTTTTGGTAGATCTCTTGGTTTTCATGCCTCTGAAGAAATTCAATTTTATCAAGTCCTAAATTCAAAATAGAACATTTTCAAAAATATAGTTGCTTAAACGAATGATGAAATCAAATGGAAACAGCTTATAGTATAGCAGTACTTCTTAAGACAAAAAGATGCAAACCCAAGTCACCTCAATTAATTGGGTATCACTGGTTTGGTTCTTAATTTCCTAACCCATGTATTTTTAGTCTTCCTTTTCTGCTGTCCAAACTCATTTTAAAACTATGCTAGAAGCATTTCAATTAAACTAATGCCCCAGTTTCTGTTCTTCTACTCTTTAGTCTCCCCAACTCTGAATTCTATCTCCACTCATGGAGTCATCACTGGGCACAGTCTGGTGTCTTTATTCAAATTTAATTTTAGGATTTAAAGCTACTACCTTTTGGAAAGCTTACCATTTTGCAAGTAGAGGACATAACCTCTGCTCTGTTGGCTGAATTAAGTGCTAGGCAGTCAGTCTGATATAAAACTCTTGTTTAGCTTTTTAAGATAATGTAGTTTTCAGTTAAGTTGGATTAGAAAGAGATCAAATGAACCCTTCTGGTGACTGCAGAGGTCAAACAATGAGGGTGATATAATCTGGTGACTGCAGAGGTCAAACAATGAGGGTGATATAATCAGCTGTTTTCCTTACCTAAACTTATACTCTACAGCTTCAGCAGCCTATGCTTATGCACTAAAGGAAAAAAGAGAACCTGGAAAGTCAATACTTGTAATTATGAATGGACAGAAAATCTGCAACACAATAAATTCCATTAAAGTCTTCAGTACTCATTTCTCTTATGCATTTAATTGCTAAGTTCTTCAAGCACACAACTGATTTAAACAATTAAACTCTGCAACAGGGAATTCAGATATAAAGACTGCTTTACAGAAAAGTTAGTACCATCTAATCAGATATAATGTGGTCAATCAGCACTGTTACTAGCAGTTCCTGAAATACAAATGTCTGCCAATTTTGTTTTGTCAGAGCTACAAAACAAGATAACTCTCCATAAAGAATCCCAGTTTCATTATAAGCCAATTGTAACACTAATTTGTTAAAACAAAAGCATCCAGTCATGAAATTCCAAAAATTAGTTTTTATAGTATCCCTTTACATACTGGTTTAATTCAAGAACTCTAATAAGAAATTAAACAAATTACTTGCAAAACTAAAAACTTATTTAGATTTATGATCTGAAGTTGATTTTGATGTTACTGACATTTACTATATTAAAAAGTGATCCAACATTGGGATCAATTAAAAAACCCTGATCTTACATTACATCCCTGTTGGTAATGAAACTGTAGCAGACAGGACTGTATTGAGTATTAAAAATTGTATTTAGGAATGGCTGATAAATTCATACAAAGCATGGTTCCAATAGACTGGGACACCTGTGTTAAATCCTTCTGAGAATGTTTCCTGAGAGGGACATTTCATAAACTGACTGCAGACAAACACTCAGACTGCATTTTTTTTCTGCATTTAACCACTTTTCCCTACACGTTACCTTACTTAATTTGTGATACTGTATGTCTACTTATGCTTGGAGTAATTCTTATATTAAAACTTACCTGCAAATTTCAAAATGACTCACAATGGTTTTGTTTTTACAGCTTAGAATAAGGAAGTTCAGATATGTAGTTTTACAAGAAGTGTTTTCTTACCATAGGCTTCCTCTATGAGGGCACAGTAAGGATTAATGCCGATTCCGTTTTGCTTTGACTCTTGTTCTCCAAGACGCAGAATATTTTCAAGTCCATTTAAAGCCACCTGTACTATTTTTGAATCCATCACAGTCAGGAGGTCACAAAGAGGCTTGGTACAACCTAGTGCTACCAAATACCTTTATAACAGAAAACAAAGAGGAAGGGGAAAAGAAGAACTGATAATCCAGCACATTTATTCTGACAGATCAGTCTACTACTATTGATACTTACTTTTGCTAAAAAAAAAGTGACTGAAATAACAAAATTTCTAAAACGTGCAACAATACAAACAGAAACTTAGCCCAAAATGAAGTATTACATCTTATCCTAAAGAAAAAAATTAATGTGTGTATTCCTAATTGGAGTCTGAAATCTGTAGTCTTTTTAACTGCTTTTCACCTTTAATCTTCACATGGGTTTAACTGAATTTAGGAGAAAAAATTTTAGTAGGAAGATCTTTTCTGAGGCAGTTGAAATTTTGTAGTGGTAAAAATATCAATGAACACATTAGGTACATGTAAGAACACTGGGCACTGCTCTGTGCTAACACAGTCCACACTAGCAGTCCATTAAGATATTAGCATCACCTACTATAAAGAGAAGGATGTAACTGTAAATACAAGCACAAAAATACTGGGATTCTGAGTATCCCATTCCTTTTCCCAGTTTTGAAAAAAAAAAAGTATGAACTTTTGCAAGTCATAACCTGTGCCCTTGCTTCTAGTATGTAAGTAAAATGAAGACAGCAATGTTTGCTTAAATATAGTTTAATTCAGTGGTTTAAAGCTATCCTGCAGTTAGGCAGTAGTACCCTGAGGACATTAGGACACCAATAATATAACTGTATTTTTGATGAGAAGTAATTGTTATGGTATTATATGCACATCTACTATTTGAAGATCCTGAATTAGAATTAATTTTTAAAATGCTAGATTTTAAAATGTTACATTATGTAAGCAATTAAAATAAAACTTAAAAACCAAGTCACTTTCCTTTGTTATCCCTATTATCCCTCTGGTAACACTTAGTGGTTTTAAGAAAACCATTATTAGTTACATTATGAATAAATAAGAATGTACTTCTTGCAACAGATCTCCCAAATATGCTGGAAAAGTTATCACATCACTTTCAGTTCTGGCTTCCAAATAATACAGTAATTTATGTATCAAATTATCAGCTACTGATTCAAAGTGACCATTATTCTGACAGTATTCAGAGAAGTCAGAGAGTATTTTATTCTAGCAACTCAGCAAGTCCTAACTTTGCAGCATATAAATAGCTACAGACAGTAATGCTTAATCAAACTCAGTTCTGAGCAAGGAGTTTAGGTATCTACTTTAAAATAATACTGATAGTGAGTTTAAAATACATGAAGAAACCACTTAAATCCCTGAAGTCTGTCCACAAATAAACAATCCCACTGCACAAATTTCTAAACAACCCACCCAAAGTTTTCCATTTTCAAACACTGAAACTGTTCATCAACTGTTCCAATTTTGTTTGACAATATCAGCCGTGAAAGATAAGCCTGAGAAAGCTTTAAGTGCAACACCCCTGGAACAAATTACTATTAATTTATTAAGTTTATTGCATGTACTTCTTTGATTTTTCTCAATTTCTACATTTAGTCTCTGTACAGTTTCAAGGAATTGAGGCTATGTTTAGGATTTTGTGGCTATGATTGTCAAGATTCAAATGCAGAAATCCAAATGCCCTGTATGAAACATCCTTAGGCAGAGAAAACAATAACATACACAAACTTACCTGATCTGTTCAGGGGTTCCTCCTGATGTTGCATTCGTTATGGCCCATGCTGCCTCTTTTCTGGTGCGAAATTCAGCTTTTTGAAGAATTTCAATCAATATTGGAAAAATATTTGCATCTATAACAGCCTAAGAGACGAGATTGTAACATTTTACAACAATTAATAAAGATTTCAGAACATTAGGAGCCTTAGCTACAAGAATTAGTGATGCCTGCTGATACCAAAGCAAAGAATATTTTTTAGATGGCACCATACAAACTAGAAATGCTAAACTGAAATTCAGAACTATTCCAACATCACACTGCAGCAGCCATCAGAATACCTTGGGTTTTTTATTTCTCTGTTTCTGGTGGGCAGAGCACAGCTTACCGGATTGGCACATTTAAAAATCATACAACACATCCGAAGTTTTTTAACCGATGATCAAGCCTCAGAACAAAATTTTCCATTTTATTGAGGTCTGGGGTCTCCATGAAGAGACTATGGCTGTAATTGGAGACTTTATTACATGTTTTAAATTATATCAGGAAGTAATATTTTCATCTCTGATTGAAGAAGAAGGGGAAAAAATAATTTTGGAATATGTATTCTGACTCAGGATTCTCATTTTTATTGATCAGAACCTTTTTTCAGGTATCTCCAGACACCTGGAACAATAGCCAGGATGAAACAACTTCCAGAAGAATGCAACTCAGTGTTGATGACATCATGCCTTTTTTTTATCCAGGCAAAATATTCAACATTTCCAAGCTGGTTCACTTTTCACTGGACAAATTTGTAGTACAAATTGTGACAGATATTTCTATCTAAAATAGTATTTCAAAGTTTAGAAGAAAACATTTAGATTAGGCAAAATTATAAACAGTTAGGACTAAAGCCAGTAATACAGAGTCAGTGCAGTATCTATTTACATCTTGTGAAGGAAAATCAAGTGAAGTAGTAAAAGGAAAACAAAACTAACCAAGGAACAAATTCCAGGCTTTACCTGAATCTGAGCTCTGTTTCCTGCAGTTATATTAGAAACAGTCCAGCATGCTTCCTTTCTGATAGATTCCTTGGGACTACTAAGCAAGTGCAAGAGACATGGTAATGCAGAGCAGTTTAGAATCACCTAAAACAATTTAAAAATTGAAAATTGGGTTGTACTAAATATATATATAGCCTTGTGCAATGTACATACATATATATAAGAATATAAAAGCGTTTTACAGAGGACTTCAAAAGATTTTGCAACATATTTATATATACAAAATGTCATATCCTGCAAAATTAAAGTGCTCAATGCTGTAGTGTGTGACCAGACAATCCCGCAATGTGAAACAATCTGCCTTCAGTGAAGTTCAGACCAAAAGACTGGCAACAGCAAAACTAAGCAAGGCTGGTTAAGGCTGAAATATAAATAAGTCAAAATAACGGACAAGTATACATCTAATTTGCATAGTTATTCTTTTTAAAGTAGGACCTGTCTTGCTATTTCTTGCTTTGATTCAAAATCAATTCCATTGCCTAAAATTAATAAAATAGATCTTTAGAATAAATTATAGCAGTAAGACTATGACATACAAATTCATGGACAAATCAAGTATAAGCATAGCTCAGAAGTGAAAATATTGACTGCCTTTAAGACTGAAAAAAGGGGAACCATAATAAACAATTGAAGCCCCTGTAAGTAATGGAAAAAAAAAAAACAAAAAAGACAAGCAACAGTTAAAGTACCATACAGAAACAAAGCAATCCACTACACACAGTGCTGTAAAAAAATGTTCATTCTTGCATTAACTTAATGCTTAAAATAGGAGCCTAAACTATCAAATCAGCAATATAGATTTCTACAAAGCCTCTTTCAGTGATGTATGCAGATACCTGTACTGGACATGTATTTTGTCAATGTTTTCACAAAATTCTGTCTTGCCAAATAATTTTTCTTAAATCAACTAGTCTTACCTGTGTTTGGATATCATCCCCAGTAACAATATTTCCAACTGCTCTTAATGCAGGGGATACCACCTTGTAATCATTATGCCTGGAGACAAATATTATATTGCTTCATATTACCAAGTGTTAAAAGAATAATTTTGCATTTTCAGCAAATAATAGATTACTACAGGTGCTAAGTATTTAGTTACCAAAAACACTGTATTACTTGTTGCACTTTCCCTGTTTAGCCAAATTTGACTACTGCAACCCCACAACTGAATTGCTGATTCAAGACTGAGCACCTCTATGGAACAACACAACTCAGAGCAATCTGCCCAGCAGATCCATTTTGCCTAGCTCAAGTATTATTACATATGATACTGGAATATGCATCACTCAATATCCACAGAAACAGAGGGGGTGTTATGAGGTGTAAACTAAAGTTTCATATGTTTGTAAGCAGAATTCCCCCTTTTGTGAGTCAATAATCCTGGAAGCCAGCACATGAAGTCCATATTCAGCTGCCTGATGTGTGGGGGAATGAAATTACTCAGTGGTCCTAAAGCTTTTAGGAAGAGAAAGCAATCTTACCCTCTTCCAACAGTTATAAAAATGAGCTTTCCACAGGGAAGTGTCCTGAGCTGTCTGTGCTGGGAACTACTATCCCTAGCCTACTCTGGAGTCCCATGTGAACACAGGGGTTTAGTCTCCCTTTCCATAATCCGAATATATTGGAACAGCTCAGAAGTGGCTCTAGCCAGCCTCTAGACTTCGCTGAGTCCAAGAACTGTCTGTATAGCAATTATATGTCCTAGAAAGGAAAGTACAACAGTGCAATAATAATAATAATAATAATAAAAAAAGATAAATTAATTTACAATTCAAGACTGGTCTTCAGTCTTTGCCCTTCTATTCCTTCATGTCTTTGAAATCCTACACTAACTTTTAAAGACTATAAAGGAATACTTTGGAGAAAACTTTTCTCACTGTCAATCTAAGGAATAATTCCAGGAGCCAAGCAACCTAGCAAGCAGCTTACAAGATTTCAGACTGAATTCATGTTCGTCACTTTTCACAAAAACAAATTAAGACTTCAGGTGAGAAAACACAGCTCAATTTTAACAGTACTATAAGACATTTATTTGGAGAAAAGAAGACTCACATAAGCAGCTCTACCAATCTTCGACACACTCCAGAATCAATAACAGCTTGAATTTTATCATTGGGACCATCTGAAAGGTAAGAGAGGGCCCAGCAAGCATCTGCTAATACATCCGGATCACTGCTAAACAACAGTCTTGATAAAACATTTAAGCAAGGAGCAACCTAGGTTAAAGAAAAATATTGCATAAAATTAGGTGTTCCGTACTTTGCAAGTTTCAGAGAACACTCTGCAAAGGCATTAATGTGCAAAACTATTTACTGCTCAAGTACACGAGGTCATTAATGAATGAGGACCCTGGTGGAACACTTTCTGATTAAACCACATATCCAAATTGGATAAATTCTGATTCATAGTCTATTTATTGAGAGATACTGTACTAAGTATATAATTGTTCAGCTTAAACAAAAAACATCTGCTTTTACAGGTAACGAGATGATCAGGAATTACTGATGCTTTTTTTTAATCATTCAGGGAGCAGAATGTCAAAGTAATAGTTTGGTTTTTTTTTATTGCTGGCTTTGTAGGAATACTGGCAGTTATTTGTAATAACCAACTCAGAGTAACTCACAGAGCACCCAAAATTCACCGAACTGGTGAAATGAGCAATGTCTCATTTCAGTTCTCACTGCTGCTGTGTCATCTGGCCTTAATGTCTATAACTTCCACACAGAGCCAAATGAACTAGACCATCTTAACACCACTTAGAACCTGAGAGGTGTCTGTTGTACAGCTTGGGAATTTCATATTCTTTGTAAAACTTAATTCTTGACCTCACATGAGTTATGCAAATTCAGCCTCTGTTATGTGTCTAACTGCTGCTGTTGCAAAGGGCAAAAAGCAGAGGACCTAGTCTTATTAGCAGCTGCCCATAGGGCATCCTTTTCCTGTGAGGTTTTGTATTCAAGCAGCAAAAGATCTTGTTTTTTCACTACCAGAACAAAACACTAGTAAAGGATATAGGCTAGGCAGAGTCACTGTGAGGTGATCAATTAACTGACATCAGAAATCCCCTCCTTTTGCTAATACTTCTTTAAGAATTAGTAAGTATCAATAACAGTAATTACTAACTCACGAGGTAAACTCTCTCTAGATTAACTCTAATGATTGTTTAAACCCAATCTCTTCAACCAGAATATCCCATGTTGAGCCCTTTTAAAGTCATTAACCTTACCAGAAATTAATTTCGTACTGAAAATAGGAAGCTAAAATTCCTACTAGTCTCTACAGTCTTTACAACCACATACGAGAGAGAAGAAGAAAAAAAAGGGGAGAGCATACAGGCTTCTCTCTGTCATCATGGTCTGATTTAACTGCATCTGACAGAGCAGGAAACTCAAAATTTTATTCATGCAGCATGCACTCACAATCATAGAAAAAAAAAACTGAGAAAGCTTCAGCTGTAACTCAGATACTCTACAACAGTTCTGGAGAAAATACAGCCCCACATAGTTTAGTGCTGAATGTATAATTTGTCCATCACGTCACACCACTGTATGACAATTTGCATCAGACTGCAGTCTCAAGTTTTTAAGTGATGTGATTTCATTGCTGATAGGTGTCAAATAGGTGATTCTTCACAGATAAAACAGATGGGCAAGACTGTGTGATGACATTAAAAACATAAAATATATGTCTCTATCCAGATTCAAAGATTATGTCTGTTATGAAATATTACGAACATAAATATTCTTTAGCTGTCTGATTTCTCAAAATTACTACTTTATTATACCTTACTGAAGTCTGGAGGTGGGTTCTTTCCTCTACAAAGATTTGAGAGAGCCCAGACTGCATTTCTAGTTGTTGTAAGACGATTTGAATTTGTTAACAATCTGTGAGAGAAAACAATAAGAAATGAAGTAATTTCTTATTAAAATTTACATAATTTTATGTCTATTTTTACCAACACAACATCACATCAGGAAGAGAAATTCTATTACTGGTCACTAGTTTAAATTTATTTCTCTTCATATCTTACATCCTGCAACCATTTCCTTAAAATCAACTGAATCTGAGCAGATTATTTTGCATGGATGTCTCATTCCCAAATCACATACATGCATAAAAAGTAAACAACTGCTTATATGAAAAATCATTCAACTAAACTTTTCGGAGGGTCTTTAGAAGGAGATGCAACCCTCCTTTGAATGAACTTTGATGTTTTCAGTCAGAAAATGCAATTAATAATAATAGTTTCATAAAAATATTAAAACTTTGAAGGTCTTATAAAAAATTTAACACATTACTTGTGTTTTTGCCAAACAACATAAAAGACCCAACACCTGAAAAACCAGGTTCATTTTCAGATACAGACTAAAATGTCTAAAATGGTAATTTTTTAAATCCTCAGTGAAGATAATCTGCTATTCTGAGCTATTTTACTAATGTTTTAAGTCATTTTATTACTTTAAGAGGTAATAAACTGAGCAACATCTGAGTTGTGTAAATTTTTCCCTGTGGTAAAGACACTATGGTAGGCACACAGCAAATTCTGGAATGATATTCCTAGTGAAATCTTCTAGTGGAACACAGCTCATGTTACAACTACTCAGTAAGGTCATCTCAACAAGCAAATGGACAAACAGAGGACTAGAGCTTGGAGCTACTGGACAAAGGTGGAGAAAACAGCCTATTGCCCAGGCAGATGGAATCATACAACTGGGAATTAAATCATGTCTCCCACCCTATACATTCAGAAATCCAACAACAGAGCTGGCACAATACAGAAATTTCATACCTGAGAAGTAACACTTCCCTCCTTTTGCAAACATTGAAAAGCTTCCAATCATGGACTAATTAATTAAAGATAAGCATGGAGCTCATGTAATCTAAAACATTAAATTGCTTTTTATTATATCGTTATGAGTCTCAATTTAGAAAAAAACTTATATTCTTTTCAAGTAAATTCTAAGTTGGAGTTTTCATTTATCTAAACATGTATTATACACGTATTATAGTATTAGTTTATAATACTTACTCTAAGAGAGGTGGCAATATTCCACAGTTCAAAACAAAGTCTCTGCATTCTGCATTATCACCAGCAATGTTCCCAAGAGCCCACACTGCCTTAAAAAGCAAAGCATCCAAGTGAATTTATACATGCTTGCAAATCAACTTTTACAGATAATCTATACTTTTACCGCAAATATTATAGAATAGAAAAAGAAATCCACAAGGAAAAAAATACAGTGATAGTAAATTTTTATCTCACTGGAGGCAGATCAACTAGCTAGTAGGCAAATGGGGCTCAAAGCCTCTCTAACCCCACATACCCCAAAAAAGACATTCATAACTGGATTTTAAGTAGTTATAAAACCCCTCGAGAGTTACCTGCTCCTGTACATCTTCATGTTCTGAGCTAAGCAACTTAATAAAAATGGGAACAGCTCCAGTTTCAATCACAACTTTGGTGTGTAAGAAAGTTCCAGATGCTATGTTTGTCAAAGCCCAAGCTGCTTCAAACTGTTGAGGAACACAAAGATAACCATGTTAAAGCACTCAACAGTAAAACTTAAAATCATGACACAAAGTTTGACATAAGAGTTTCAGAGATTAACTTTCCAAGTTTTTTCCCTTCCACTGGAATGCAATTACTATTATTGTACTCTCTATACAATAAAATACCTGGCATCGACAAAATCTCTATCTAGTAAGAACTTTCAGTAACAACAATTATTTTTAGGTTTTGGCTTACAGCACTAAGAAAGATTTTGAATCACTATTAACTACTACAAATACCTTTTGTTTACTCAATATTAAGTTAATTCTTCTAGTACAAATGTCCACAAGGCCTAAGTGCTATTTCCATGGGGGCGTAGATAGAACTAGTTACTCCTATCACTAATTAGATATTTCTCAAAGATTTTTCTAAAAGGGTTTCAAACAAGCCTTTCAGTTTCCTGCAATTCTTTTTCTGAAGATTTCAGCTGAAAATTACTACAATATATTCAACACTTAATGAGATAGATTTTGCTCATACATCATTGCTGATGATCTTAATATACCACTCTGTAACTGCTCTTGAACACCTTCTGCTTTCAACACTCAAGTTTTTGTCCAGCTGAATACATGACCCTGAAGACTTCTATTAAATTCACAAAGCCAAGTCACGTTTTGAGCAGCAATAATGAAAATAAATGGCTTCAGCGGTGAAAAATAATTATATTTGGTTACTAAAAGCCCCCATCAAACAAAACAACATGTGCCTCCCAGAGTTCTTTAGGAAGGTTTCTAATCCCATTCCAAACCCCCAGTCAGTACCAGCCAAACTCACTTGCAGAGTGTAATTTTCACTCCTCTCTAGAAATTTCACAAATCTCTGTACTACTCCTGGTTTTTGAATTACTTCATCTATAGGTGGATTAGGCTCTAGGGAATAAAAACAAACATATCTGTGTGAAAAGACCAAATAAATTAATTTTTCAGTATGGTAAAAACCACGAATATGATTTGTAGTTTTTATAATAATTTCATTCAATCATTTTATTTTCAAAAGAAGGAGTTAGGAACTTTTCACTTGAGAAGACTGCAAGATCTTCTCTATGAAGTGGTACAATTTAGTAAACACCTGATTACATATAATAACAGTAACACATACTATTACCCATTGGCACGTTAGTAACATATCACAAAACACTGTTCCTTCAACCAAAAGCTCAGGTTGGTAGAAGAGCAATTATGGACACTGGATACTCCTTTAAAAGACCAACCAAACCTTTATCTATCATGCTACACTCATACCAGCAACAACGTAAGACTGCATGTTTTACAGCCCCAACAAAAACAAGTCGCAACTCTTCTTTGCCAGCCATGTAATTTTTTCCCCCTTGAATACAGAATAGGAATGAGAAGCTGAATCACTGCAACAATTACTCTAGGTATGTTAGTGTGCAGTTAGTTACTACCCTGGACACCCCAATCAAAACATCCTTGTTTTTTACTTTGTCTGAAAGACTTAACACTGAAATAATGAAGATTCCCGTATTTAGCCGTTAGGTCAGAAGAGGTTTGGCACAGTTTCTTAATAAACAGAACCAAAAGTTTCTATAAGCTTTATTTTAAAATAAAACATAACTAATGGTTAACTGACTCAAAAGTATAATTCAAAGTAACACAGAAGGAAGCAAATAGAAAAAACAGGCATTGTTTACCTACCTTTAGATAGCAATTTTCTGAATTTCTGAGTTGCTGTGAGCTGTTGATCAGGATCATCCGAAAAAATCATCTGTACCATATCTACCGTAATAACTTCTTCCTAAAAAATGCAAGGAGGATTTCTTATGTGTAGTACTGTGCATGGTAATAGATAACATTCTAAACACACTCTGAAGTATTTACCTCGGGAATAGGAACAGTAGAGCTGACGTCAGGATCCTGAATTGGGCTTTCTACCATGGATTCTTCATTTCCCGGGAGAGAAACATTTCGGCGTTTAAACAGCTGAACAAAGGGAAAATTTTTGGGAGACATTAGAAGTTACCAAAGCAGGGATACTGATGACATACACTTGAAGAAATACCAACTGCAGAATTTTACCTACTCACCTTCCTATTCAACCATACAAGGGGAATTCTACACAAAAGTTTAGGTAATATAAAGGAGAAAAACACTACCATATCTGTATCTTGAGAAACTGCACAGCAACATTTTATATAGACAGTCAGAACTAAATTCTTACTAGTTATAAAGATCCATAATTTTTTCCACAAGAAAAGGTAGCTACTGATCTTTTTGCTTTTAGTCTTTTATCCCTTGTAATTAGCATTCATTTTAAGCAAGAAATAGTATTCTCCAAGCTACTTTCCCCTTTCTTAGTTTATAGGCTAAAATCATCAACGCATAGGCAATGTTTTTGTTTCAGCACACTGCTTTCCTCCCTTCTACAGAAGAATACTAAGCAGCACATGCATTTTATACCCAGCTGAAGAAAGAGTAAACAGAAACAAAATTTTCATATAGAAGAGAAAAAAAACAGTGTAGCTTCAAGGTGACCTTTCAAACCATGGAACATTAAACATTCTCTATGTCCAAAAATCACTTTACAATTGGCTGCATGCACTGCCTATGCTCAGAATACATACCAGCACTGTAGTATTTAATAAACTGTGGTCTATGAGTGCCTCTTCATTTTCTGGCATACAAGTAAAACATTCACATTGACCTGATCTCTTTCTAGAAACCAAACCTGAATTTTTATCTTTACTCCACTACTACACTTACAACTGCTGTAACAAACAATTCTAAGAATATTACATTTGTACCTTTAGAAAGAAATGATAGACTCTCGAACCACTGACTAAGATTTTACCTGTAACCATAATAATGAAATCACCTACTAAATTCTGACAGTTTTGTCCCTCTAGGTGTCTACAGACCTAGGTTTCTGCTGTTGTACATGTCAAAAACTGCAGAACATCCAGCTCTATTTCAACAGGAACTTAAAAATCCTGAATGCAAATGAGGCTGAATTCCATTTAAATCCACAAAGGAAGAAGAAGGAACATTCCACTTTTGTAAGACCAGCTATTCTTTCTAGCACTCAACAAGGATCCTTTAGTTCTTGGTTGAAAAGTATTAACTTGTTTGGTCTATCTGCCAGTTACAATTTCTTCTGGAAATTGTACAAGCAGTCTCATCTCCTTGCATCAACTCATTATCAGATCAGGAAGAGCTGAAAAATACCAGCCCAACAAACTAAGATCAACCAGAGCATAACAGTAATCTCATTGTTACAACAGTCAGCACGGGAGAGGAAACACCCATTATTTTCATAATTTATAGGGAGCATTTTCTACAAAATATGTAAACAAAACTTTCAGCAGGAACTGCAATGTAGTTACCCATTCACAGGTAAATGCTCCAGTACCACACCACTTCTGACTCTTATCCCTCTGGCCCAAATAATTGAAATTCTTTTTCCATGCACCACTTTCCCAGTAGAAGGGTAAGCACTCCCATATCAGAGCAGACTGTAGATCAGAGCCTGGGACACTCTCTAGTTTGTGGGAGACAAACTCATCCACTTTAGACCAACCAGAAAAACAAGCTACATTCCTCACCTTCCTAGAAAGAAACTACTGAACATTTTGCAAAGAGGCACTATGACAAACTATGAAATTATACAACGTTCCACGTACTCTGATCACTAAAAATTCAATGAGAACAACTGCAAATGTTTATATAATAGTTCAGGGACACTAACTGGTAGCTACTTTATTAAGTCAGTGTAGAAGGGCTCTTGGGCAATTTGAAGTATGGTACCAGAGACGAAAATAATCCTCTGTCTTCACACAGAAAAAACTTTGATCCGAGCTCTAGCAGAGAATGCAAGGTTTCAAATTCTTACAGGAAATATGAGTGTTCTTTTGATTCAGTCTCACATGTTTAAACCTAGACTGTGGATTAAAGTTAAAAGTCACGGCTTTCTCCTCTGTGTGCCCCAGTAACTTAAAAGGGCTTCTGATCATATTGAGGTGCCTGGTGCTTCCCACAATCGCAAAGAAAACAGACATTCAACCTGGCACTCCCAGATTCTGCTCCAGAGGATGAGTCTGCTCAAGTTATTTCAGGCCCATGAATACAGCTCCACAAGCACTGAACAGTGAACAGCTCGCCAAGACGCTTACCTGTTCTTCTCTTTTCTGTTTCCGAAGCTGGATTCCTTCCTCCTCTCTTCTCCTGCGCATTTCTTGGGGATTAAGTGCATTATTCTTGTAGCTTTTCATTCTGAAGTTATCTTTACCTGGGCTTGCCATGTTGTCTATTGAAAAAATACAAAATTACTCCAAAAGGCCAAACCTGCCATCTCCTGTACTATGAAAATATCTACAACAGCTGCTATATATTCCTGCGTCTGTTTGTAGTACCCAGTTCATTATAAAAACCTTTAATGCAGAAATCACAGGAAACCTATGCCTAGACAGTCATTTCCAAACTGTAGATTAAACTACAGTTCATCTCAAGGATCAGATACATCATTAAAGGGCATATGCTACTGTAAAAAGAAACTATGCATCTTAAAAGCAAACTGAAAAACAAAAAGCAAAGATATTACATTGCTAAATTTTGATTCTGCCAGAAAGCAAGCAAAGAAATTTCCTTCCTCCTCTCATAAAGATGACATTAAATGTACTACAAACAAGGACAAACCCGAGAAGAAAACCTGCAGTAATTACTGCTTCATTTAATACCTCATGGCATTGTTTCTTTACTTTCACAATCTCACAAATATAACAGAATCTAAGGGCCATGCTTTTCCTTCTAAACTGTGTGCAGGAAAATAATGTAATGGTCAGTAGAACCCAGACAGGCATACTCTTTTTCATTTTAAACGAACAAAATTATTGTCTTACCCCAATTACTAGTTCTTTTAATAGATTTAGAAGATTAGAATCTGTCAGTCAGTTGTGGAAAAACAAAAGTGATAGTTCATGATTCTGTCACCAGAATGATCAAACTGAGTGGAAACGGTTGTTAATAGCATGGTGCCTTTTTTTAAAGCTAGAATTGAAGCCTTCATCTGAGAAACAACTGTCAAAAACATGATTCAAGACTCGCACAAACTACCACTTGTCTGGAATTCTTCTACAAGGAGAAAACATGTAAACTGCAGTTCCTGAGCTGTGCACAATTCTCTGGCAACTTCCATGCTGAAAAAATTTGTTTTCAGATCTGGGGCTTTTGTTTGTTTTGCTTTGTTTTTTATGAGCACTACCAACGACCACTAAGCAATAAACACAAGTGGTGAGAGGAAAACAGACTGCAGACTTAGACTGACATCACAACGACACCCCAAGGACTCAGCAGTCTGTTTCACTCAAGTATTTGCTTCACAAGAACCTAAGTAAACTACTGACATCTCTGCACAACCATGACAAGTGTGCCACTGTCTAAGGCAAACTTCTAGAATAGTCATGTAACTTTATTTTCCCAACAATTGCTACTGGATTATCCTAGAACACCATCCCTTTCTTAATCGTTCATGCCTTGCTAATTTAGTTGTGCCAATGAAACTGTCAGGCCAAACAATCGATTGAACAAGAGAAATGCACAATTAAAGTAACCCGGTCACCAGCTCCGTGAAGAGTTAGAGAAGGTCAACTGGAAGGAAGGTCTCATCAAACTGTTCTTAAAAAGAAAAGCTTAGAAATTTATAGTTACATTCCCCCACAAGGCTTTTGATATACATATCATACGGGCAAGAAGACTGGCAGTCCCTGGTTTCACACATTCTGTATCTAGATCCAAGCAAGCCTTCATTTCTGGGCTACAGAACTACACTCGTTTTATCGTCAAATCCCTCCACCCACCACATCCTGCATTGCGCCCACTTGTTGTGCATAGTCTAACACCTATCATACTACTTTTTTTTTTCTTTCCTTGTCTACATAAGGCTCCCTATACACGGCGCCTCGCTGTCCCTCCGCCCCCTCCCCGGTCGGACACTGCCCACAGGCTTCGCACGGACTGACCAGTCCGAGACCGCCAGGACTGACGGACCTGTCAGCCCGAGCGGCCGGACACCCACCCAGCCCGGCCACGCACAGCAGGGAGCGACGCTCTTCACTCACGTCCCCGGCACAGGGGTCGAAAGTCCCCTCCATCAGCAGCAGGGCAGGGAAGCGGGAGGAAGGCAGAGCCCTCTCGCCTGAGGGAGCGGACACTCCATCCCCGAGCGAGCTACCGGCACTGCCCGCCGGAGCCAGCGACAGACTGGCCTGCGCCGCGGAGCGCAACTGCACCGTATACCGCGCCCCACAAGCGCCGCAGCCTCTGCTGCCCCTACTCGCCGGCTCTCAGCGCTTTTCTCTCCTTACCCATCGCGGCGGACACGGCCGGCGCCCGGCGCCGTCCAAAGACGAGACCCCACTCCGGAGCGCTCCGCACCGGCCGCACACACCGACGCAAGATGGCGGACGCCGCCCCGCCGCGCGCCNGGGCTGCGAGCAGCTCCGCCGGCACATGGAGACGGCCCACCCGGAGCCGGGCCCGCCGGGCTCCCGCCGGCCCGGGACACCGCCCGAGTGCCCGTTCTGCGGGGAGGCGGCGGGGCAGGAGCTGCAGGAGCACGTCCGGGCGCGGCACGGGCACCTGCTGAGCGCCCCGGGCACCGGTGAGCAGCGGCGGGCAGCGAGGAGGGATCTCCCCGCGGGGAGCGGGGGCGGCAGCGGAGAACCGGCTGGGGGATAAAGTGGGAGCAAAGCAAATAGTTATGCATTCAGATATTGTATCTTATTTTATTTTAGGCGTAATCAGAATTTTATTTTGACTGACTGGCCCAAGTTGCTGGTAGTTATTTCAGAAACTTAAAGGTGGCATCTCTGCTAGTGGGTAATACCCTTGGAAGACTAACGTTTGTGATACATATACAAGTTATATGTACTGACTAGGTAAATGATGCAAAATGTGTCAGTGCAGTCAACCGCACTGCATAATCTGTGATTAAAATGTTTTTCTCTACAAAAAAACCTCGTAACTCACCCACCCCACCCCCCGGGTCGTTGCATTGAACATTTTACTTCCACGGATGCAAATAATGCAGAGCTTGAATAATTTGCTTGCCTGCATGCCAGTTTCTACTTTAAAAATAGGTGCATAAAGATGTTTTGGTTTTTTTATGTGTTTAGCTTGTTTCGGAAAACAGTTTTGCAGTGTTAAATGCTGCTGGTGAATTTAGATTATTATACCACCTAGTTTTCCTCCAACTAGCCATAAACGTTTAGCTGGGACAAATGCCTTCCAGAAACTGCTAACACAGGATATCAGTTCTTGTGTTTAGTGAACCAGGGAAGGTGAAGGTAAAATCTAGGGACTCGAGAGTAGTACAGGTGGAGTCAGGGACTTGTCTCTGCTTCCCAGTGACAGGACAACAGGCAGTGGGCACAAGCCAAAATATGAGGAATGCCATTTAAATGCTAGAACTCTTCTTTTTACTGTGACAGTGGTTATACACTAGAATATGTTCCTCTGGGGAGTTTGTGAAGAGTCTGTACTTGAAATTATTCAAAAAATAATTGGAAAAAGCTGTGTGTAACTTAACCTATTTAATTTGACCATTCTACCAGGGACTAGACAATCTCTAAAAATTTTTTTGAACTTTACCTATATTATGTGGTACCCTCGATAATAATCCTAAAACTGCTGAAAGAAGATTTATTTGAGGAGATGCAGGAAGACCAACAAATAAGAATAACAGCACTTTTTAGTCTTTCAGCCCAACAATTGCTCTGTCATTACATGAATGTTAAGTTTTTTGTGTTAGCAGAACACATCTTTTTATTAATGGTTTGATATTTCAGACTAAGCATTTCTTGATACAAATATTATCATAGCAAATTGAGATTTGTAAGTTAAATGGGGTGAAACTTTAATTGAAAGAAGGAAAATAGGTCTTAAAATTTTCATGTATTTAGATAGAAATTCTTAAATGGTTTAAGAGAGTAATAGCTGTTTACAATTTGCTGCCTTTCACTGGGGACTTTTGGCAACACAAACTTCATTACAGTGTATATGTCTTAGACTGTATATCAGGTAGGGGATGATTCTTGCAAAGAATTGCATTAATCAAGAAACTGCATTTCTTTTTCAGACATAGGAAATGGTGAACAGCTGTATGAATGTCCTATGTGTAGTCTTACCTGTACAAACATTCAGATTCTTGAAGAACATGTGGATTTACACTTGGAGGAAGATAACTTTTCAGAAGGTACATGAAAGGATACAGTCTTGATAATTCTTGAAAGCATTAGCAAATATTTGCATATTGTAGTACAGACTCTCACATAAAATTTAAAATAAATATTTTTGTATTTAAAGGGAACTGGACATGTGTATAATGAAGTTAACATAATTAGGTCCTATTGCTTGCCCAAGTACTCTTCTAATTTACCATACTAAAAGAAATCTTTGTGCGTGGTTGCTGAGTAAATGAACTGCATCTTAGCCAAAAGAAAAACCTAGAGCAAAAAATGTTTAAAAGACAGTACTATTATGTATTTGTTTTTGCAGCTCAATAGAAGGTTTGCATAAATGGAATTTACGGTGGCAGGCTCCACTGTGATGAGTTGAGAATTTATAGCTTACAAAAACTTCATTTTTTTTCTCAATTCTTTTCTGCAGATATTTTGGTGATTTGTTAGTCATAGCATTAAAGTAAAAAACTTAAATTAATTTTATTTTATAACATGGCTAATAGCATCTTAGAGATTCCCTATTCAGTTCTCTGACTGTGAATTTTTGTCACTTCCTTATGAGACTGCTGGCAATGGTCCTAGATGCTAACAAGTGCGTGGTATTAAAGGAACTGTGACTTCTTGCTAACAATGAAGTGAAACATGGTAAACAAAAGCTGTCTTCTCAGTGGTACAGGTACATGCATTGTTTGCCGAGTAATTGCTGCATCAACTGCATAAACTGTGTCCAAGTCAAGAGTCTGAGTCTTGGTAGACTGAATGCCATCAGTCCTGTTCAGCGTTCATTGCTAATAGCTCAAAATAATGTGGGGTGCATCTCCTAAAATTAATGGCCTGTTGTGTTTACCTATGTCTGCTTAGAAAGGAGTCTTTAAACAAACAAATGATCCGTCAAAGCATTACTAACCTCCTGACCAAGTCCCCTCACTTTGGAATATTATTCTGGGGTAGGTGGAAACATTAGAGATCTGGAACTGGCGCAGCAGCTCCAAACTGAAGAAGATGAACGGCAGAGATCAGAAGAAGAGAAGCGAGAAAGGGAAGAATTTAAAAAGCTGCAGGTACACTCTTGTTTCTCAATGGTAAACTTAAAAACAGTTGTGTCTTTAGAAGTGGAGTATCTTGGAACTGTAATGTCCTGGAATGGCCTTACCAGGTCAGACTGTACAAGTCACAGTCTGTGTTGAGGTAATGGTGCAGGGATGGGTTGGAAGCAAATTCAGTCTCTTGGCAATGCTGATCCTGGCAGAGGTGCTGGACATGACAGCCTTGAGCTACTTGGCTTTACAGTGGTGCTGGCTCAGGATGGATCTGGCTGCTCCCTGTGCTTGCTGTTCTGCTTTTCCAGCTCACCTGCTGCCTGTCCTCCACCCAGCTCTAGTGCTCTGCCTTGCAGTGCAGCCTGGAGCGTGTTCCCTGCCAGAGTGCCAACAGCATCCTGGCTGTCCTCTACTGGAATACCATCATCTGCTGCAGGGACTACTTCCCTCTGCCTCCTATCTTGCAGCCCTGGTAACTCATGTCCCACTCTCACTACCTCCTTGCCTCTGTGCCAGTGGCTCTGCCAAAGAGGGAGCAGAGGGATGTGTCTGCTCTTTCTGGTGTGGTTTTCCTAGTCCCACATTCATATTTAGGAATGAAGCTTGGTCTTCAGCTCTAAAATAATTGTAATTCTGAAGTTTTTGTCTCACCATTTTTAACAGTTACTGATAGTGATTTTGAGAAACTTCATGCACAAAAGCTGAATTTTAAAAATGTGATTTAAATCATGCACATTCCATCCCTAACAGAAACAGTATGGCTTGGATAATTCTGGTGGCTTCAAGCAGCAATTTCTAAAGAATATGGAAAGAGAAGTTGATAGAGGGAGGATGCAGCCCTTCGAATATCATAAGAGAAAAGCTGACATGTTGGAAAGTTTGGCTTCTGGTATAGATGATGGAAGAACAAAGACCTCCGGTAAAGATGCTGAAATTATACAACTAAAACTGTACTTTATAGACCTAGATTGTAGTGACCAAACCAGGGTTTTACAAAACATATAATTCATTGTTTAGTATTGGTTGTATCCAAGTTCTTAATCTTATTTCCTAGATCAATCCAAATTGTTATAGTCCTAAAGTAATAAGGAAATTAAATCTGGGTATATTTTTAATCTGTGTTCTAACCTGCAGGCTGCTTTTCTTTTTTTTGCGTGTTTTTTTTTTTTTTTGTGTTGAACTTGGAGCCAACTTGTCTGGTTAAGGGCACAAATAGATGTATTGTATGTATTACAAGATGCAAATATCTTATTACAAGATGGTTGCCCTTGACTCTGTGCTTGTTTATTGTTTAGCATTCATTGGTCCCTAATCTGGTACAGGTGTTCAAATTTACAGCAGCTTTTTGTCTTGTGTTTCTGTTAATTGTTACATTGTGTAGGCTGGTTGCAGGTAAGCACAGTTCATCTAATTACAAAAGCCAAGCGAGGACTGCGAGGAGTAGACATCTACTTGATTTATCTTCTTTTAGATGTTTTATAGTTGGTGCAGAAACACAGGGCAGATGGATCTCTCTGTCCCTAAGACCACAGTTCAGAGGTCTTTTAGCCTATTGCTAGTGATTCTGTCTTACAAAATATCCATTTGGTTCTGTCTAATGGATTGTGTGGAAATAACACATTTAAAGTTTTCATTCTTGGTAATGGTTTAGATTTCAAAGAGGTTCTTAGAAAATAATTTTTGGTAACTATGGAATAATTCTCTTTACAACAGCATGGCAATAAAGGGTCTTTGAGGATTCACATATATGAATTGGAGAGAGCATTCCCAAGCTTATTCTTTCTTGTAACAAAGGAGAACTTGAAATATCCTGCAGGAGGATTATTTTAGAATATTTACAATAATTCTCAAGTTCTGTGCCATTCTTTTTTTTTGTTGTTTTTTCTCCTCTTAGTTTCTTCAGGAAAAATAAGGGAGAATAAAAGGTTTACATAGTATGCATAAGTATTGCTGTGTTCTTAAGATGATATTGTACTGGAGGTGGCAGGGGCATAGGAATGCTTTATTGGTGACATACGATTTCTATATCATTGTAATAGCTCATGTGATTATCACAGTTTATAATTTAGTCCAAGCTGTTTAATTTAAAAGAATCATTATGTAGCAACAGTGAAAAAATAGATTTAGTTTTGAAAGCTTCATAGTACATAAATGCATCAAAATAAAGACCATTGAAATTAAATAGGTGTGATGTCCACTGGTTTTGTGATTTGGGCTCTAAATGTAATGAAGTTTTAAAATATATTGTATTAATCTATATCTGTTACAAGTTGGGGAGGGAATCTTCTGGTAAATTTAGTAGTTCATTTGGTAGATAAACTTCATATTTTGTCTTCCTTCAGGAGTCATTGAAGCATTGTGCAAGTACTATCAGAATGAGAACAAAGATGTGAGGCGTGTGTGGCTTTCAGCAGGAGTAGATCACTTCCACTCATCTTTGGGCGACAGAGGCTGGGGCTGTGGTTACAGGAATTTCCAAATGCTCCTTTCCTCACTGTTGCAAAACAGCTTCTACAACGACTGCCTGAGAGGTATTAAACAAAATGCTGTTTGTTCCACCTTGGATGACAACCTGCTGACTGATGCTTTGCCTTTTAATTTACACAGCAAGTCTTACAAGGTCAATGATAGCTATTAAATGGTTGGTATACCACTGGAACTTACTGGGAAAGAGTCAGAGGTGAATACTGGCAAGATGTGATGCGGTTGAAGTTTCACCTTTAATTTTTTTGGTGTATCTTTGTAGCATCAACTGCCTCTTACAAAAGAAGCTGAGTATTTTTAATTAATAGACTATTACAATCACTGTAACAACAATTCAAAAGCTTTTCTGTTCCAGATACTACACTAATTCCTAGTATCCCAAAGATTCAGTCCATGATTGAAGATGCCTGGAGAGAAGGTTTTGATCCTCGTGGGGCATCTCACTTCAACAACAGATTACATGGTTCCAAAGCATGGATAGGAGCATGTGAAATTTATTCACTGTTAACCAGTCTCAGGATAAAGTAAATATTGCTTTTTGTTGTTGTTGTTATTTTTAATTGCTGATTTAAGTGCTGTACCTTTAAAGGCTAGAATTCCCAGCTGTGTGATGACAAAGTCACCTTAGTGACTAAATTTACCCATATATAAACAGATCTGATTTAATGCAGCATGAAGCTGTGTAACTACTTAAAGGTACATGTAACTACTTATAGGACGTACATAAACTGAGTAGCTGCTTAGATCATTGAGGCTTGATGCAGAATTATGCCGCATAAATTAAAGCATTGATGAAAACTTTATTTCTCTAAAAATTTATTCTCAAGAAGAATCTGTATTTCATTTATTTTCTATGGCTTTTAATTGGATTCTCTAGTGTACGTGTATCACATACAAAAAAAAATAACATTAACATTAATTTTTGCAAGTTTTACAAGCTCTTGTTATATTGAACAGAGTAGAGCACTTCTTTGTTATGTAATAAATTTTCCAGTTTGGGACAGTATATGTTGCATTGCTTTGTAATTATGTGTCCCCTACTCCTATATTAAAAAATAAAAAAGTAGTAAGGACCGCTTGGTGCAGAAGGAAGGGACCCAGAGGTGAAAAAATTGTTTTAACAAACAACCTGCTTGAAATCTTATTGTTGTTTTCATTCTCAATGTTTTGTAGGTGCCAAATCATTGACTTTCACAAACCCACCGGCCCTATGGGTACACACCCTCGCTTGTTTGAGTGGATTTTGCATTACTATTCTACAGATAATGAAGGTGGTGCAAAGGTGGTATGTACTTCCAAATCACCTGTCTACTTGCAACATCAAGGTCAGTGTCACAATATGCTGGTTTCTTACTATTCTCTATCTCTCTTTATATGTGCTGTGGTTTAGAACAGCATTTTTTAGTTCTTCTTTGTTGAATTGAAGGCATGGCTTTATTTTCTGTAATTTTCCTATTTAGTAAGAGTAATGTTAAAGTTTGTATTTTTATTGGATGGAAGAGCTGAATGTGATTGGGATGTCAACTTTTAGACATGTAGGCTTATAACTGTCTTCTTAAATTTTGAGTAGTGCCTTCCTTGATCTGAAGATCAATTGTATGTTACAAGGTAGTAAATGGGATTTCTGTGTTTCTAAACTACTGAAACTCTTACTTTGATATTAGGTCATAGTCGTACTGTTGTTGGAATAGAAGAGAAGAAGAACAAAAGCTTGTGTTTGCTACTGTTTGACCCAGGATGTTCTTCCCAAGAAATGCAGAAACTGCTGAAACAAAGCAGTGATGGAACTGGTCTCAAGCTACTTCGGAAATTTGTGGGCAGCCTAAAAGAAAAGCAATACCAGATAGTGGCTGTAGATGGGGTGCTCTCTTTGGAAGAGAAAGCTGTAAGTATCTCAGAAAACAGTTTCTGTTGGTGAAAATTTAAGACTATCTGCATCTTTTCTTTGCATGTATATGCATATATGGTTGCATGATGAATTTTTTGCATCTCTTGACTTCCCTTCATCTTTTTCTTTCCTGCTTTCTGCTTATATAATCCCAGGATATCAAAAGCCAAAACATTTTGCATATAAATGGATGCCTCCTTGATTCAACTGATGACTTCTAAATCTTGTATGAAGGTTTCAGCTGTTTGCAGATGTAAATTTGGCTTTTTTAAACTTTTCATTTTTTTACAATGTTTTCTCCTAAATAACTGACTGTGAGCATGTGAGTTACTTACAAGCAATCACAGTGCAAAATTACATTCAGAGGTTTTTGAGCTGTTGAAATTTTCATAAATCCTATCCATGTGTTTGACTTTGGGGCATTTCACCCTTTTTAAGACCTTAGAAGTTTTCAGCTGATTGCGAGATGTGGTTTTCTGTTTCTTAAGCTTTTTCTTTCCTGCCCTAACAAATAGATTCTGAGGACCCATGTTCCAATTCTTTGGTGTCTGATCGGCACTGTTCGGCATGTTCAAGCTTCAGGACAGACTTTTATTTAAATTATGAAAATAACTGGCAGCTGAGTCACTTGCTCAACTGTATTTAACATGTGTATTTTGAAATGGGGTATTGTTTTAAGTGTTTTCTGGCCCTGAACATGTCAGAAATATCAGTGAAATACGGCCATCCTCTCCTGCTACTAAAAAGCCTTAAAATTCAGGCTACAGTGAAAATAAGGTGTTTGGGATTTGGTGGGGATGGTGGTGTTTATTTGGTTTTAGTTTGCCACTTCTTTTTTTCTTCTTTTCAAAGGTTTGATCTATATTTAAAAATATCAGTTGTTTAGTTGTCTTGGAAGCTCCCATTTAATTAAGATGAAATGAACCCCTTGCACTCGTTAAGACTACTAAACTACTAATTTGAAAGAAACTCTTTAAAGTGCTGGTTTTTTTTAATTAAAGTACTTTCCTCTCTCCCCACCTATTTTTCAGGCTCGCTGCCGTGCTTCTCAGGTCTTAACATCAGAGAAGATTCCTTAAAGGATACCTTTGTAACCTGCTTCTGGAACTTGCTGGGTGCAAAACATTAAACTTCTGGACCATGGACCCTAACTCAACAATTTTTAGACTTAAACTGTGTGTCCATAAATGCTTGGGAGCTCTGGGGAAGCACACCACTGGAATAAACCTGTGGTTTTTGTGTTCAGTCAGAACTCTGGCATCCTGATACAACTGTAACTCTGAAGTATTGTGTCCTTGTCTTACTAGAAAATGTGTTATTTTCATATTGCTTGAAGTAGCAACACCTACTGTCTTGTAGCAAATTATGCACTGCTGTTAATGAGCAGTGGATAATGATACTATGGAGCAACTTAATTGGAGTTCCTGGTCATGGTTTATCTCTGTAAATGTGTTTATGCTGCCACTGTGACCAGTCCTCTAACTTCTTCACAATTCAGTCTGTTCCACCAGGGATTAGTTTACTAGTAAACTTCTCTTCAATAAGTTGGCTTCTCTAGATATATTACTTTTAAATATCAACACATGTGCTTAGGAGGTGGATCAGTGCTGGCATTGTCTAAGAGATCTAAGGAAGTGGTGTCCAGAATAGAGTGTGTGTGCAAGACAGTCCTTTGGGGTAGAGGAAGAAAATATTCCTTTTGTACCATGAATGAATAAATTTAATGTATTTTTCAAAAATGCTTATTCCATCTTCACTTCATCTTTTTAAAAAAAAATTCCTATTTTTTCCGCCCTTTGACTAGTGGCTCTGTTGTGCAGGGTCAATGCCATTTAAGAGACTGGAGCTGTCTGCTGAAACAAGTATGTATCTTGGGTGTTTGAGGCACTTTGCTGTACCTAGGACATGCTGCTCTGGTTGAATGTAAGAGCACTGGAGCTTAGATTCATCCCTATCGTTTAGACTCCCTTCTATGCTGACATCTAAATACAGGCGTAAGAGCCTTACAAGTAACCTGTTTCTCTCATGTTTCATATGCTCTGGCAATAAGAACTTGTCATTTTTGGAAGCAGTGAAACATGTGAACATATACAGATATTACAATCCATAAATCACTGATTTTTCTGAAATATGCATGAAATTTAAAAAAACAGTAATGAAAATGCATTCATTTCAGTAGGTATGTAGAAGTGGCCTATAAGGTGTGAAAGGTTTAAATACTTAGGATACTAGAGGGGCTCAGACTAGGGAAGAGAGTTCCTGGGAACTGGGGGACTATCAGCTCCCTTATTTAGCCCTGGTCTGTGATGCAGGTGTCAAACAGAATGAATGAAAGAAAAGATGCTAATAATGCTATCATAATTTGGATGCAAAATCCTAGGCTTTGCAGCATACTCGAGATTTTACTCACAGCATCTTGATGCAGTAGGCACCATCCTCTGAATTTTAACAGAGCTCAGGCACCAACTATTTAAAGCACTCAGCCTGTTCAAAACTATATTTGCTCTGGTCAAGGTGCAGTGTTGCACCTCACTATTGCCTTCCTCTGTGCATTACAGTACATGCTTTGGACTGAGGCAGTTAAAAACAATATACAATAAAGGCTGTCAGCACCAGGATTTTAAATTATTGTAATTCTGTCAAAGTTTATGAATGGGACTTTATTCAATTAATAAGAGTTAGTTTTCCATCTAATCCAAAGTACATAAGCAAATTTAAATATCCCAGCTAAACTTTTTCCAGCAAAAAACCCCTTCTCTCCGTTCACTTCAGCAAACTAACACACATGCACAGCCAAGCTTACACTCTCAGTCAAATTCCCTTTTATTTCACAGATGTTAATTGCTAGCAAAGCTAAACAAATCTGCGGTTCAGACTGTCACTAAAACATCTTCCAAACACCTGGAGGGAACAGACTTTATGCAAATTTTTTGTCACTTCAACCCTTATTATTTCCTCTGCTTTGAAATATAACAGCAAAAACACATTTTCACATTTTGTTTTACATCATTTTAAGCTATACATTCTCTGCATGAGAACCAATAAATATGTTAGTGTGAAAACAGACAAGAAAATTTCATTATTCTAGAAATATAATTAATGAGAAACTTTCTTTCATATGCAAATGACTGATCAGTGATCCACTTGGAAAATTTTCTGATTACCCCACTTGCACAGACTACACAGGATTCTTGCATTCGGTCCAAATTTAAAGAGCTCCAATTCACTCCTTTTCTGAAAAAAACCACCAATTTTAAACATACTGTTGTGGGGTAGCCCCTCTAAACTGCAACACATACATAGCTGAAAATGGAAAGCAGCCACAGGAATTAAATAGGGTTTTATGCAGCTGAATTGAAACCAGAAATAAATTAGGTTCAGTGCTGAAGAGCAGTTACAAGCATCCTAGCAATTACACAGGAAGCTGGATGTAACAACTATGAAGCTTTCAATGCAACTGTATCTTTGGAAAAGACAAGATTTAGTATCACATTAGCTCACAATTTTTTTAATGTATCTGGTAACTGCTGGAGCACAGATCCTGCTTATTGCTTTGAAACATAAAACATTATCATTGAGACCTAGATGCTTATCTAGAGTTCTTAGTAGCCAAAATTAAAAAGATCAAAGGGAGGACAGTAGGAACAAAGGCACATGGTTAATTTATAAAAGTATTTACAGGGTACTTGAACATTTATTTCTATCTACTAGAAATTCATTCATCTTGAATAAGAAAAAAAACCAGGTTAAAGGAGGTCATTCTAATCAGATGTTCTTGAGCGACATGAGCAGAGAATTTTATAACCATCAAATTATTTCAGTAATTACACTTCTCATTTTGAATTATGGAATTTTCAAATACTAAAATTCATAAATTTATTATTCCTCTAAGCAATGTGATACTTTAGTGCAACCCTCTTCAAAGATTGAAGCTGGCACAGTTAAGGCAGTCTACTAACAGTGTTTAAAATTCAGCACACAGTGTTTAATCATTGAAGTGCCTGTCTGTTTGGAAAGCCGTCTTTTGACACCATCATCCTTCCAGCGCTGCAGTTTCAAACACAGCATGTTTAAACACCGCAGTTCTCGCAGTGTTTGGGCTTTTTGGAGGTGGTAAGGGAGGAGTCTAACATCTGCTAGCTCCAGTAGCAACTCTGCAGGATGGGCAACATCCCCAAACTGATGTGTAGCTTTACTGCATTCTGTGCTAACCTTAACAGGCTGCCAACAAGATGCTTCTAAAACTACACCAGTTACATTCAAACCTATAAAGCACTCTATAAACCCTGCTGCTGTAATGTGCACTCCACTCATAGTGTTTCCATACAGTCTGCTGCCAAAAGCAAACTAATCTTCCTAGGGTGGGTTTTGACTTTTGACAGAAGTTCATTGATGCGCACATTCAGAAAAACCCAAATTTTCTCTGAACAAATTAACCAAACTACAGGAGGACTTCACATTCTGATTTTTTTCCCTACTGACTTGACCTTGTCATTTTGAAAACATTATTCATGGCTATGGCAAAAAAATTGTACTCTAATTGTATGGGAATGGTTTCCATTAAAGTTTAATAAGGCCATACAACAAAGGTGACTAGTGCTGTCTATCTACAGCTGATAAACTGGGGCACCAGAACCGACTTGATTTATTAAAAAATTCCACAGGAGGAAGAAACAAAAAAATAACTGCATAGTATGTGATCCCTTTTATTCACCAAAGCTGCCCATGTTTATCCCACGTGGAAGACAGCAGAAGAGCTGCTCAGCATTCAGATGCAGGTGTGTTCAGTGCTTGCTGTAACATCTTTCCATCTTGCATGTTGCCACATCTCTTCAAAGGACAATTACAGAAGTGGGGAGGAAAAAAATTAGAGAAAATAGAAATGTGTTTTCAAACAGATCAATATGTCTCAAATTTTTCATTTGAAGTATTAAAGTAAATTTATAGTGAAAGTTATCAGAAGACTATTCTCCTGGATTTAAAATATTTTGGTTTTTTTCTTTGGAAAAAAATTAAGAAAAAAGAAAAATAATACACATTACTAAAACCACAGATGCTGTGGCTTTCCTGCCTGCCCCTCTCTCCTTACATATGTCCATACTGATGACAGAATCAGTTCAGATAAGTCTAATCACTATCTAAATTAACAGGGTTGTAGTCAGGGTCATCCTCTTCATCCTCCAACTCTAAATCATCCATTTCTTGGAATAAAGATTCATCAACCTCCACACTGTTTCCAGCTGTAACGAATAGAAAGATACTTTATTTTCATGCAACAAGGAAAATATTAACAACAACAAAACATACAAGATTCTTCTGTATTAGTTCTTCAGTGTAGGTGGCTGCTAACTGAACTTGGCTTTTCATAGGTCAAATAGATATGGAAAAGTAAATGCCGCATTTTATCTTTTTACAGCTGAATTTTTTTTATTTTGTATCAAAACCCAGTCAAGAGAAATGTCACCCAGGACCTCAGAATTCATTGGGAGCATGAAATTAACATTTACAAGTGCCAGAAGCAGAGATTCTTTCTCCTCAGGACAGTTATATCCTCATGTAATAGTTACTACTATCCTAGTGAGGTAAATGCACAAGGCTCATAAAAAATTCCTTACACAGCATATGCTGACATACATATATTTGCTTTCAGATTTAAATTTTACAAGCAAGATGAAGCTTTGCCTGCTTTTTTCCCGTTTTCTTCTGACAGAGATGCTGCTGACTTAAGGATAAAACTTGAGGACTTCTGCTCTTTTATTTTTATGTATCAACAGTGACATCTTCTGGTCACCAAAAAGAGTTTCTATTATTTCACTGGACTTGAAGACACCAAGACAAGATAATGCCATTATCCTCTGAAAATTAGTAGTACATGCTACTGTAATATTAAAATAGAGTTAGTAACCTGTTGCATCTATGATAGAACACAAGCAGCAATAAGAATGGGAGTTTTTAATCATCAGTAGCAACAGGATTACAAATTAATCCATTAATTCCAAATCATCTGGGCACAAAGCCCAGGTAGAGGTCTGTTCCTCCCTTGAGGCAGCCAAATGTGACATCAACAAACCATCTTCACTTTAGGTATTTTGGAGGAAGACAAGATTAAATTATTCCCTGTAAAAGAAACTAAACTTCCCCATTACTACCATTTCAAGTTTACACTCACTGACATTCATAAACTTTTTAAAAATTGTTACTTGCAGAGAGGAATCTTGACTCTCTTCTGCCTGTTTTGTGATACCAGTAAATAATGCAGCTACATTAAAGAGCTGTCTTACCTCAAAACTCAAGTATTTTAAACTAGGATACTAAAAAGTGGTACAAGCAAATTAAATAGGTATGTTACTGTGAGTAGCTTTATATGCTTTATCTCCGACTGGTTTTCCAAGTTTAACATTTTTCTGGCACAGGCTTACAAAATTTTCATCTGGCACCAGGTCAGTATTTTAGGCAAGGTAACAGGCACATCTGCAGAAACCATGAAAAAGAACTGGGTTGCACAGAAGCAAATAGCATTTATTTTGACCTGCAAGATGCTAACTATTGGTGTTGAGGTTCAGAGAGCAGGCGACAGAACTTCAAGATCTATGCTTGAAATCAGGGGTTAGAAGGCTGGCTATTGGGAAAAGGGGAAAAAAATCAGGGTCGGGTTGGGGGTTTTTGTTTTGTTTTTGCTTTTCTTTTTGGTTTTGCTCCCAGTCCAATCATTTGAATAGAAGCAAAGGAAGTAAGATCAACTCCAGCACAAGGCTGCAAATAAAAACACTTCATCATCTTGAAAAGGTTTTGGTTTTGAGAAAAGTTAAAATCACTTCTGTTCACTCTGCAAAGCACTACTTCTCAGAAAGTTCTTCCAATGTAAAAGTGATTCTGATGCAAGATGTTATGTCAGAAACATAACAGATTTTGTTTAGGAATCTTGACCTATTTTAAGCCACTGCCTTTTATTTGTGGAATCAAATAGAAATTTACCTTCTTCCAAGAACTGGATGTCAGAAGTGTCAAGATTGTGATCCATTTCAAACAGCTGTTTACCTAGAAATAAAATAAAAAATATATAAGCAAGTAGAGTTCTGAAGTAACTATCAACCTAAGGCAGCAATAGTCAGCATGTGTATTTTAGTCTTTCAAATCAACCAATTCTAGCAGTCTTTTTTTTTCTAACTGCTCATTTCTGTAAGCTCCTCATTCTGTTTTTCTTCTAATTCATCCAGGATTCATCCAAGCCAACAAGCTTCCTCCTCTTACATGTGAAATGCGTCACTGTAACATTATTAAGACTTTAATAATGGGTGGCAGAAAAATTTACACCCCATAGCCTGTGTTCAGTCCTTATTGCTTTAGACTTCATCTTGCATTCCACAAGAAATCCTCTGTGAGAACTGGAAAGGAAATCAGCTGACTCCTCCACCTTTTTTCATATATTCTTCCATTCAAAAAGCAAGTTGGATCTACACACAAATCACCAGCTCCTATACACACACACCCACACACAGAGCTGTGAAGGCAACATCACAGAAGGCAAAGTGAAGCCTTTCTGACGGGGAGGGACAGGAAGAAAAGCTCAGGACTCTTTCCACATAAATCACCTGTCCTCCATCTAAATTTGCATTGCTCATGCAAGCTTCCACAAGCAAGACTGGCTGGTGTCCATGTTAATACTGGAATTACACTAATGACATCCAAGAATAAGCCTGGTTTTGGTTTTGTAAAGGGAAGCTTGTATAAACTACATTTGTATAGAGGAAAACAGACACCACATACTAACAACACTTTTAAGAACAGAAAAACTAGAAGCTTGGCTTCTGTTATTTCACCTTTGCACATTCCCAAATGCATACCCTTTAGAAAGGAATCAAGCGTGTCCCCTGTCCTGTGCAGCTTTTTATGAAACTTAATACCCTTAAAATTTCCATTTCTGTCAAATTTCATCAAAACTAGCCAGAAGTGAGGAAAAAACAGAACAGTGATACAGCATGACCACATCAGTTATGTTTTTTCAGGTAATCAGGTCAAAAAGTAGATCCAGCATCACAGGAGGGCCAGTTCAAAGCTAAGCCATGAAGACTATGGAGCAGGATGCAAAGACCTATCATCTGTGTAAAAATTACTTTTAGACTTGTCATTAGAGTCTGATACCATTGCAGAAATTTCACGACCAGTATTAAAACATACCACTTAGCTTATTTTTGCCTGCTTGTTCTTCTTCTTTTATCTTTTTTCTTTTTATTTCTAGGAGCTCTGCATCAAACTTGGCTTTCCAATTAAGGAAATTCTCAATGGTAACAGGAGTGCCATGAAAACGTTGCTGAAAGAACAGAGAACAAGGCTGCAAACACAACTTGCAAAGCTACAGGTGAAGATAAGCATTCTCTTAATTATTTAAATTACAACACACCAGAAGCACTGCTTGCTGTGAAGTATTCTGAGAAATCAATCCTAATCCTGAGAATTCACAAAGAACACATTCTTATGGTTTTTGTCATGGGACTCTCCCTTCAGAGAACTATACTGAGATGGAAACTCTCATGGAAGAACCCTGAGTACTCCTTTTGGACCTAGAGTGCAATAGTTCACAGCTCCCCACTAATACAGGTTATCTGTAAGTAGGCAGCACTTCTTATCAACCCTTAAGTGCAATCTACACTCAAATATTGCCCATTAAAATACATTAACCCTTTTATATTGCTGAAACAGAAAAAAAAGATTCCTTTTTCTCAGATATTTCTTTGCCCATTTTCAGAAATACAGAACCATCCCAGTCCCATCACACTCTAGCTGTTACTCAGGAAGTGAGTGGACTCATTAGTTAGGACTTAGCACAATCCACAAGTGGTAAAACTACTCTACAGGAAGGCAAACCAGTCTTGAAGATTGGTCCCACTGCTTCCACCTTATCCACTCAGTCTACCAAAGAAGACAGCCTTCCTCAAACCATGGAGCTCATGTGCAGTATGACATATGCTACTCCCCATTCCCTCTTGCTCCCTCTTCTTCCAGAAAAAAACTGCCTACAGGAAATCTGATTTCCTTTGGGAAAAATCCCTGCTTTAGTAATGCTATAAGGGACTGTGAACATGCAGTTAAAAACACTGCTTAAGAAAAAAAGGGAAGAAAAAGACCACTTAAGTGCAATAAACAATATTCTTAAGTTTCACTTAAATCATCTTAAGGATAGCTGTTCCTTTCCCACTGTAACTGAGAACTGTTCCTGCATCAAGCCAATGCATTTTAAAGAAGCTGAGTCTTTTTAGTTGAAAAGAATATTTTACATACTTTCTCTTCTTCTTCTGCTTCTCTTTCTTTCTGTTTCTTCTCTTCTTCTCTTCGTGTTTTTATTTGATCCACTATTTCATTTAATTTCTCCTGTACTGCTGAGACTAAAGTGAAGATCATTACCATTCCTAAATTTTCTTCTGCCTACAACACAAAGAAGGCAACTTCAAACAGAAGAACCTGAATGCATAAATCTGTTTACAGAAAGCAAGATGTTGTGCAAATGCAGAGGGCGCAGCTGACACATTCTGTACTAGTCTCATAAGCTCGCTGTAAAATTCAAATTCAGCCGGCCAGTTAATCCAGTTAAGTTATCCCCAAATGAGTGTGCAGCAAAACACAAAGATGAATGTCTGTGTTCAGGTTATCAACACACTATAGACATCTTCTGAAAGGCTTTTTCATGAATAAACAAAACCAACAGTAGAAACACAACTCTAAAATTTGAATATCACAAATCATTAGGGACAAGTCACTCAGAACCTTTCTTCTCCTGGAACAGTTTATTCCTTAATTCTATTACATGCTCCTTTGAAGTGACACAGTTCCCCAGGAAAAAAAAATCACTTGGTGGAAGGAAGGTCATATGAAGTAAACCGAAAATGAAAAAATGCCCACTGAACACACTATGGCAATTTTAAGGCAGTGAGGACTTATCAAGAATTCCTGAAACTGAAGAAGTGCTTCTTTCTTTCCTTCACAATGCACTCTCACTGATCCCAAAGGTTGATGAGATCCACCTCACCCCCAAACAGTTATGTTATTAAAAAGAATCAAGAATCAATGTGGCATTTTTTAATATTTCCAAATAAAACTGAGGTGGCTTATTTTCACAAATACTATATAAACAGTTAAACAAATTCACCTTAAGCTAGAAGTGAAAAAGAGGGGAAGCCCTAGTGCACTTCCATTTCATTACTGTACGTTATTGCACACACTGAATTACCCCTATATCTTACCTCAATGATGTCATTTACCAGACTCAAACCTCAAAGTCAGTCTCTATAGTATGGAACAGGTTTCACATCAGTAGCAGATACCTCAGAAAACAACTGATTTGATAGAGAAATTCCAGCCAAAGTGTGAAGTGGTATCAAGCTTTACCCAAGGTATTTCATTTTCCTTACCTGCTGCTCTAGTAGTTTTATTATGTCCATGACATCATTATCGTCAAGATTCTCCTGTGAGACAATTTCATACAGTGGAGTTTCATCAGGGTATTTTTCTCTATAGGTAAATTTAAGGGTTGTTTGGACAGCTACAAGATAAAGCAACACATATTCTTATGGTGTTAACTCTGTATAACTTTAATTGCATATTTTTCTACAGCCTAAAGATTATAGAATATAAAATATTCTTGCCTTTAAGGGACAGTCTTCTTACAGAGATGTTAAAACAGTATGAACAGATTTAAACATAACCCAGGAGTTCAAAGAAGTTAAGTTGATAAAGTTTACACTTGCACAAACTATTGCAACCTACTCATGTCTGAAAGGTCTTTAGGAAGACTGAAAAACCTTTTGTGGTATGACTAGACCACTAATTTCTTCCCCCTCACATTCTACTTAAATCTGGAAAACAGCAGGAGTCATAATAACAGAACTAGAGAAAATCTCAGCATATTAACATTTCAAATTCTGTGTGCCTGGCTGGAGTATCAACCTCTGTGTTGGGTTCCAGGGCTCCACATCGTGGACAAAGACACTGTGTCCAGTAGAAGTTATTAAGCAGAGAACTGCCTAAGAAAAATGCATTCAATCTGAAGCTGCCCAGAGCCAGGGTAGCATGGAAACAAGGCAAAAGAGAACCAAGTTCCTTTTACACATCCTCCCAGAATACCAGGGAGAAGCTTTTCTTTAGTTCCAGACTCACAGTTCTTGACAGTACAGCAGTCTGTTCAACACAAGACACCTGCTCTAAGCAGGACTTACTTCTTTAAAACTAAATAAGACAGTGCCAGTTTATTTCTTCTGTTTTAGTATCCAGAATAGCAGCTTTCAAACTTGCTTGGAGCAAGGCTTGCTTACAACGTGCCCACACAATTGCTGATACTTAACAAATACACAGGGACTTGGGACCCACAGCCTTCTGCTCTGGAACTGTTCCTTAAGGGCTGCACATTCACAGTACACAGACGCAACTCTCCCACATGGCTGGCACACACACAGAGTTGCCAGGAAAAAAATCCCCCCACATGCCTGTAAGCCACTACAAGGATGATGACAACCCATACTTCTTGAAGCTACACTACAAAGCCTTTGAGATTCAGCAGAAAGCAGTCCTATAGTGAGAGAGCAGAACATTTCTGCAAACTAAACAAGGATCACTCAAATCCTTGAACTCTTATTTGCTAAGGAATGTTTGCTGTATCAGGCCCCTACAAGGACTTAAGTGGAGCTATACACAGCTGTTGGTGACAGAATTAAGTTTAAACATATATATATAGGAGAAGTTTCTGAGTAAGACATGACCGACTTACTTTCATCATTTTCTCCAGCTTCAGATGTCACAGTGATTGTGAAAGTTGTTGGCTTTTCTGACAATACTGTTCAAAGGAAAAAAGCAACAGTCAGGGAAGAGTCCTTAAATCAGACAATTACTTCTTCACATCACTAAAACTGAACTTCTCAGAGACTAATTAAGAAAGTAACCTTAAGTGTTAAGGGCCTTTTAAACTTATTAATGTAATACTTTTCAATTAACATTTTCCATATGATGTGATGCCTGGAGTGCTCTTTGAATGAGACCATACATTTTGGAAAACTTTCTCTTCTGGAAGTTTCACTGTTCCAGAAAGTGCAAATCAAATCAAATGACTTCTAGTAGTGCACTGATTGCATGTAGAAAGCTACCAAAGCTAATTTGCTTTACTGCAATAGATGTGTCTGAAAAGCAACCAGTGCACTCTTGACCCTGGACTATTTTTACAGTATTTCTGCATCTATATTTAAGACAGCTTACTGCAAGAAATGCTACTAACCAAGCAATGCACTAGAATGAAAGTGTGTGAATTAAGCAGCTAGAAGACAGGCAACACGCAGGTCCTACAGACAACACAACACAGCAAGAGCTGTGACCTGCGTTTCACAGGCTAAAAACCTCACTGCACCACTGTGGGCTGCAGACCACATCCTCATGTAAGGACTGCTCTGCGTCACTGTTATAATCTGTGCCCAAATTAGTGTACATGCTCTCAAAGTATCAACTGAATGTTGCCTTATGTACTACTACGATCTTTATTTCCCTCTCTTCTCTTGGGCATAAAAGCAATACATGACTGAACAATAACTGTGTAAGTATCAGAGCAGAGGCTGTGTGAAAGAATATTACTTCCATATCAGTATCAGATATCCAGCATGCCTAGCTACCAGAGATCAATTCATATACCTTTAATCTTTAACATAAAACTGAAGACCTGAAAAGACTTTCAGATTGAAGCAATACACAACTGTACTGGGCAAATGTTTGTATGGTAAAGTTACTGCCAAGTAAGATGCTGCGGAACGCCAGGCAGAGTAGATACTGTGCAGGAGGGAAACAGAAACTGTCCCGATTTTTCCATTGTTAATATTCTTTGGATACCAAATGCCAAAAATCATGTTGGATTAGCCGGCATGGGAGATACTCTTGATTGTTTGATGGTACACTGAAAATCCTAAAAAACTGATGAACTAATGTATCCACAACACGAAAGTTTCGGCAATATAACATGCTGCACCAGGGAATTGAAGCTTGCCTTTTTTCCCCTTGCAATGGGGTAAGGCAGGTAGTGGCAATACATTTACGGAGGAAACCTTTAAGCATCCCAAAACACCCCGTGCCTCACGGTCGCGACAAGCTTGTTACCGGAAAGGAAAACGGGTCGGCACACAAGCCAATTCCGCGATTCCCAGCTAGGGCCGCATCTTTTGAAAGGCGTCTCCGAAGAGCATTCTTCCAGCACACGGGACCGGGTGCCCACGCCGGGCTGGCTGCTGTGCCACGGCGCCAAACGCGGCAGGGGCCCCTCGCACCGGGTCACAAGCGCCATCCAGCGCTCTGCTTTTCCCGGCCAGGAGAAGCGAACCAGCATCCCGAGCACCCAGCCCAGCTGCAGGGCTCGGAACCCCCGCGGGACCCGCGGCAGCCCCGGCGCGGCCTCCCGCTCCTCCCCCCCGCACACCGGCGGCGAG
>VZTZ01026492.1:0-16334 GCA_013400955.1 Drymodes brunneopygia | reverse complement strand
GGGGTCCCTACGGTGGGAGGGGGCCCGGGCTGGGGCTGTGCCCGGGAGCAGCTCGGGGCACACCAAGGCCTCACCAGTCACGGCGAGGGTTTCGTGTCCCCAAACGGAGCCTGGCAGGGGCTGCGGGTGAGGCAGGGACCCGGGGTGGGACGGAGGGGACAGGGCAGGCGGCACCAGCGCGGTGGTGAAGGGCTGGGCACGGGTGGGCACGGTCCCCGGTGTGTGACGATGTCCCGGAGCGCTCCGGTGTCCCGGCGGTGCCCGGGACCACAACGCGCAGCCCACGGGCACACGGCGGCCCTGCCCTGTCCGGGTCCCCTCGCTCCCGCTGTCACCCGTGCCCGGCTGAGGAGCACAGAGCTGCCCCAGGCCCGGGGCTGGGAGCCCCCGGCTCTGCCAAGGTTCTGGATCTTTCCCACAGGATGCCTAATCCAAAACACAGCACCGGGCAGGGGGCATCTGTGCCAAAGCGGGGCTGGGGCGCGGAGAGGACGCACCTGCGCCCCGCGGATCCCGAGGGATGAGGGTTCTGCCGGGCCGGTGCCAGCGGGGGGCCCTGGGCAGCGCTGCTGGGACGGTCCCGGTGTCCGGCACCGCCGCCGGGCCTGGCAGCGGGCACTGGGCATCCCCGGGAGCGGTGCCGGCCGTGACCCCTCTGCCAGCCCAGTGTCGGGGCGAGTGGGGCCCGAGGCTCCGCGGCCGCCACCGTGACACCGAGCCCGGGGAGCCTCTGGCAGGAACTGGGGGTTCTGCTGGGAGTGTCACCACCGCGGTGACACCGAGCCCGGGGAGCCTCCGGCAGGGACTGGGGGTTCTGCTGGGAGTGTCACCACCGCGGTGTCCCCAGCCCGCTCTGCCCTGCCAGATGTGCGGGGTGCGGGCTGGGGCACATGTGGCCCGGGGCAGCTGTGGCCGTGGCGAACACTGGCGGCTCTGTGCGATCCGTGACCGCGGCCATGACCAATGCGGGATCTCCGGCTCTGCCGCGGCCCCGGCGCAGCGCCCGCAGCTGCTGCCGCCTCCGAGCAGCCGCTTCCCAGGAAAACCCTTCTTCCCTTTTTTTTCGTGAAATCCCTGCTTTTTCCACATGGCGAAGGGACAAGACGCCCCGCGGGGAGGAGATGGATTTATTAAATATTTGGCGGATGACAGAACATGGCTCCCTGCTCGCAGGCTGCTGCTGGAAGCGTTCCCCGCGCTTACGGCATCGGCTGCGGGGCGGCCTCGCCAGCCGCTCCCGGGGACAGTCCTGCTCCCGGGGACAATCCAGCTTGCTCCCGCACTCCCCTGAGCCTGCAGGAACAGGGAACGGCACCTGAGCCCACCCTGCCCTGCCCCAGGGACACTGGGACCAGTTGGACTCCACTGGCACGGTCTGGGGACCAGCACTGACTGCCCTAAGTGACATCCTTGGCTCAGAGCAGCCTTCCCTGGGCACCCCCAATCCCGCTCTCCTCGGGGTCAGGGGAGGCTGGGGAGGCCCTGCAGCACCTTCCCATCACCTCCAAGAGTTGGATCCTGCCAGGATTTCTGCACAAAGCCCAGGTGCCCCAGCTCCGCTGGCTGCCACTGTCCCTGTCCTGGCAGTGCCACCAACTCTGCGCTGACCCCAGCAGGGCCGGGCTGGACACCCCCAGCCTCTTGCCCACAGGAGGTGCTGGGAGATTCCCGGCCCCTCTCAGCTCTGCTGGGGGGGAAAGACCCCGACCCCTGTGCAGCTGTGACACCCCCAGCTCCTGGTGGCCGCCACCACCCCAGCTGGGCCATCGGGAGAACATCCCTGTTTTCCATGCTTGGACCCACGGTGCAGCCAAAGCACGGCTGAATGCAGCAAATTCAGCTGAAAGCCTGCATGAGGTTGTCCCTGTCTCTGTCCTTGTCCCCATCTCCATCCCTCTCCCCATCCCCGTTCCTGTCTGCATCCCTGTCTTTAACCCCATTCCCATCTCCATCCCTGTCCCCATCCCTGTCCTTGTCCCTGTCTCTGTCCCCCCTTGCCCAGCTGAAGCTGCTGCTTTTCTCCAGGTTCTCCTGGCTCCCCTCCCCTCCTGGGCAGCTCATTCCCAACATTTCCATCAAGCCAGAGCAGTGGCCAGCAGGGTGTTTATTGTCCCTGTCCCGTGAGCGCGTTCCCGGGGCCGGGGCGGGGCGGGGGCAGAGCCGGGGGTGCTCGCGGGGTTTCTGCTCCCCTCATCCATCACCTTCCATAAATATTTATAGATGCATCAGGGCCCTCGGCTCCTTCCACTCAAAATAACATTCCCAAGCAGCACGGGAAAGAAGTGCTGGGAGCGCCCCTGGCTGGGACTGGTGGCCGTGTTTTGGGAGCGGTGATGGAGCCCGGTGAGGGTGGGGGGAGCTGCCATCCCCCGCTCCCTTATTCCCCTCATTCCCACCAAAACCGAGCCCAACTCCTGGCGCTGATGCTCCTCCTCAGCCTGGCTGTGCTCCTCCCTCAGTTCCCTGCTTGGGGTGGGAACGTTTTAAGAGCAGGGCTGGGAACGCCAGAAGTTGGTGGCCCCTCACGGGCCCTGGTCACCTGCACCCTACTGTCCCCCCCCGGGAGGAGGACAGGGCCTCACACCTGACTCCAGGTGGGTTTCTAGGAGCCGAATCCCCTTCAGGAGGAGCCTGCAGCCCTCGTTCCATGCACAGGGAGGGACAGAAGCCAGGATGAAGGCCAGCGTGGGCTGTGGCAGTGGCACTGTTCGGGAGGAGACTGGAATGGAGCAGCACACGGAGCGGGAACAGCCACCAGCAGGTTCCTTTCGGGTTTTTGTTTCGTTTTTTAAGCCTCCCATGACTGGCTGAGCCGGGCCTGGTCACCGTGAGGAAACACACCGAGGGTACATGCAATGGCCTGGGGCAGTGCCCGCCCGGAGGCCTGCGGGTGTCTCGGCAGAGCTCTCCGGGTGCTGTGGGGAGAGCTGTGTCGGCAGCACGTGGTGGAGATCGGTCACAGGTGCACGATGGTGATGGATGGGCTGGAACTGCCTCTTCCCAACGGGGGGAGACGTCCCTCGATCTCGGAGCCTGCGGGACCAGAACCCCATCAGAGACCCCAGAGAGATCCTGCAGAGATCCTGCAGAGATCCCAGAGAGATCCTGCAGAGATCCAGAGAGATCCCAGAGATCCTGCAGAGATCCCAGAGAGATCCTGCAGAGATCCTGCAGAGATCCAGAGAGATCTCAGAGAGATCCCAGAGAGATCCCGCAGAGATCCTGAGAGATCCCAGAGAGATCCTGCAGAGATCCCAGAGAGATCCCAGAGAGATCCCAGAGAGATCCTGCAGAGATCCAGAGAGATCCTACAGAGATCCTGCAGAGATCCAGAGAGATCCCAGAGAGATCCTGCAGAGATCCAGAGAGATCCTACAGAGATCCAGAGAGATCCAGAGAGATCCCACAGAGATCCTGAGAGATCCTGCAGAGATCCCAGAGATTCCCCNGATCCCAGAGAGACCCCAGAGATCCCGCAGAGATCCCGCAGAGATCCCAGAGAGACCCCAGAGATCCCGCAGAGATCCCGCAGAGATCCCAGAGAGACCCCAGAGATCCCGCAGAGATCCCGCAGAGATCCCAGAGAGACCCCAGAGATCCCGCAGAGATCCCGCAGAGATCCCAGAGAGACCCCAGAGATCCCGCAGAGATCCCGCAGAGATCCCAGAGAGACCCCAGAGATCCCGCAGAGATCCCGCAGAGATCCCAGAGAGACCCCAGAGATCCCGCAGAGATCCCGCAGAGATCCCAGAGAGACCCCAGAGATCCCGCAGAGATCCCGCAGAGATCCCAGAGAGACCCCAGAGATCCCGCAGAGATCCCGCAGAGATCCCAGAGAGACCCCAGAGATCCCGCAGAGATCCCGCAGAGATCCCAGAGAGACCCCAGAGATCCCGCAGAGATCCTGCCCAGCCCTGGAGGCCCAGGAGAGGCTGAGGGAGCTGGGAAAGGGGCTGAGCCTGGAGCAAAGGAGGCTCTGGGGGGACCCTGTGGCTCTGCACAAGTCCCTGACAGGAGGGGGCAGCCAGCTGGAGCCTTGGCTGGGCTTGGCTGGACACCAGCACCAGCACGAGGTTCAGGAGCACCCCCTGGTCCTGGCACCACACGTGGGACTTGGAGGAGCTCGAGGAATCACAGAATCACTGAGGATAAGAAAACTCTCCAAAGTCACCAAGTCCAACTCCCACCTTGTCCCCAGCCCTTCTTGGACACCTCCAGGGACTCCAAATCTCCCTGGGCAGCCCCTTCCAAGGCCTGAGCACCCTTGCCATGAGGAAATTCTCCCTGGTGGAAGCGCCACCACAGTTTAAAGGATTATTTTTGCTTTTCTTTTTTCTTTTCTCACTCTTCCTGTGGGATCAAGGAGCCTGGCTGGCTCCTCTCTCTCCTTTTCTCAGTGGTCTCTAATTCAGTGCTCATCAGCTGTTCCTTGCTGGTGTTAGGGGCCCTGCTGGGCTCCAGGGAGGGGAACTGGGGCTCCTCCTGTCCAGAGCAGCCCTGAGGGGTGGCAGGGTCCCACACATCCCTTTCCCCAAAGCCATGGGGGCTCCAGGGATGTGAGGAAAAGCCACACTGTGGCAGGACCGGCTGCCTGTGCTGGCTCCCTCTCCAACACTGCAATTTCACCCCTTCTTGAGTTACCAGATTGTTTCCCAGATGAGGCAGGACTTGAATTTCTAATGTAAAAACTGTCAGAAAGACTCCTGAGCCCCTCTGGGGTTCTCTCCTTCCTCTGCTGAGGCGGCTGGGAGGGGCAAATCTCCTTTTTGCTCCTTTGCAAGGGGCCTGCAGAGCACCCTTGGTGGGAACTGGTGCTGGGTTTATCCCCCAGAATTGGGGTTTGGATCCCCCGCGGGTTCTCCTGGCCCATGACCACCACGGGCTGGGGCTCAGCTAAAGGTGCCTGGTCCCTACAATCACCCAGCCTGCAGTGAGGGAGGTCCCAGAGGAAGGTCCCTCCTGCCCCCATCCCGTCCTGCTCCACTCTGGGGGCATCCACAGGAAGTTTTCCTGCCAGGAGAAGCCTCCTTCCCACTGGGACTGGGAGTGATGGGCATTATGGCAAACTTCCAGGGGGAGTGGAAACCCGAGCGTGCCTCCTGCCGGCTCTTCAGGTGGGGAGATAAGGATCTCCCTGGAGACACGACGGGCTCCAGCTCTGCCCTGCTGCTCCCAGCCCCACCTGTCTGTCTGTCCATCTGTTGTGCCTCCTAAGAACTTTAAGGCTCAGCTTTTTGGGGGCAGACGTGTTTTTGGTATGTCTGGACAGAGCCATCACCACGGGCTCCTGTTTCCTGCTGAGGCCTCTCCTTACAGGAGTGACAATAAAATGGGAGATAAGGCTGGGAGAGCTGAAGGTGTTTCCTACTCTGGGGAGAGCTCAGAGCCCCTGTCAGGGCCTAAAGGGGCTCCAGGAGAGCTGGAGAGGGACTGGGGACAAGGGACAGAGGGACAGGACACAGGGAATGGCTTCCCAGTGCCAGAGGGCAGGGCTGGATGGGAGATTGGGCAGGAATTGTTCCCTGGCAGGGTGGGCAGGCCCTGGCACAGGGTGCCCAGATTTGCTGGGGCTGCCCCTGGATCCCTGGCAGTGCCCAAGGATGTCCAGGCTGGACATTGGGGCTGGGAGCAGCCTGGGACAGTGGGAGGTGTCCCTGCCCATGGCAGGGGTGGCACTGGATGGGATCTGGGGTCCTTTTTCACCCAACCCATTCCATAATTCTGTGGGAAATGTCCCTTTGAACACTGCTGGGGGATGGGCAGGTGGGACCTTCCTGGTGCAGAGACAGGACAGGAGCAGGAGGTGACAGGAGCCCCAGGAGCTGCTGGAGATGGGACACGTGTCCATCCTTACCTGAGCTGCTGTCCAGCCTGTGGCTCCTCCTAACCTGCAACACAGGAAGCTCAGGTTAGCCAGGGGAGCCTTTTATTGCCCACAAAATGAAGGATCTGCCCCACCTCTGACTGCTCCAGGGAACTGCCCCAGGCCTGCACACCTGGACAGGCACAGCAATGCTCTGGAAGCCCAGGCAGGTGGAAAGGTGCTCCCAAAGCCCACAGATGGGGCTTGGCACTGCCCAGACCAGGCTCTCAGGGCAGGATCAGCTCCAGAAGCTGCCCAGGACCTTCTCCTGTGAGCTCTGAGGGTCTCCAAGGGTGCACATCCCACAGCCTCTTGGGTCAACCTGTGCTGGACCAGCCTTGGGGTAAGAAAGTATTTTTTATGTCCAAAGAGAATTTCCTTTATTCCGGCACATGTCCCTTGTCTCCTCCCCAGGCACCACGGAGAAGATCCTGCCTCAGTTTCCCCGAGTCTCTCCCAGGAGTTATTCACACTTTGCTTTGATCCCAGTGCCCTCAGCCTCCCCAGGTGTCACCTTTGTCACTGCCATGGTCCTTCCCTGTCCCTGGTGTCCTGGGGGGCTCAGCTGGACCCAGCGCTCCAGGGTGGCCTCACTGGTGCCAGGCAGAGGGGCAGGACTGTCCCCTCCTCGCCAGGAACGCTGTGCCAGCCCAGGAGCCACTGACCCTCACAGGACATGTCACTGCTACAGGGTCACCTCGGTGTCCCCAGTGCCAGGCAGAGGGGCAGGACTGTCCCCTCCTCACCAGGAACGCTGTGCCAGCCCAGGAGCCACTGACCCTCACAGGACACGTCACGGCTACAGGGTCACCTCAGTGTCCCCAGCTGTCCCTGCCAGGCTGTGTGGGGGTGGCCCCCAGCCTGTCCTGGGTGTGTTCCCAGGTCCTGGCCCTTTCCTTGCTGAGCTGCAGGAGGCTCTGACAGGGCATTTCTGCAGCCTGGTGAGCCCCCCGGGGCACAGCCACTGCTCCCAGCTCAGTGTCACCCCAAACCTGCCAGGGACACTCCTCTGGGGACAGAGGGATGGGATGCAGGAGCTCAGTTCTGGCCAGGATGGGGCATTCCATGGAATTCCAGAATGGTTGGAGTGGGAAGGGACCTCAAAGCCCACCCAGTGCCACCCCTGCCATGGCAGGGACACCTCCCACTGTCCCAGGCTGCTCCCAGCCCCAATGTCCAGCCTGGCCTTGGGCACTGCCAGGGATCCAGGGGCAGCCCCAGCCAATCTGGGCACCCTGTGCCAGTGCTGGAATCCCATTTCAAACTGGGTATTTCTGTCCAGGAAATGTGATGGACCAGAAAACTCCGCATTTCCACCAGTCTGAGCAGACCTCAGGTCTTCAGTCCTTCTCCCAGTGGTTTCAGGGTTATAAAATCCAAATGGTCAATACAGGGAGGGACAAGGACATGGAGAGTCTCAGGTGACACTGTCCTGGGTTCCCCTCCTGGCCACCAAGAAGAATGTGGTGCCTGGGGAGAGGCAGCAGGACCTCACAAAGGGATTGCAGGACAGCCCTGGCAGAGCTGGGCCCACCTGGGATCACAGCTGGCACAGGTGAAGGTGTGGATACACCGAGGCTGAGCTGCCATGGGGAGCCATCCAACAGAACTGCATGGAGGGGGCTCTGCCAGCTCCCAGCTGTGCCCTCGGAGCCTGGAGACCTCGGGGACACCTCTGGAGATGCTGATCTGTGATCCCAGCCACGAGGGATCTGGGAACCCTCCTGGAGGATTTCATCCCCCCAAAGCCACCCCTGCTCCATCACAGTCCAGCCTCTCCAGCAGGGAGGGGAGTGCTGGGGTTCATTAACTGGGACAGGGAAATAGGAAATGACTGCATGAAGGAACTTGTGAGGAAGCCCAAGGATGATGTCGTCCCTAGGAGTGGCTTTAAGCCAAAGAAGGTCGATTTGGAATGGATATTGGGCAAGAATTGCTCCCTGGCAGGGTGGGCAGGCCCTGGCACAGGGTGCCCAGATTTGCTGTGGCTGCCCCTGGATCCCTGGCAGTGCCCAAGGATGTCCAGGCTGGACATTGGGGCTGGGAGCAGCCTGGGACAGTGGGAGGTGTCCCTGCCCATGGCAGGGGTGGCACTGGGTGGGCTCTGAGGTCCTTCCCACCCAAACCATTCCAGGATGATTCTCTGAGTCCACAGCAGTGGAGTCCCTGTGAGGAGCAGCCTCTCCCTGGTTGCTGCAGGAGCTGGGGAACACCTGAGCTGCTTTTTCCTCTTCTCCATCCCAGGTGGGAGAACCCTGCTGGGCCAGGGCTGCTCCCAGAGGTGAACCTGGGGCAGGTGCAGCTCTCTGTGGACACAGGGTCAGTCCCCTACACCTGGAGCATCCCAGCCATGGGTCCCTGCAGGTGACCTGGGCTTTGGTGTCACCCATCCCCGATGTCCCCAGAGCAGCTCCCCCAGCCCACACTGCAGGGCTGCCCTTCCATATTGATCATTCCTCGATGTCCCTGCCAGACGTTTGCCTCAGCGGCTCCAGGACTGTACAAAACCTCTTTTTCCCTGGCAGGGATAATATTTACATTCCACACGGAGCCTCTTGGCCCCAGCTCTGCTCTTGGCCACGTCTGGGCCGTGCCTCGGCGGCTCCGTGCCGCTGTGATGAGTAAGGGCAGGGTCTGTGCTCCATCCCTGCTCCCATCCAGCACAGCCACGGGCCCCCTTTCCCCGTTTCCCATGCGAGACACACAACGCGTATTTGGAAAAAGCCACACGGCTCATCTGGTAAGCATCTCAAATATTCCAGTGATGAGGAATGTTCTGGGGCACGGAGGGTCCTGTGACTTGGATTCTGCCCTGCAAACTCCTGCTTCAGCCAAAATCAAACTTCCCGCGCTCCTCCCCGCCCGGATCAAACCCCGGTGGGCAAAGGAACAGAGCGTTTCCAAACACCTGGATGCTCTGCAGAGCTCAGTGGATGGGAAAGCTCAGGAAAATGAGCTCTTCTGGGAGAAAGACTGCGGCAGCTGAGCCAGCAGGAAATGTGTGTAACAAAACCAGGCTCCAAAGCCCCGGGTTGTGGATGCTGGAATTGGGTTTGGCTGCAGCGAGACAAATGCTGGGGTTGATTCACACCCGGCCAAGGCTGCTCCTCGTGTTTGGGTCTGAAACACTGAAAGCAGGAGCCAGGAGAGCCCTGAGAGAGGCCCTGTCCCTGGCAGGGTCCAGGAGGAGCTTCCTGGCTGCTGGAACGTGAGGTGAGGAGCAGATCCTGGCATTCCCTCCCTCACACTGCCCTGATCCAGGGCCCGAAAATCCTGAGGCCTCGAGGATCCCTCCCAGCTCTGGGATAACTCCAGTGGGATTGCCAGGGACTGCTCAGCACACAGGGAAAGCCAGGGAGGAGAGCAGGCATGAAAGGGACACCTTGTAACACTGATGGCACTGCCTAATGGGGGATCCCCATTAGCAAGGGGACAGTGCACCTGGGGCCACCTGATCCAGAGCCATCTACCTGCACCCAGAGCCATCCACCTGATCCAGAGCCATGCACCTGATCCAGAGCCATGCACCTGCACCCAGAGGCCCTCCAGGGGCTCCAAAGGGAGCCAGTGAACCCACAGAGGAGTGAGTCAGAAGCTGCCGAGCTCTGAGACAGCTTTGTCCCCTCACCTCGGTCCTTCCCATTCTGCAGTTTCTCTGTTTCTTCTTCATCTTCTTCCTCTGCTTCAGAAAGAAACAAAAAGAGAAAAAGCAGACATGAGACAGGTAGGGAGAAGAGAGAGAAACATGGAATTGTTTGAGTTGGAAAATCCCTCAGAGACCATCGAGTCCAGGTGTTCTCCCAGCACTGCCAAGGCCACCACTGCCCCATGTCCCCAAGTGCCACATCCACATGGCTTCAAACCCCTCCAGGGCTGGGGCTTCCATCACCTCCCTTCCAACGCCTGACAGCCCTTCTTCCCATGAGGAAATTCTCCCTGAACTTCAGCTCTTTGCTGGTGAGAGCTGAGGCTTTGCTGTGTTTCACCCAGGATAAGCAGGGTGGGTTTATGGCGGGGTGTTTACCCAGCAGAGTGGGAGCAGAAGGTCACATTCCTCTGCAGCTGGTGCCTCTTATCTCATTTGAACACCTCACTGAGACCTGTGCAAACAGCTGGGGGTTACCCTGAGGGTGCTGTGGGAGCAAAGACAGGGAGGAACCCGCAGGGAAAGGCACAGCTGGAGAACTGGGGGTGTTTGGAGTGGGTCTGGTCAGAGGGCACCTCACAGTCACAGACATGTCCTTTGTAGCTTTGAGAGCAGGACAGTGACACGTGGGGGTCACACAGCTCCAGTGGGTCCTTAAAGTGACAGCTGAGATCAGGGACAAGACCAGACGCCTTTGGAATATCCAGAGCTGTGACCTGGAGCTCAGCATTGGGTCTGGCACAGCCAGCATTGCCTTGGTTCCCTGCAGACCAGCACCCTCCTTAGCACATCCTTTTGAGCTCAAACAGAGTAAAAACGGGATCAGTGTTCCCTCAGCAGCCCTGGGAGCAGGAGAGCATTGTCTGGATGTGGCACCTGGGGACATGGGGCAGTGGTGGCCTGGGCAGTGCTGGGGGAACAGTTGGACTCAGTGGTCTTGGAGAGCTTTTCCTAGCTCAGTGATTTTGTGATTCTGTAATTCTGTGACTCCCCGATCCACCACAGAATCATGGAATGCCCTGACTTGGAAGGACCCACCAGGACCATCCAGCGCAGCTCCTGTCCCTGCCCAGACCCCCAAAAACCCCACCCTGGGCATCCCTGGCAGCTCCTGGAGCTCTGGCAGCCTCGGGGCCGTGCCCATTCCCTGGGGAGCCTGGGCAGTGCCCAGCACCCTCTGGGGGAAGAGCCTTTCCTGATCTCCACCCAACCCTCCCTGACCCCATCTCAGGAGAAGGTGGTGGGGCCATCAGAGCACCCTGGGGAGCCCCGTGAGTTCAGGGTGATGCTGCCCCGTGTCTCCCCTCCCCGGGACTCGGCTCTCCCGGCCGGGGCAGAGGCAGGGCAGGGTGGGAGGTGCGGCTCCCGGGCCCTCCCCGCGCCCCTCCCGCGGCTGCAGCGGAGCCGGGGCGGGAGGAGGTGGCTGCTCCCACAGCTCCCCTTGGGACGCGACGTGTGAAATCCCGCTGGCTCCGTCAGCTGAGGATAACTCATGCTTTTCCTAATTTACACAAACGACACCATTTCAGACACTTTCAGGGGAGCCTTCCTTGGTCTCTGCATCTCCTCGAGCAGGAGCCTGTCAGCAACTCCATTTCCATTCCATTCTCACTCCCTGGTGATCCACACGGTTTGCAGGTCCCTGACACGACTGGTGGCCAGGGACGGGACCCTGGGGATGGCTGGAGCTGTGTCAGAGGATTTGGGATGGAGACCAAGAAAGGCTCTTCCCCCAGAGGGTGCTGGGCACTGCTCAGGCTCCCCAGGGAATGGGCACGGCCCCGAGGCTGCCAGAGCTCCAGGAGCTGCCAGGGATGCCCAGGGGGGGATTTTGGGGTGTCTGTGTAGGGACAGGAGCTGGACTCCATGATCCCTGTGGGTCTGACTCAGGTTATTCCACAATTCCATGATTCTACAACACCTGCTGTGCTCTGGAAAGCAAAAACGAACGAGAGCAGACTGTGGGCAGAGGTTTGCTCTCCGTGTCTGAGCCTCGGGGGCAGAGCTGAGGTGATTTATGGGGGAGCTGGCGGCCCTGCCATGGTGCTGTGTCATCCACGGACAACTTTATTAACTCTGAGCTGCCTCTGCTGCCAGGGCACGGGGCTGGGAGGGCAGGGGGGATTTACTGCTGGGCAGTGAGTGGAGCACCCACCCAGCTCACCCCGTGAGGCTCCACCAGGGCAGAGCCTCGCAGCCCCTGTCATGGGGGACGGGACTTTATGGGGGATTTTGTGCCACAGCTGCCGGGTCCAGCAGGGAACAGGGACCAGGAACAGACACAGGACACCTCCCTTCTTCCTCAGCAGCAAAGGCAGCCCAGACACAGCATCACAGAATCCCTCACGTGCCAAAAGAGCACCGAGTCCAAGCTGTGACTGGTCCCCTCCTTGTCACCAGCCCAGAGCACTGAGTGCCACATCCAGGCCTTCCTTGGACACCTCCAGGGATGGGGACTCCACCCTGGACAGCCCTTTCAGTGCCTGCCAGCCCTTTCCATGCAGAAATCCTCCCTGAAAGCAGGGTCCTGGGGCACTCAATGGTCCCAGCCTGCTGCTGATGAGGCTCAAGGGCCATGGGACACTTCCCTGGGTGACACAGGACCTGCTCTGCCCCACTGGGGTGTTCAGCTCCCCTGGCACAGGGAGGAGGCACAGAGGGAGTAATTATCTGTCTTCCACACCGTTGTTTAATGACAAGGGATGACACTGGCCTCCTGTGCAGTTATTGGTATGTGATTGCATCATCTGATGGAGAGCCATGGCAGAAGGTCTCACCTGCTGGCAGGTACTGCAGGACTGAGCAGGAATCTGGGGACAATCACTCCAAAAACCTGCTCTGGCTTCTGACTGTGTCATTAAGATCATCCCCCAACACTGCCCAGGCCAGTGATGTTGGCTATAAAAATGATTTTTCACTGAGAACGTGGACATATAACCTTACATTGAACATATAACCTCACATTGTGCTTTGGCTTTGACAGAAAATAAACCTAAGGGCAAATCTCCAACCTATGGCTTCCAGCTGTCCTTGCCCCGTGCCCTGACTCAGCTCTTACCTGAGTGAAGCTCCTTCACCAGTGAGGACATGGTGTTGGTGATGGAATCAGCTGCCACCAGCAGGTCATTGCGGAGGTTCCTCCTCGTACCTGGGGCGGGGCAGACACACAGAAATCAGGAATGGCTGCCCTGCCCTGCCCACGTGTCACCGTGTCAGCCTCGCTGTCCCCACCTGGGCATCACCTGGGCACTCCCAGTGCCACCAGAGCAGGAGAGATGGAGATTGAACAGCCCAGCTCTGCCCCATTCCCTGATCCCCTCATGGCTCCTCTCGGTGACACGGCAGCACCAGGGCAGTGACAGAGTGACAGAGTGACAGCCCCCCCTGCCCGCTCCTCCCGTGGGCACAGCCACTCCCAGTGCTGCTGAGGCTGCAGTGGGATGAAGGCTGTTGGAATTCTCACCCTCCTGCATGGCTGGAGGAAGGAATCCTCTTCCTCAGGGTGCCCCACAGCCAGGGCATGGCTCTGTGCTGTCCCCACACACCTGCCTGAGCACTCCATCTGAGCCACTGCTGGACTGGTGACCACTGGTGGCCCTGTCAGTGACCCAAACACGGCCACAGCTGTGCCAGAACAGCTGGGAGAGCACGGGAACACAACTGGGCTGGGTGAAGGACAACGCTTGAAGGCCACAATCCTCTTGGACCGTGGCTGTGCCCATCCCTGGAAGGGTTCAAGGCCAGGCTGGACGGGGCTTGGAGCAACCTGGGGTAGTGTCCCCTCTGTAAAACAGCTGGATAACGTTACCAAGCCCACCCAGACATCTCCTGCCTGGGACACTCAATTATTTTATTAAGTGAAAAAATCGACATTTTATCCTGTTTCCTGTGCTCTCCACCGGCCTCAGCTTTGCCTGATTCTGATTCCGTGTGATTAATATGAAACAGCACTAATTGTGCAGATTGCCTTTCCGGAAGGATCATTCCAGGAAAATGATTCCAGCGTCTGGCCAGCACGTTTCTTTCTTGCAGGAGTTTTTCTGGTCAGCCCCACCACGGTTATCACGAGAGGAACATCCCCCTTTCTGTTGGCAGGGGTGGATCCGAGGATTCCCGAGGGACTCTTCTCTTCTCTTTCAAGATGGTCAACAGCAGAACTGATTTTCCAGTTAGATGGTGAGCTCTGTGTCCCAGTATTTCACCCAGAAACCATCAGGGGGTTTTATTCTAAACCTGCCATACTTGGTCATCGTCCAAGTGCCAATCTTGGTAATCCTCTGCCGAGGGGAAGGTCAAGAGATCATCTAAGGAGGAAACTTTTCTAATCTCAAGATGGTAAGACCAAGATCTCTGGGATTCAGCTCTTTAAAGCTTTCCTGCTCCAGAATTTCCCCCACTAATGGAGCAGCCTGTGAGGGACTCATGCCCTGGGAGGAAAAATGAGTCCTTGGTGTCCCTGCCTTCCCCGAGCTCACAGCAGTGAGAGGTGGAACCATCACATTTTTAAGCATTTAGTGGATATGCAGAAGTCAGCATGAATAATTGAAATGTTTTTGTTGAAGTAGAATCAGGGTACTGAGGGGTGTCTGTGGGGTTCTTTGGGTCCCCACTGACACAGCCCAGCCCTGAATGTTTTCTACAACACCTGGCTCCTTGCAATGCACATTGGAGATGCCGGCAGGTGTTAAAAACCTGGGAAAAGGATTCACTCTGGGCGATCCCAGCAGGTCCTGAGGAAGGAGCAGTCGTTAGGGAGAGGCAGCAACGAGCCCTTGATTGATTCCATCAGCTCCAGCAGGAGCTTGGGGCAGACACTCCAGGAGGGGTTTGCCTTGTCCTGGGGTCTGCACCTTCCCAGGAAAAGGGAGATGGACACAGAACAAACAGAGGATGCCCAGGCAAGGCTGGAAAACGAAGACAGACCCAGCACCTTCATGTTCTGCCATAATCACGTGTCCATTGCTCTGAGCAGCAGGAAGACCATTCCCTCTCTTCCCTCTCCTTACAAACACAGGGATGAAATGGATCCTGCAGATCCCCCCAGGGCCTGGCCGGGCTCAGGGTGCTGCTGCCCCACGCCTGGGCAAACACAGGGATCCTGCACGGGGGGGAAGGAGAGGCAGCTGCCAGGGAAATCAGCACAGAGCTCTGGGCTGCAGCACCAAACTTACTGTGGAGAGGAGGAGGAGGCGACCGGACCACCCACAGCAACAGATGGAGCGCTCGCCTCTGGGATTTGGCACCCTGCCTCCCTGGGAATGCTGCTCTGCTCCTGCCTCTGGCACTGTGCAGGCAGCAGGAGCTTGCTGCTGCCCAGGGCAGGGGGAGAAGGCATCCCCTTCTCCCAGAGGGGCTGCAGGGCTCAGAGGGGCCATCCCACAGCGTTCCTGTGCTGAGGCTGCTGAGGCTCCTGGTCCTGCTGCAGCACCAAACACAACTAAAAATGAGCGTTCACTGGCACTCCTGCTCCTCTGCTGCCATTTCACAGCCTCTCCCCTCACCTCCTCCTGGCAGCAGCTCCTTCAGGCACGGGCAAAGATCGTTCCAGAAGGATACATGCACTGAGCACTGATGAACACAAACTGTTACTAAAGCCTGCCTGGTTTGGAGGTGCAGCGTGGGTGCTGGGAGGTTCTTTCCATGTTTGGTTTGTCTGGAGAAGGGACCTGTCCCCTGACACAGAGGTTTGATGCTTCTGTTCACAACCTTCGCTCCCTGGAAGGAGAAGCCACCTCCGGCCCTGTGAGTCTCCCTGAGGTGACCTGTCAGCTTTTACAGAACCAAACCACCTCTGCATCAGGTGGGAGCTCCTGTTCACTGCCCAGGGCTGGCCATGGCACCTGATTCCCAGTGGGATGTCCCAGGTCGAGGTCCACAGGGATAATCACAGAAATACTGAGGCTGGAAAAGACCTCCAGAGTCATTGAGTCCAACCTTTGTTGGTTGCTGCCTGTCCCTTGGTGAGTCCTCACTCGTGCCTTGGGAAAGGAGGATTTTCTGTCCTGTCTCTCACTGGGAAGAACATCAAGGACAGGTGGATGTCCAGCTTTAAAGAGGTGATGTCCAGAAAGAGTCTCCAGAGATTGGGAAAACCAGGCCCTGCTGCTGTTTTGCACCCAGCTCCATATTCCAGGATTCTGCTGGAGCATTAAAGACGAAAAGCTCTGGACCAAGATTGGCCAACAAGGAGAAGAGTGTTGAAACCACTTGTTTCTTCTTGCAGTTCAACCACCAGGTTTGTAAACATGACAGGTTTGTAAGGTTTTATTCTTAAATTATTTGTGGGCGTAACTTTCTGGGATGGGAGATCCTTTCCCTGCAGGGAAGGAATTAACATCTTCACAGGAATTAACTTCATGAAGTTCAAAAGATTCAAAATGTGCCCAAAATCCTTGGTCTGGGGCACAGGAAAGGGGTTTGTAATGATTGCCTTGACACGGTGAGTTATGAGTGTTGTACATGGGATCAGGGGATGGTTTGGCTGGGAAAGACCTTAAAGATCATCCTATTCCAAAACCTTCAGGGACACCTCCCACTGTCCCAGGCTGCTCCCAGCCCCAATGTCCAGCCTGGCCTTGGGCACTGCCAGGGATCCAGGGGCAGCCCCAGCAAATCTGGGCACCCTGTGCCAGGGCCTGCCCACCCTGCCAGGGAACAATTCCTGCCCACATCCTCCCTCCATCCCTGCCCCTTGCCCTGCTGGCCCTGCCCCGGCGGTCACCTTGTGTGAAGGCGTCCTGCAGGTCTCCCCCGAGGGCCGGCAGGGTGTCCGGGGCTCCGTGGGTGGGTGTGGAGCCGGCCGAGGCCGAGCGGGCGGGCCCGGCC
>VZTZ01026397.1:1454-12422 GCA_013400955.1 Drymodes brunneopygia | reverse complement strand
CCCAAATTCCCACCCGGAGACAACGGGTGACGTGCCGCCCAAATTCCCACCCGGAGACAAGGGGTGATGTGCCACCCAAATTCCCACCCGGAGACAAGGGGTGATGTGCCACCCAAATTCCCACCCGGAGACAAGGGGTGACGTGCCACCCAAATTCCCACCCGGAGACAAGGGGTGACGTGCCACCCAAATTCCCACCCAGAGACAAGGGGTGACGTGCCACCCAAATTCCCACCCAGAGACAAGGGGTGACGTGCCACCCAAATTCCCACCCAGAGACAAGGGGTGATGTGCCACCCAAATTCCCACCCTCTGCGCAGGAAACATGGGAATACACGTTGTATTCAGGCTATAGCTCAAGGAATGTGACAGAGGCTTGGATCCCACCTCGGCCCCATCCTGGTATGGAAGCATCACCCTGACTCACCTCCCAAACCAGAGAGCATTTGTTTGTTTTCTTAACAGACTCCTCGTCAGATTCATCATCATCTGGAAAAACCCCACCAATAAAGAACATTTAGCCTGGGTGGTGGAGCAGTACTCCCCCCTCTCACACCAGCTCAGCATCACTCACCCTCTCCCTTCGTGTTTGATGTCTGCTCATCCCACTTTATTCGATGCAGCATAAGACGTTTGAATTTCTTCTGTGCTTTCGGGCCTGCGGAAGAATCGAGTCCCAATGTTCTCAGAAAATCCCTCAACCTGCAGCTGGCAGAGGTTCCCTTCCTCATGGAATGACTGGATTACTGCACTCTGCAGTCATTGCTAACCCCATTAGCGATGTAATTAAGGGAGTTTCTAATTGCTGCCTCACTTCCTTGTCCTTCCCTAACCCTGTCACCAATTTCCATAGCAATTCCTGCTGGAGGCAAGCTCCGGAGTGCTCTGTGGTGACCCAAGCCTGCCTAGAGAGCCTCACCTCCTTCTACCACCACCACGTTGACATCTTTGTGCAGGACCACCACGCCCGTGAGGTACAGCTGCCCAGCATTCGCCTCAATTTTAAATTTTTTTGCTGGATTGCTCAAGTTTCGGACCCTAAGGATAAAATGAAAAAAACTATCAAATATTTGTGGAAAACCAGAACTGTTACCCAGCCTGCAGAGGTCCCTCTCTGGGCCCAGTGACAGAGCTCACCTGTGAGTTCTCTCTGAACTCCCTGAGCTCACTCACCTGTACACAGCTATGTGAACTCCCTGTGAAACATCTTCCTTGAGCTTTTTCACCTTCTTGGCTTTCCGCTGCTCTGCCGTGAGCTTCCTTGCTGCGTTTGCTTCCTCATGGGCCCTGCAAACAAACAGGCAGCACTGAAAAGACTGGTCCTAAACAAAACACTAGTACTAAATCTAACCAAAAACATCCCAAAATGTCACAGTACAAGGTGCCACCTACTTCTGTCTCTTGGCCATCTGTGCTCGGACATGAGCCTCCACCTTTGTTGGGTCCTGGACAGCTTCCGTGCCCAGCACCCGCATCAGGTTGGAAATCCTCACTGCAAGGGAATGGAAGAGGAGCTGGGAGGGCTCCCACTGGACATGGCAATGGGAGAGGGTCCCACTGGACACCTTTCTCCCACCAGAACACTTGCACACACACAAACCCACCGTCTGTGTGGATTTCAGATGGTGGCAATCCCATCAAGGCTGTGCTGCCCGCAGCATTCCCAACACATTCACACCTGGCCAGGGCCTGGCTGTCACTCACTCACCTTTGGGCTCTGGTGGTGGCATCAGGCCCAGCCTGACCTTCTCCTGCAGCTCCTTCTGGGCTTCTCGCCGTGTCTGGCGCCGTAATTTCTTCTGTTCTTTCTTTGTTAAATACACACCCAGGGTCACCGGCGTGTCACTGTCCACTGGCAGGAAAATGAGACCATCAGGAATGTGCCCTGGGGGGCACAGGGGGACACGGCCCCCATGGTGACCAGGAGGATATCGGCAGTGCCGTGTGGAGGGGTCAGGGCTGCTCAAGGCAGGGCCATACCCGGGGGGTTGAGCTGGGCCGGGTGCTCCACCAGGTTTGTGATCCCAAAGTACTCATCTTTCTTTGAGGTCGCCCCGCCTTTTCTAGAAAGGAGAGAGTTGGGCAGAATTCCCAGCACAAACTCCTGCACAAATCCCAGCCCAGAGCTCGATGAGCTGAGGGAGACCCACGGTGACATGGTGTTAATGTACAGGTGTCTCCCCCTATTTCAGGCTTTGGAGGCAGATCCTCACATCCACGGTGAACACAGCTTGTGCAGAATGCTCACGCTTGGAAACAAAACCAAACCTCCCCAAAAACTCTGGGCTAAAACATCCCCCCAGCTCCACAGCAGCTGCTTACCACAGCCCTCGGAGAAACTTTGGGAGCAAACACAGTGCCTGGATCTTGGAGGCGAGAGATGAAATTTGAGGCTCAAGCATGAACATCTGGCCTGATTTCTCCACCTGCCTCCCAGACCCACCGTGTTATCCTCAAGCAACTCCTGGAATTCCTGCTGTGGCAGAACCATCAACACCTGGAAATACTCACAAATCCAGGCCGTTGGGGATGATGTAGGAGTCCCACCACTCGATCTCTGGGATCTCCCCCTCCTTCAGCTCCTTCTTAGGGGTGATCAGAGCCAACTTCGTGGAAGTGTGAATCCCAGTTTTCCTGGCAGCCTGGGAGATCTCTGCCTGCAGCTTTTCTAGCTGAGCCTGAAAAGGAGGAGGAAAATGGAACAGAAAGGTCATTCCAAAACAGCAGAACCTCTGTGAAGAGTTGAACATGGATCACCTGCTGATTTTTCTGTGTTCTTAAACAATCTGAAGCAGACTACAAGGGAAACCACACAGCACGTGATGGCAAAGGGAAGCTCCCCAAGCCTGCCAAAACTCTGCTCTTATTCCTGAGCCTTTCAGGAGCGTGGAACATTCCCAAAGGAACATCTCCCTCTAGGGACCAAAGCCCTGGACTTTTTCTCTCCCCTTCTCCCAAAGAACTTGGAGCACTTTAACAAAATTCCTTTAAATCTCCACTTCTGAGTTGATCACTCAGCCAGAGAAGAATCTGTTCTCTTGGGAACTTTCAATGTTTTGTCAAAAAAAGGAGATTTTGCCTTTCAACAGGTGAAGACAGAAGTGAGAAAACCCTTTACACAAGTGCTAACTTGGGCACATGCCAACCCAACAAGAATGGAGTTTTTAAGGAAAAGTTTCAGTTGACTTGACTGGAAAACTCCAAGATCAAAGCTACCCCAGGTGCCTTTCTCAACTCAGGAGAAGAGAATCCCCTCCTGCCCATGCTCTCATTAGCAGGACTAGACCTCTGATACCTTTGTTCGCAACCTCTGGGCGATTTTCTCAAATTTGCCTTTTTCATGGAACTTGAAGGTGCGTTTCTGCCGCTGGGCCGGGGTTATGGAGACCCGGGGGTCAAAGTACGTGTTTGACTCCATGTCCTCCGAGGGCTTCTCCTTCAGCTGCTGTTTGAACTGCTCTCTCTTCACCGCTCGGATGTTGGCCTTCAGGGTGGGCATGCGGTGGGTCAGCTCGATCTCCTTCCCGCTCGCGTCCACCGTCCGGCCCTGCTCGTCCAGGATCAGTGGCGTTGGCTTGGTCTGATCCTTCAGCTCCACTTTCCTGGGGGCAGGACAAGATACATTGCACTCAAATGTGAACACAGCACTAGTTCAAAGAAAATTTGAGTTTATTTCCACCATTTCCATATTTTTACAGTTCATCTGTACTGCCAGAAGGGACTCCAACCTTGTGTGCACAAGTTGGGAATCTTGGCCAAGGGAGGAGGAACCTCCATTTCACCTCTTTAATATAGAATTTGTTCCTTCAACAGTTAAAGCCATTGCTGGGGAACCAACAGCACCAGAGAAACCTTTGGCCAGCCCCTGTCCGGGGTTGGGTACTCACGGTGGTGCGATGCCCATGGCGTGCAGGTTGGCCAGCCCCACCATGTTGGCGTTGCCAATGAGCCCCGGTTTCAGGGCCAGCTGAGCCTGGATCCGGGCCTGCAGCTCTGCAGCTTTCCTGGCCTTCTCAATGGCGTCATTCATGAATGTGGCTGCCTGCGAGGGCTGGATTGTGTTGCCGATGGGGAGCCGTTCCGATTGGGACGAAGAGGAAATTTTGGGCTGTTGAAAGAGAAAGAAGTTTTGTTCCACACCTGTTCCAGCACACCCAGGCCAACATATCACAGCTGAAACAGGAGCCAGGGACACGGGGCATTTGCCCGTTGCCTGCAGCAGATACCTGTGGTGTTGGAGGACTGATGAAACTCAGCTGCTTTTTCCTCTCTTCAATCTGCCGGGTTGCTGCCTCCATCATCTGTTTGATCTGTGGGAAAACAGGGAGTTTTTCTTTGCCATTGAGATACGGTTCCTCCGTTTGGGATACAAGTCAGGATAAACTCTACACCGTGTTGGGACACGGCCCAGCTAGACTGACCTGGAGCTTTGTCAGCATCCCTGGGCTCTCTGATGGCGGGCCTGGAATGACTTCAGGCTCATCCTCAACCTCCTCGAACCGTGGGATGCGCCGCTTCTTGACACCAGAGGATTCCTTGGACACCTCAGAGTCATCACCAAACACATCCTAATGTAAATAAAGAGGAGAAAGCTGTGGTTAGGACAGAGCATTCTCCTCCCAGACCAGGATTTGAGATGAGAAACCACCAGCATGTCTCAGCTCCGGCTCCATAACGCAGAATTCTGGGGCAGCATGTGCAGGCTGAGCCCATGCCGAGCCTGGGCCCTGGTCCCCCACCAGAGAAACACCAGTGACATCCATGCAAGAGCGTGAAGGACAGGAGACATCACAGGGATGCGCCTGCGTAACAGCCACCACCACTCCCTCGGGTGCTCAGAGGGGGGGACTGGCACTGAGGAGATTTAAGGTGTCAGCGACACGGAAAGATAGAAAAAGCCTGCCCAGAGCTGACCTGACTGGGATAAAAACATTTCCATGTCTTCCACCAACTTGAGAAGGTTTGGTGAAGAAATCTGCGCTGTTCTACCAGGCAGTCCTCCCAAGAGGAGGATGCAGCCCTGGACCCAGGGAGGGTTGGGACACCTGCAGCATTCCCTCACACTCCAGCCCAGACCACTCCAGTTCAGATCCAAGGCCGGAGCCACTCCAGAGAAGCACAGCTCAGAGAGCACATGGAGCAATGACCCTGCTGATGTGCTTTCAGCAGTGTCAGGTCACCAAACAAAAGGCATGGTACATTTTCCACAGAGCTCTGGTCAGGCCCAGCCCAGCACCTGTGGCCGTGGATTCCATCTTCAGTGCCTGGTTTGTGTATGGAAACCTGGATCTGTCCGTGCGGTGGGTTACTGTAGTGTGTGTGTCAAGGTGTTATTGGAAAAGAAAATATACACACCGGTTGGGAGCGTTAGTTGCAATCCCTTCTTCACTACAACGGTTCATATCCTACAAGGACACTTCCTCAGCCACACAGGTACTTCTTGGAAAACCTACAAGTTCAAGAGAAAGGACTTGCCCATAGTATAAAGTGTGGAAACTTTACGTTCAGTTCCTGACCTTCCCAAGCCATGACCTACCCCAGAGTGAACCGAGGAGTGGGAAGTGGCACGGCAGCTGGCCCTGGGAATCATCCCTGCCCGACGCCGTGGCATCTACGTGTGCCAGGACAAATTCCTCTCCACAGCCTGCACTGGGCAGGATCAGTCAGTCTGCAAGTGCTGCCATGACCTGACCACCTCAGAGACTGGTTTGTGTTGCTGCTGGGTCCAGGCAGACCCAGAGTGTGATGGAGAAGTTCCAAGAAATGCAATTCCAGAGAGAACAGTCAGGATTTGGCAGGAGGAACACCCCTCTCCATGCCAGAAGCCAAGAGAAGAAGGATCAGTTTTTGCTGTTGCTGCCTAGCCCAGCTTCTGGCTCAGCCAGGAGCCAGGAACACCAGCAGTGCTCAGGCCAGACACCCCTGTGGCTTCTCTGGGGAAGGGTCCCCTGTTGCACCCCCAGCCCTGCTCCTGCTGCCATCATCAGATCCGTTCTGCCAGCACCAGTCCTCTGCCAGCACCAGATCCCTCTGCCAGCACTTGCTCTGCAGCCACCCCAGTGGGCTGTCACCACACTCCTGCCATCATCAACTGATGGTATGGCCAGTGTCCCCATCTCTGCCCAGGGGAGCAGCTGGACCTCCAGCCCTGCTCAACCCTCACATTCCCACAGCCCCAGGGACCAGTCTGGCACCCACGGCCATGAAGGGAAGAAAACAAGTTCCTAGTCGAAAACGGGGAGCGGAGGCAGCTTGTCCTAAAGCTCCTGAAGAGATCCAGATCCTGAATGGGATTGTTCTTCCTCACCGAGGTTCAGTGCGGACTGCAAGTGTTGGGGAAACCCAGACTGCCATAAAATAGGAATCTCAGGAAGAGTGAAAGGAAAATCACTGTGAGTAGGAGCAGCATGGAGAGGACCTGTCAGACTTGGAAGAGAGACAGGAAATTGCAATTCTACAGGATGGTGAAAAAAGTCCTCAAGAGAAGAAAGGAAGTGAAAACAGCTTTGGATGCACAAGCCTTCCACCATCCCAGGCAAAGGAGAAACACCAGAGCTACGGACCCCCAGCTGGAATCATTCCTGTGCTAGGACAGGAGTTGCCAAAAACTACCCATTGCTGATTCTGGGGGGAGAAAGGGAGTGAAAACCCACCAGATCATCCACCACAGAGCCCCACACGCTGTGTTGGGACACAGAGAGCGGAGGGAAGTCCCTGGGAGCAGCTCTCCCAGGCTCTAAATGAAAATACAAGCACAAGGAGCACCAAGGAGAAGGGAGATGGATCCCCATGGATTCACTCCACCAGCCTAACAGAAAGCCAAAGCCAGGCCTCCACCTTGGCTTTGGGAAAGAGAACCGCAAGGTAAAGGCTCCCACACTTCATCATGGAGAGGAGTCGTTTCTCTTGAACGTTCCGAGCTGTACCTCTCTGGAAGAGGAGAGTGTGCCAGAGCACCAGTGCTGCCTCAAGGCCACCCAACCACAGGAAAAACTAATCAATAATCAATAATCACCTTTAGCTCCCGCTTCCGGTTCCGGTCGCTGTTGGATTTGGAGTGCCGGGAGCTTCGTCCTTCCTCCACTGCCTCAAAGAGCTTGTCTACAAATCGCAAGGTAGAATCATCCAAGAACGGTTTGAGGTGGTCTGGAAGAGAGGAAAATCCTATCAGTGCAGAATCCTAGGTGAGCAGGAGGATGGAGAATCCACAGAGATTCCTTGGAACATGTAAACCACTTAAATTTAAGTGTGATTCAACTCCACAAACTCAGGGAGGCCTCTGAGGCTCTGGAAGCCTCTGAGATCTGTCCATTGTGCTGTCAGGAGCTTTAAACTAAGGCATTAAGGGAGTCCAGGCCTCACAGAGAAGCAAAGTGGGGCTGTAATGGGCAAAAACCCACCCTGGTTAAATTACCATTTCCAGTTCCTTGAACAAGGAATTTGTTTTTACTTATCAGATTTTGTAATGTATTCCCCGGCTTCCCGCTGTGTCTCATCTGACGGATTTGCCTGTACTCACCTCACGGAGGCTGAGAGAATCGCCCTGTGCCCCTACCCCTCCACCCTGGGGGGGGTCGGAGCTGTTTCACAACCCCAGCTCTGGACATACCGGCTGCTTTCTTCTTGTCCATGCCCTTCCCCACGCAGTTGAGCGCCGCGGTGACCACGGTGGGCTCCGAGAAGCCCAGCACGCGCTTCACTGTCTTCTCGATCCATGGCTTCAGCTCGTCCAGCTCCCGCTTGGACAGCGACATCTCTGCCCACGCTGAACGGAGCCACCAGCTTGGAGCTGTAGGGAGACACAGCCATGAAACAGGGTCCCTGGGCATCGTCACCTCCACAAGTGGGAAAAGCTCTTGGAGATACTTTGTGCTCCCTTGTTTTTAAACCTTGGGCTAAAATGAGTCAATCTCCATGAGGAGAAAGGCCCTGAACCCACAAGGGGATTCTGGACCCACTGCGTCCCACACACATTCCCTCACGGATCCCAGACAGATCCTGGACTGTGACTCCAAAAACACCCCAGGAATAGCCCCTCCTGCCCTGGCTCCTCCCTGAGATCCCCACTTCTCTCCAGTGCAGTGACAAAGGCCTGAGCCCCCCAAATCCTTCTGTGGGGTTGCTCCATGGTTTGGGAAGAGAGATGCACTCTGAGTGGAACATGTGGGACAGCAGAACCCCCCACTCCCACGTCAGGAGCACAAATCAACCTGAGCCCCTTCCCCGAGGTGCAGCTCCAAACCTGGGCTGTTTCCTGGCAGTCACATCCCCTCACATCCTGCAGCACTCACAGCCCGGGCTGTGCCTGCCACTACTTTTAACTGGCTCCGGGCCCTAATCGGATCTGGGACCCGTGGGGAAAATCTCCTTAGGGATGAGCTCGAACATGGCGCTGCCTCTCACAGGAGCCCTACAGAGCCCTGTGGGGATGGACACCTGGAACGGCTGTCCTTCCTGGAACTGGGAATGGGATCCTGGGCTTCAGTTTTCCTTCCTGGACCCTGGGAATGGGACCCCGGGGGTCAGTCCTAACACAGAGCCCCTGATTTCAGGTCCGTGAGCAGTTCCAGGAGGTGACTGCTGGTTCCTGCAGGACCCGGGCTCCCTCCAGAGCCTGGAAATCTCCCCGGGTCCCTGGCAATTTCCTTATGGAAAAGTTTAAACAGAGCCCAAACCTAGATCCTGGCGTTTCCCCCACGAGTTCTGACCCTGCAGAGGCTCAGGACGAGCAGAACTAACGAATTACGGTCCCGACGCATCAACAACTCTAAGCACGTCCATAATAAACCACAGAACTTGTGTGATTAGAGCCGGTTCAGCCTCCACCCGCCCTGAGCTCCAGCAAACGCTGCAGGGGAAGCAGCAGCTTGACGGGTAACAGCGGGAGAGCAGAGCCGTGCCAGTGGGGAGCAGCTCCAGCAGCCGCAGCGCTCCGAGCGCCCGGGGGACACAACCCCGGGAACTCACATTTATCAATGAACGTGTACCCCAGCACCACCCGGCCGCGCCGCGGTTCCGCCGCGTCCTTCGGCTTCACACGGACGGAGCTCGGTCCCGCCTGAGACACGGGGCTCCCGCCGACCCCGGTCGCGCAGGGCCCGGCAGCCCCCGCCGCCGGGNCCCCAGCCCCGCCCACCTGCCCCGCCCCTCCCCGCGCGCCCTCATTAACCAAACTCAATTAACGGAGATCAGAGCCACAGGGTCTTTATTGGGCCGGTCCCCCTCAGCAGCCCAGCCACGGGTCCTGGCGACTGCTCCGCGCCAGGAAGGCGATCCTGCGCGCCATTTCCGCGCAGTACACCCGCCGGCACGCCTCGAATGCGCGCCGCCGCCGCGCCCGGCACGGCTTCTCGTAGTACCGGGAGCGCCGCACGGCCTCGGCAACGCCGTCCTGCGCCAGGATCCTGCGGGGAGGGAGAGAGCGGTGACAGGGGCAGGAGAGGGTCTGCGATGTGTGAGGAGCAAGTGCTCCGCGCTGCAAACACCGGGCACAACGCGGTCCCTGCGGGCACCCTCAGCTCGTTCTCCTCGCCGTCCGTCCATAAGGAAGGGAAGAAATCCCCCCCCAAACTTCGTTAAGGGTGGACTAACGGAGCTGTGTGCCGGAGCGATGGGACCGGCTCCTCCTCTCTTTCCAAGAAACAGCGGTGCCCTCGCCTGGTTCTGCGCGGAGTTATTCCCTTATTTCACTCACACCCGCATCCGCGGGGGCGGCGGGACACGGAGCTGATGAGAAAAGCCCGGCATGACCTCCCCGCCACCTTCTGCTCAAGAAATTCTGGATCTGAGCCCAGTTCGTGAAGGAACTGGGGCCCCTCCGAGCCCAAACCCCGCCCGGCCCCGACTCCCGGCTCTCTGCGGAGCCCTGGCCCCGCGGCTCCCCCCGACCCTCACCTGTTCAGGACGCCGTACGCCGCCTCCACGTTCCCGTTCTGCACCATCACCGTGCGGCCCACGAAGCGCAGATGGTTCGCCATGGCCGCACTGCTGCGGAAGGGGGCAGCTGGGACCGGGCGGCCCCGGGACTCCCAGGAGCCGGTCCCTCCTGCCCCCCATCCCCGGACCCGGCACGGAACCCTCAAGGAGAGAGAGGGGCCGGTCCTTCCCGCAGAGCCCCAAGGAAACACGGCAGGGACCCCCTGCCCCGGGCCTCCCCCCGCCCGCGGCTGGCCCCGCTCAGGCTCCCCCGGTCCCGGTCCTGTCCCCACCTGACCCCGCTGAAGCCGCGGCCGCTCCGGGCCCAGACCGGAAGTGGCGGATGGCGGAACTTCCGTCGGGAGGGACTTCCGGCACCCCGGGGACTTCCGGCGGGGCAGAGCCGGGGCCGGATCACGGGGCAGCGGAGCCTGCGGGGATCCCGGGCGTGTCCCTCCCTCCTTCCGTGCCGCCGGCCGGGACTGCAGGCACTCAGGATCCCGCAGTTAGGGGCACGAAGTGGCCCCAAGGGCCAGGGGCGGCTCTGAGCCCCCAGGGACTGAAGGCACCCCGCGCCCTCCCGAGGGACAGACGACACCACACGATACCGGGTGGCCCCGGCCGCTCCCGCGGCGTTTATTGCTTCCAGCAGGGCCGGCTGTGGGACAGCCCCACTCAGGGGGCCCACACACCCCCCACACACCCCTCAACCGCCCACAGCCACTCCGGGAGGCCAAAATCACCCCAAACACCCCACGCCACGGGGGAAGGCACAAGCCCGGGGGGGCCCAACCCCGGCCCGGCCCCCGCGGGGAAGGGGCTCCGCTCTGGCGAAGGCACGCGGCCGCCCCGGGGTTGGGGCTTCTGGGGGGGTTCGGTGCCCCCCTGGTCAGTCCCGCCCGCCCGCGGGTCTCACTGACCACCGGTAAAAAAAAACAATCAAAAAAGGCAAAACCAAGAAATGCAGACGAGATCTCCCCCCCCGAGCCGGGGGGGGCGTCACACGTCCGGCGCCGGGGGAGACTCGGGGGTCCCGGCCTGGCACTGGGGGGA